>CM063502.1:62309040-62371540 GCA_032207245.1 Pardosa pseudoannulata | reverse complement strand
TCACTGTGTTAAATTGAATCAGAATAAGGCTAAAACTCACATCCTTCACTGTTGGTGCTATTTGTTATGAACGCAAAAATAAAATGAAGACTTTGTGTGTTTATTTATGACAAGGTTCGTTTACTGTATAATAGAAAATTCGAAATACGGGATTGTTACACTCAAAAAGTTTGGGTATCAAATGAGAAAACAATAAAAAACCAAGATTTACCAAAGCATTGAGTCATACTAGTACATATGTTTTACATATTCTTGTAAAAGTGTTCATTTTTGGTAGTTTAATGTATCTTACTCTTAAAAGAACAGTTGTACCTAAGTAATAATAAAATATTGTAGAAAGGAAAGCCTTTAGCATAAGAGTCAACCTATACAAGATGACGGATGTATCCCAGGTGATAAATAAGTAAAAGAAGTAAAAACATAATACCAAGCCAATAACCATCTTGGCTAAGATACAAATTAAATAGATGAATTGATTAAAAGAAATGATTGAATTGCTCAACATAAAAACAGGCTTGAGTATTTACACAAATGATTTTTATAAAAGATCAATTTACTGTAATTCATTGGGGTAAAATTTAAGACATTATGCTGGTATCCTTTTTACCCCCAAAGCTCATATTTAGAAACTGATCTAACAACGTGAATGAAATTGCCTTCTCTCCAATGCTAATTGAAATTTCTAGATCAGCTTTCGGAGGAAGTTACACTCTCCTACGTTTGGGATCAAATACATTCTTGCGCGGGCAATTGGAAAATGCGCATAAAGGTAACATTATCCTTCAACGATTTAGATATGCGAAATCCGCAATAGTAGGACACTGACCATTGTCAGTGCTAAAATTATTCTAACTATAGGGATGCAATGGAGTATTGGGCTATAAATGTCATTATTTAGCGTAAATAATGACATTTATAGCCCAAGGGAGTTTGAAACCCACTCTTGTAATGTATTCAAAAATGCAATCTATAGACTTATGTTGCATTGAGAATTATACGAATCCCATGCTCAACAGCACTTGGAAATGAAGACTATATAAAATGGTTCCAGGTTCAAAAAGTACACAAAGGGTATAAGAAATTTTAAAGGAAATTCCCCATTATTAGTACGAAATGAACACACGTCATTTTAAACATTTTCTTATGAAACTAAAAATATTTAGATTATTTTCTCGTATATAGGCAATTGTGTTTCTTAGAGGGTTAAAAAAAACTTATTTTTTTAAGAATTGTAGTCATTTACAGGTAATTGGTGCGTTTATGCTAAATAGAATTCTTGCTCAAAAATATGTACTTTAAATGTATTAAAATCTTATATTTCTGAAACAAGTTTCAACTAATTTTCTGATTCGAATTTTAATTTTTTATTCAAGTATAATTATCTGAGCAAAATAGTCTAAATAAATCTTTTAGGAGAAATTATTCAGTGTAAAGGACGTATATACTTTCATTATATTAATGGCATCTAATTTCTTATTTATTAAAAAGAAAATGTTTTAGGTTTATAAATTATCCTATAAAACTTTCTTAAAAAGTATTAATCATTTCAAAGATCCCATATTCTACATCGATTCTAATTTCTGTATGTTGCTCAAAAATTTGTGATGAAGCTACAGGTAACATAAAAAAATAATCATTGATTAAAAGAGGTTCACATGCAAATGCAATAAAAGGGACAGCTTTTGTAGTATCTTTCTTACATTTTCCTAACCCAGCTTTCTATTCATCAGGGATCATTGCTATCGTTATGACATTGTATATACTTTTTCCGTCACGTTTTCTTTTATAGGCCACAGAAGAAACGCCGTTTTAAACTCCCTCTCATTAGAAATTAAGCACGTGATTATCAACACCTCAGGATGGAAGTTTCACAAATTAGCAGATCTACGTTTGTCATTTGCATATGTAAGTCGTGTTCGTATATTCTCAGCTAAGGATGTAAATAAATGATTTGGTTAAGTATTTCAACCAATGATGCTGTTCCAGTTAGTCCCTTCTACTACACGACTGCACTCATATATATATATATATATATATATATATATATATATATATATATATATATATATATGTCTGTGTGTATGTGTGTGTATGTGTGTGGGTGTGTATGTACATATGTCTGTAGTTATGTATATATATATATAAGATATCCTCGATTAATCATAATTAAGAATTATATTCAGCATAATTTATCTGTTCAAAATGAAACTATTGCTATTATGTAATAAATTATTTTAAAAGTAGTTTCCCTTATTACTTTTTTCTTTATCTTAATAAAGGGCAAAATAGTAACGTAAGGGGCTAAAAAAAACCCAATCACACGACGGTCGAATAGATAATGCAGTACTATTTGGTACTGAAGTTCAAGAGTTCAAATCGGGTAATGGTATTTACGTTTGTAGCCCTTATTAGCTTTAAGTTGTAGGTCCCTGTCTCATTAAACCTCTCCTAATAAAATAATAGCTCTCTGAACCAACCAAGACCATTTAAGGATTTTATTTATTTATACAAACGCCTTTATTAGGATTTACAGTACAATCCACTTATTTGCTGATCTTTTTTTATATGGAAGCACCTTATAGGTACAAAGCATCACTCCCTATGAGGGAAGAACAAACAAATATAACCAAGATTTATGCTGGAATTGAACCCAAAGGCACAGAGGAGGAGACCAATGATCTAAACACTAAACAATCCGATAAGCATCTAACACAAGGTAATTCCATAAATTAATAGATTTTTAATAGATTTATGAAAGTAATTTTCTTTTAATTTTGCAACAACGACTCAATATAAATATTTAATTTTATATTTTCATAAATGAGCTTCCATAAATGGGTAAAGAGATTAAATTTTTCTTATTGAGTCGGACTTTACTTCCATGAAATAAAATCCAAAATCTTATTAATATTAATTTTTTCAGGGTAGAACTCTCTTCCTTTCTAATAAAACTATTTAGAAACATGCCAAAATTATTTAATTTTCTCCCAGCAATACATCATTTGTGATTTTTATGCCTGTTTAGCGTTTTGCAAGTAAGTGCCATATAGTAAATATGTTTATTACAGCTTTCAATAAAAACCTATTTAACGATAATTCCATTGACTAACTTTTAATTGTTTCCCTGAAAAGCAATTTCCCATTTTCTTCCTAAAATAATACGAAATTGTGTTTAATGTTACAGTAATTGAACTTTCATAAACAGATAAATATATAGATAATTTTATTTATTTAATTTCCAAAGAATAAAATATCAAATACTTATAACCCTTTTTTTTACGTCTTTTAGGTTAAGCTATCCGTCACTTATAATAGAAATAAATAGAAAAATGCAGTTTAATTTTTGTCAAACTCTACATCGTCTTGAATTTTTTTACCCTCAATCTATCCGTAGCATAATCGTATTTTATAAAAAGTTTCCATTTAATAGATGGGTTTATATTAGGTTCTAAGAAAAACCCATTCAGCAGTAATTCCATAGATTATATTTCACTTGTTATATAGAAAATAAATTCTGTTTTTATTTTCGTAAAATTACATGAAATATATTTTATTTAATATTATCGTATCGGAGCTTCCAGACTGAGGTAAATATGGGAAATTTTACTTATTTAATCTCGAAGAACTAAAATCTCTAAATCTTATAAGTTTTATTTTCTCATTATTATTTTTCCTTTTAGGCTAGATTGCTCCCCGCTTCTAATAAAAGTACGTAGAAAAAAGTGCTAAAGTTGTTTAATTTTCGTCTAATAATACATCATCTGAATTTTTTTTTTACCCTCTTCCGATCCGTAGCTGCTGAGTATTTTACCCTGCAAATGCGTCCAGTCAAGCGATTAATGATTGATAACGTGATTAAGCGGTACGCACACAAAGGGGTTCCCGTCCATGGATTATTCATTTAAAGATCGAGCTTAGGTGCTTCCGTTATCGGAAGCTTAGATCGGGACAGAATATATGTGTATGCATACATGTATGTTCATACTCGCATTCATTAGATGCGAGATGCGTGCACATCCTGAAATATAATCCATGAATTCTTAAAGTATTACAAGATAATCAAAGGGATGGAACGCACTTAAATATTTAAAGCAAAACTTTTCTTTAGGTGCCCAGTATTTACTAATTTATTGTATCATAATTATTTTGTGCTAAATATATTATGTAATGATAGATGCAACATTTATTCATCAGAATCTGTGATAATTTTATTTTTACGACATACTACAACTATAACATATAATTAATATTAAAATGTAATAAATAAGTAATATTACATCATAAACAGTCGGCAACAGCTTCCTCTTCTTGTATACTAGCTGAAGAGAAAAGAAACTATATTTATTAGAAACGTATTTGCTATTACTTCGAGAAAACTTATGATAATATAAATAATATGTGTTTTAATTACTCTAACATTTTATATTAAGAACTTAAACAACAACATCGAAAACAGCTGTAATGAGCAGACACCTAGAAGTTGATAAAAAATAAAATATTGCAATAATTTAAGCATTTAAAATTTCAACTAAGTCAAAACTTAGTTGAGTTATCGTATTCAGATACAAACATTCACATACACACAAACAGATATGATTCCAAATGTAGTATTTTCGGACTCAGAAAGTTTCAAAATGTGAAGATTAATTAAAACCCGAAGGTGGACCTTTTGGTCGATGGCAATATTTTCCCTATACTAGTTATACGAGGAAGTAACAATTGACATAATACAGGTTTTCACCTTACTACTTTTATATTTTAAAATCGTTGGAGAGAAATTCAATTTAACCCTTTTGTGAGCCTTGGGAAGATTACTTCCCACCTTAGTGATCTTATGAAATTCACACTCGGCAAGAGCAGAGCCCATTACAGGCTTGCTAACTTCCCGTATAGCATTATCCCGTCCGTCAGTAGATGAATATTCCTCAAGAAAATGGAAAGGCCATCTTGCTCGTATCCAAGCAAAGAATTCCGGGTGGTTTGCATTTAGTCAATAAGCCAAATCATATGCCAAAGTTACTTTCCAACTTTAGACAATGAAGTAGACCACAACCACCCAGAAAAGAGGAACCTTTAATTGTGGGAAGAATGGTGTGTACCTTTATGGGTTGTAACAGGATTCTCATGGAAAATAATCCCCAGTATATTTAATTTTACCTAAGTTTACAAATGTTTTGGCTGAAATTTTACTTAACACCCCTAAAATTATAATGTCATCATAAAATGTGACAAAATAAAGTAGATTTAAATTCTATTGTTTAATTGTCAATACAATACAATAAAAGGGATATATTTTAAAGAGAGATAAGTGAGCCACGAAAGGGTTAAAAGAGTTTAGTAAGGTATTTTGCTCTCCTTCTAACCGATTAGGGATGTATCTGGGATATTCACAGTTTCATAGGGAAACTAAGATCTGGAATGTACTCATTCTCACATCTGACCTCAATCGATAGATTCTCTATACGGTATTGTGCTTCTAATGATTAAAGAATTAGGTATAAGAGATAATCTCATATAGTGAAAAGGTGATAATTGCAAATCGAGCTCTAGAAATCCTTGAGTCTATTTATAATACTCATTCTCTGAAATTATGTTCTATAAATCACTTTTTGAAATCAAGGAATGTGTGGTCATACAAAATCTGTCGGCAAATCTATAAAAGAGTACACTGTTACATATATTATGAAGAAAATGATTAGAAGTCTAAATACAGGCAAAACGAATGGTAAATACGGGAAAGACGTAGCCGTAATATCCTAATTAACAACACAGACCACTATTTATGATACCGACATGAAAATCCTGAAAAGTTGTGAAAAGTTTTATTCATTATTGAACTGGATGACTCTGTTGAAAAGTAGAGTAATCTATGTACATTATTATTAAATGTACATCATTTTCATATAAGTCTGATTTATTTTTACTCAACAATTGAACTTTCTTACTAAATAACCCTAGTATGTATGATAGACCTCGAAGTTCTACATGCGAATCAATCTGTCCATCGACGTGTGCAGTTAGAAAGCTTCTTCTATCCTCCTTGTACTCAAGACTTTCACGGGGAAGGAAATATATACTGCACTAACACTCATTGGTAAAATAGTACTTTTGATGAATTTAGTACTTATTTAACGTAAATTTAAGTTTCATGAGCAATTTATTTATTCTTTTCATTTTTAACATTTTATTCTTTTTCCAAGTATTCGAGTATTTAATTCTTCTGCAACATCAGAAATATATATATATATATATATATATATATATATATATATATATATATATATATATATATATATATATATATATATATACATATATATATATATATATGTATATACATATATATATATATATATATATATATATATATACATATATATATACATATACATACATACATATGTATATACATATATATATCTCTACATATACATACATACATACATATATATATATATATATATATATACATACATATACATATATATGTATATACATATATATATATGTATATATATATATATATATATATATATATATATATATATATATATATGTATATATATATATATATATATATATATATATATATATATATATATATATATATATATATATATATATATATATATATATATATATGTATTTATTTATATATATGTATATGTATATATATATATATATATATATATATATATATATATATATATATATATATATTATATATATATATATATATATATATATATATATATATATATATATATATATATATATATATATATATATATATATATATATATATATATATATATATATATATATATATATATATTATATATATATATATATATATATATATATATATATATATATATATATATATATATATATATATATATATATATATATATATGTATATATATATATATATATATATATATATATATATATATATATATATATATATATATAATATATATATATATATATATATATATATATATATATATATATATATATATATATATATATATATATATATATATATATATATATATATATATACATATATATATATATATATATATATATATATATATATATATATATATATATATATATATATATATAATATATATATATATATATATATATATATATATATATATATATATATATATATATATATATATATATATATATATATATATATATATATATATATATATATAATATATATATATATATATATATATATATATGCTGGAAATTATTTAGTAGGTTCTGGACTACTTGTGCAACCAATTCCTTTTATTCTCATTGCATGCAGCAACAAATATATTGGGAAATATTTCATCAGTCGATCTGTGCTTTTGTCATGTCATGGGAACTAATAAGGATCCATGGCAAAAGTTACAAATAATGATCATACAAACAATTTTTGAAAGATCGCCTCAATAAAACACGAACTAATGGGAAAAAATAATATTTGTATTTTCTTCGCTTAGCCTTAGAAGTAGATACGTATTTTCATATTAAGTACGAGACTTAATTCACAATATCTTATATTTATTTGTATAAAATACTGACACACACTTAATCGTATACATGTATATATATTATATAACGAGTGCATATTTATTGAATGTTACGTGCTTGTAAACGATTCTTGAAAAAATAATTATTATAATTCCAAAAAGCAAAAGTTATTGCATCTAATGACTATCGATAATCCAATCTCGACTTAATTTTCTAGCTGTAAAGGCTTCCGAATATTCAATATGTCTTAGCTGATAGAAAATTTTTAGTTTCTTTCGCATAATGAGAAATGATTTAATCTTATTTTCCGCAATTTAATGAATAATGTAATTCATGACTGCAGTGTGTTAGAATAAACTGAAAGGTATTTTGTCAGAATTAGATTGATTTTCATTCATTAGAATGCTAAAAGCTCTTGGAACGATAAACGTGTGATTAATGCAAAACGTTTCTAATTTTTTTTATCATTTCCCGAAACAGAGTTTCGTTAAAATACCATCTAGAAACTTGAAAATAATACATAAATTGTATAGAAAATGTATAAAACATATTAACTAATTAAATTATTTTTAATTTTTGAGACATATATGAATTTTAATTGTACAACTTCGGATGGATTATAATTTTATTGCTCTACTGTTCTGAAAACGGAAAAAAGGTTATTCAAGTAATTATACTTCAATAGATTATAATTATTAGCCCTTAATTTGGCTAAGTCCACTACAACGAATAATCAAATAAATAAAATCTTTATAATAAATATATATTTTTATCGTTAATATATAATATATTAAATATATTATATATTATTATTATTAATTATTATTATTATTATTAAAATTATTATTTATTTAAATATATTTTTAATCGATTCTTGAAAAAACATCTTGTCAAATTAAGGGTTAAAGATTATCTTTAAAACATTAGGTTTTTTATTATTGACATGTATTAATTCGTTTTAAGTTCCCCAAATACGTTTATACACCTGCGAGATTTTGGGTCCCTATAAATTTTAACATATAAAAATGTTAGTTTTGTTATTAAAGAATTTAAAATTTAATTGCATTTTTGGTTAACATTCCGTGAACTGCACGATGGCTAAATGGTATAATGCTGTTCTTCGGTGCCAGAGTTCGTAGGTTCAAATCCTGCTCTTCATCGATCTTCGGAACCGTTCGGAACCGGCTTTAAGCAGTATGCCCAGGTCTCATTATCTCTTATAAGTAAAACAGTAGATCGTAGAGCTCCAAACCAAACATTCCTGGAAAATTCTGCCAGTTAAACTACTTTACATTATAGATCTATGTAGTTAATATGATTTAATTCATGCTACTATATATTTTAGGCATTTAAAAGAATATTTGTTTAACTCCCGAAAAAGTATAAACATTATCATTAGAAAGCCAAATTATATTCGGATCATAAGGACATAATTTACTCTTTTATCAGTACAAGAAACCGTCAATATAACAGCACAAAATTACTGTCTCAAAAAAATAACTTTCAAAAAAAGTATAAGCATTATTTTTTAAGAAGCCACCAAACTATGATCAGAAATACTTCAGTTAAATTTATCTTAATATATTAATAGGATATTTAATATAAGAGAACTCTTACAAAACTCCTATTATAAATGTTTTCCCTAAAAATTTCAAGCTAGGTGCAAACTTCTTAATGAAGTCTAATTTTTACTATAGAACGATTAATTTACTTCAATTAAAGCTGCTTTGTCAAAAATCTTTATTTTAAGACTTAAACTCTTTTTGCAAGGTTTGATACTTTTCACTTTATTCATGACTTTAAAACTTTTCTGGTGCTTTATGTTTTTACTTTAATCCTTCCAAATTTTTGGTCAATACTTATTAAAATGTTTGTCATAGAGATGAATATGTATCTATAAAACGTTTGGCATGAATTACAGTGCGTTGAACATCGAGAAACAATGAAAATAATTCGTAAAACTTTATTCATACTGATACAATTATTTTATATAAAGTGAATTTTAATGAAAATGAAACTCGATACCTGTTTAATTTCCAACCAATTTCAAACATAGAATAAAATAATGATTGTAATAACTGAATATGCAACACTATTCAAAATATATAATATTTTAATCATCATTAATTCTAATACTTTATGAAAGCTGTATTGAAATTGATCCATGTCAATTAAATTAACATATACTGTGAACAAATTTATTTACTTACCTTTATGAACTTACTGTTTTCGTTAGAATTCTTAGAGAGTATTAAAAGAAGAAAATAACCAATTAATGACCGAATCATTCCTGTATATTGATGAATATATATTGTCGAATGAGAGTAAAATAGATATGAACTGTTAACTATTTTGAATATTACAGTTCACCGTCATTAGTGGTCAAATCCCATTTAAAAAGTCAGAGTATACAATTTATACAAAACTTCATGAGGAAATATTTATGCATTAATTTAACATATACTGTGAACAATTTTATTTCCTTACCTTTATGAACTGGTTGTTTTCGTTAGAATTCTTAGAGAGTATTAAAAGAAGAAAATAACCAATTAATGACCGAATCATTCCTGTATATTGATGAATATATATTGTCGAATGACAGTAAAATAGATATGAAATGTAACATATCTTGAACATTACAGTTCACCGCCATTAGTGGTCAAGTGCCATTTTAAAAGTCAGAGTATACAATTTATAAAGAGGTAAAACTTCGTGAGGAAATATTTATGCATTAATTTAACATATACTGTGAACAATTTTATTTCCTTACCTTTATGAACTGGTTGTTTTCGTTAGAATTCTTAGAGAGTATTAAAAGAAGAAAATAACCAATTAATGACCTGACTCATTTCTGTATACTGATGAATATATATTGTCGAATGGGAGTAAAATAGATATTTAAACTATTTTGAATATTACAGTTCACCGTCATTAGTTTTACCGTCAAATGTCATTTTAAAAATCATATTATATGATTTATAAAGAGGTAAAACTTCGTGAGGAAATATTTATGCATTAAATTAACATATACTGTGAACAAATTTATTTACTTACCTTTATGAACTTACTGTTTTCGTTAGAATTCTTAGAGAGTATTAAGAGAAAATAAATAACCAATTAATGACCTAGTCATTTCTGTATATTGATAAATATATATTATCGAATGACAGTAAAATAGATATGAAATGTAACATATCTTGAACATTACAGTTCACCGCCATTAGTGGTCAAGTGCCATTTTAAAAGTCAGAGTATACAATTTATAAACAAAACTTCGTGAGGAAATATTTATTTGGTATTACATGTAAATACAGCTTTGTCGAGTTAAATTCTACAAAACATAAAACTTTTCATGATAATTTGAGTTAACGTACCTGCAAAGAAAGTAAATTTATAAGCGAGATTTAAAAAATCATAAATAGAAATGAAAAAAAAATTGTTTTAGAATTGTTATTATAAATATTGCTATATTTTTTTGAACAAAAGTGAAAAATTTTGAGTTTAGAAATATATTAATTTGAATTAAAATTTGTTTATACATAATAACTTAAATATCTAGTAAATTTTAAAATGTCAGGACAGCTAAAAGGCACAAACAGTTTCCAATATTCATAAAATTGAAGAATAAAATCAGTCACCGAAGGACTATTTAATTTTAAATATTTTCGAATTGATGTATACTGTACACCAATTTGGTGCAATTTCCTAAATTCTCTTCGATTCATTTTTTTAACAATTTGGTATAGCATCAGAAATTAAGCTATTGAAATGTTACTTTGAATTAAAATTTGTTTATACATATTAACTTAAATACCTAATAAATTTTAAAATGTTAGGACAGCTAAAAGGCACAAACAGTTTCCAATATTCATAAAATTGAAGAATAAAATCAGTCACCGAAGGACTATTTAATTTTAAATATTTTCGAATTGATGTATACTGTACACCAATTTGGTGCAATTTCCTAAATTCTCTTCGATTCATTTTTTTAACAATTTGGTATAGCGTCAGAAATTAAGCTATTGAAATATTACTTTGAATTAACTTTTGTTTATACATATTAACTTAAATACCTAATAAATTTTAAAATGTTATTACAGCTAAAAGGCACAAACAGTTACAAATATTCATAAAATTGAAGAATAAGATCAATCACTGAAGGACTATTTTATTTTAAATATTTTCGAATTGATGTATACTGTACACCAATTTGGTGCAATTTACTAAATTCTATTCGATTCATTTTTTTAACAATTTGGTATAACGTCAGAAATTAAGCTATTGAAAAATAATAAGGAGTGTGTTCCACGGAAACACTATATTTTTACCGGAAAAGTGAAAACAATATTTATAGTATATTTTTGTTATTTCCAGTGCTTAATACTAATTATTTTTGCAGAAATAGATTGGTATCTGGAAAATTTTAGAAACTCTAATGTTTTGTTCTTAAAGCGTTTGTTAAAGTAATAAAAAAAAGCTTTTAGAAACTTTAAGATATCTAAATAAATACATTTTGCACTCATATACTTAGACTTTATACTTTTAAAGCCTGTTTAAGATCTGAATTTTTGAAATCTTTCGATTTGTTTCATAATTGATCATATATACATTTTTTATTTAAGTATATTAAATTATCTTGATTAAAACTAAGCCCCATAAACCATTCATTTCATTTCTTTTTAACGTTCAAATAAACATTTTACAATCTACATTACAAATTTTCTAATTTTAAAATGTCAATAGGATACGTGTGTTTAGTGCCGAACGATGGCCGACTAGTTAGGGTGCTGGTCTTCGGTACCGGAGATCATGGGTTCGAATCCCGCTGTGGCCTGGATGTTTGTAGCAGTTCGGAATTGGCATTAAGCTGCAGGTCTCAGTGTCATTAACCCTCGTGTTGCAAAAAGTAGACCGTAGCACTCCAAAAACCAAAACGTATGTTTGGAACATTTTTTGCTCGTTATACATTTTTAATACATAAAACAAATAATTACAAATTTTTGCAGTGCGTATCTTTGAGAGAAAAAAGGAAAAACAGTATGTACAACTTTACTTGGCAGAATGTTAAATTATATTGATTAATAAAGACGACGGAAGTCCGTAAATATCCTATACCAATTTATATATTAATAGACAAGTTCATTTCATTTCTCTTTAACTTCCAGCTAAAAGTGATGGATTACTCCTTATCCCAAAACAAATGATATTAAACTAGTAGTAATTTATCTTGGAGAAAACAAGAAAACAATCTTAAATGAATGCGACAAATGTCAAAACTTCTAATATAAAATTATCTCCAGGAAATCGCTCCGCTGCGGAAGTAAGCTGCCATAAAGTCAAAAGCCAGAAATTACTTTTCCTGCTAGCCTAATCTACCCTTCTTCGAAATGAATTTGGTCAATCGATTGTCAGTACAATCACAGGAAATCCATTGACATCATTTACTTTTGTAATCAGCAATCTTCTAAAATTGCAAAGAAATATTTCAGCCCTTAATGCAACGGAAAGTAATACTAACAGAGATTTATAGCAATTGGAGAGGAAATTAAAACTTATTTTATATACACTGTGGATATATTTTGAATTAAAGCTAAAATATAAAAATGAAGGCGATAAGGGACTTTCTAAACAAAAGTATTCGGCCAAAAATACGAATTTATTTTTGTCTAATACAGGCTCAGTTATTGATGCTGTCACATGCTGTCAATCAAATGATTATTCTGTTTCAACGAAAAGAATAATATTACTTTACCTCTTTCTAAAATTAAAAAATAAATTTTATTCAGTTTGATATTTTTTCTTACTGGTACTTTAAAACTGTATAAGGTACATTATTTTTTAAAAAAAATCACATTTCATGAAATGAATCGTTAAAATATCTTCATAAACGGGAATTTGCTTTTTTACTACCGTTAAATATTTTAAAACATTATAGAGTAGGGGACAAAACTTGATCAACATAAGTTTTTTCTTTATCCTCAAAACAAGTTAATTTTAAATATTGGATAATTCGAATTGCACGAATTACTCCTGTATTCCCTATACTATGTTAAAATTTCGTGGCTAATTTGAATTTAGAGAAAGGTCTACCGTAAAAAAATATGTACTTTTTCTTCACGATCTTTGTTTATTATCATACCTTTACTTTGTCTTAATCATTTTGCAACTGAAGCTGGTACGCTATACAAAGGATAAAAATACATTGTGAAGGTGAAGAAACGTTTCTAGCGAAGGCCATGTGTAATTACTTGACTTTTTATTAGGACTTTGTTTAGAACACAGGAATAAAATTATTGATGAAGTATAGAAAAAGTGCTTCATCTGATGTAGAAAGAGAAATAGTGATAAAGAAGAACATGCCAACGTTACGGGAAGCTAAATCAATTTGTTGAGGCATGATGTAATGTTAAAGATATTGTTTCTATTCTCTAAGTGAATTTCACATGTTATGTGAAACAAGATAAACAAAAATACAAATGAAAAATACATTTTTTTAAATAAAGAAAATGCTGGCATTTGATTTTTTTAAGATTTCTATTTCTTTTACATAGCAACTATTAGAGAAGGTAAGTACTCTATTACATATTTTCTCTTAAGTTTAAGTGTTCGAATTTCAGATAATTCGAAATGTTTAGTATTTCCCTTCAAATTCGAAGCTAACCAATTTGGACTGTAAATATATTTTTCTAGAAATATCAAGTGACTTAATCTAAATAACTGATTTTTTAGGTAGTATCTGAGTAATATATAATTTTATATAAGTAACTCAAATTAATTCACATATATTAATTTAAAAATGTTTAAAAGGACAAAATAACTGTTTATATCTTTATATCTTCTGTTTATATCTTCTGTTTAGCAGAAACATTCAAATAAGTGGCTCCATTTTTTAACAGTTTTAAATATCAGTGTCAGTAGTACAACAGTTTTATTATATGATGATAGCTTGTGCAATTGTTCTCTTGTTGATTTTTATTTTTAGGGAAAAGCCTGAAAATAAACTCATCTTTATCTTTTTGATAAAAATAAAAAAACCCAATAAATAATGAAAGAGCGTGTAAACTAGTTTTCGATTAGCCTCCCTTAATACCAACAAAAACAAAACATTTGACCACCCCACTGAAACCGAAGACCATATAGACTTAAATTCCCATATATTTCCATAATTACAACCCCTCTATACCCGAAGCGCATGACGCAAAACTCTACTAAGCAAGAGGGATGTCTAATAGGCAGTGTAATAAATTGGTCGGGGTGGGGCTGTCAAGTGATTTGACTTAATCTCTGTTGACATTGATGCTCTAATCTCCCCACTTTATGCAGCTGCAGGGTAAGAAAAGCAAAAAAATTCGCACTCTATCTGCCTAAAGAATCGCTCTGCAGGAAATACAAATTGAGTTGAGAACTCATTTGGTGGGGAAGTTACTAACGCTTCACTGTATTTCATAAAATAGCCCCTTGGCACAAATTTCTACCCATTTCCTTTCCCTCTCATTTTATAACCGCATTCAAACAGTATCTGTGTAAGTGGGAAACTAATTTCTTTTTTAAAAAAAAAGAGTAATTGCATTTCTAAATCTCAATATTTTCAACTCTTTGTAATGATTTTTAGAGCAGTTTGAAAGCTATAAGACATAAAAATGCAATTTTTTTATTTACTGTTTTACAAGCTTAACGTTTCAATGGTTATATAAATGTTATTTGAATAAATACCATTGTTGTTTTAAACGAGGTCAGTTTAGATAAAGAAAAAGCACAGAAATAGTTTTTTTTTTACTGAATAAAGAATGTGTTCAATTTTATTACGAATACAGAATTGCCTATTAAAAGAAAAGGTAACCATCAGCACTTAAAATTAATGTATTTTCAAATAAAATTATTTCAAAAGTTTAGTAATAACTGGAAAGTTGTGTAGATTACATTTTGTATGTTATCAACGGAAAAACTTAAGTATGTTAGATCTTGCAAAAACTTCGATTGAAAAACAAAATTTGTAACTGTGAAACGATTCAGTAAGTTATAGTTCAGTAACAAGATGGAAAACCTCATTTTCGTTCTCGCATACCAATATTTGATTTTAGATATTGATATATTTTGTTCCATAAACAGTAATTTAGAATCTTTTGAATCATCTTGGTACATACTGACTGCCGTGCTAACACTCGACTTAAAATCGCTTTTTTGAAAAAAATGGTGAATTATACATGGATAATTTTTTCAAAGCTTACTTATCATTGGTAGTTAAACGTTGTTTTATTTTATGCCCATTTTTAGCAGTCTTCCATGTTTAATCTCTGTGATGAAATACTACTGAATAGTATCAAATTGTTATTTTTGTTCAAAGGCGAGTCCTTAACTAATCCCTAAAAGAACACAACTCTGTTAAAGGCTTTAAGTGAAATTTGTTTGGATTATGAGTTACAACAGGAAAATTATCTTTTAATTGTGATAGGGTTCAAATACTCTGGCAATGTAGTGTTGTATTTTCTAGAAAATCGATTTCGTATTCTAGAGTAGTAGATTAATCTTCAGAAAGTCCTTATTTACAGACATATTTACAGGTTTACTCAGAATATATCTCCCGAACTCTAAACTTTTCATAATACTCTGAATTATCTTCTTGCTTGTAATTGTCTTATCTATTGAAACTGCATACTATAAATGATATATTCAAGTGATATCTAAATCGGTTCCTACATTTCCCGAAGATTCGTGATATCTTTGAAAGGGTTCATGGTAAATAAAGTGAAAAGTAATTTGGAGAAGCATTTGGGTGTACATGAAATGGTTTAACACAAATACCGACTTTAATTTTTATAAAAGGTAAAATATATAGTAATAAAAATTATTTGAGATTTTAAGCCGTTTACTTGTTTTATTCCTTTCCAAACTCGTTGGTTTCATTTCCACTCCAAGCCATGTATATATATATATATATATATATATATATATATATATATATATATATATATATATATATATATATATATATATATATATATATATATATATATATATATATATATATATATATATATATATAATATATATATATATATATATATATTATATATATATATATATATATATATATATATATATATATATATATATATATATATATATATATATATATATATATATATATATATATATATATATATATATATATATATATATATATATATATATATATATATATATATATATATATATATATATATATATATATATATATATATATATATATATATATATATATATATATATATATATATATATATATATATATATATATATATATATATATATATATATATTATATATATATATATATATATATATATATATATATATATATATATATATATATATATATATATATATATATATATATATATATATATATATATATATATATATATATATATATATATATATATATATATATACATATATATATATATATATATATATATATATATATATATATATATATATATATATATATATATATATATATATATATATATATATATATATATATATATATATATATATATATATATATATATATATATATATATATATATATATATATATATATATATATATATATATATATATATATATATATATATATATATATATATATATATATATATATATATATATATATATATATATATATATATATATATATATATACATATATATATACATATACATACATACATATATATACACACACACACATATATTTATATATATAGGCTGTCACCTTTCATGGCAAAAAGAACAAGCAACTAGCAACTATCTTGGCGTTCTTATGTTAAAGAAGCGGAGCAACGGTGACTTATTTAGATCTTATTCTTCATCTCTCTTTCTCTCTCTCTCGCTTTCCCTCTTCCTTTTTTTCAAATAACAACTTTTCCATTTTCGATAACACTTTCAGCTTTTTTTTTTCTCACAAACATATGACCGAAAATAAATAAATAATTTCATATCAATATTCCACGCTTATCTTCTGTTGCATTTAAAAATAATGTTGTTATAATTTTAAACATAAGGTACAATTTCAATAAATATTCTTTTAAATATCAACACATTTTATTTATATTATGTTTTTTTGCTACTATAAATTAAAATTTAAAGTTAAAATTACAATTTATCGAGTTGAATGGAATTATTTCATTTTTTTGGGTGGGGGGGGGGGTTCATGATAAGTTGTTTGACAGGATAAGTGGTCCGTGGACGTAAAAATTTGAAAACCATCGTTTTAAAGTTTAGATCAGAAAGCATTAAAAATATACATTCAGATTTTCTCTTAATTAATAATTTTTTATAAATATTAAAAGTCTAATACATTTCAAAATCAAAGCCTTAAGTTAGTTCACAGCCCATGATGAAAATTTGTAATGAAAGCGTATAAAAAATTTTGCAGTATAGAGAAAACTAACTTTTCGAGAAAGATAAATGTAAATAAATGTATAAAACTATTAAATTTTTAATTACACAACAATGAATTAAAATCTGCCGTTTTGTTATTACTCACCACTTTCTTTGTCTGATCTAAGTTAATTACCTCTGAATTTGAGTGTGAAGGATATTTATTCTGATGCCATATACTTAAAGAGCAGAAAGAAAAATACTGGAAGAGAAGTAAGTTCTTCTTCCTTTAGGAAGGTGAACTAAATAGCCATTCTCTTTCTATCAACTTGGAGGATCTCTGGAATCGGAGGCATTAAACGCTCGGCAGCACAAGAACATTAAGTCGGGGCTTGAAATGCCGCTCTACTTCTATCGTCTAGGTAACGAGGAGAAATTATTTCAATTAACGTACCTGAAACAAAAGATTTTTTGATTAGCCTTATTCTCTTGTATTCAAAAGAGCTGATATCATGCTGTACACATTACTGGTCTTTTTTTTTTCTTTAATTTCAACCTCACGCTTGTCCAGTTTTATTTCTCAGTAATATTGTTCTTCCCATTCTTTGTTTATTTAATGATAGAGCTTTTAAAGTGTTATTTTTTAGTTTACATTTCGCATAAGAAAATTATACACGTAATATTTAAATGATACAGGATATTTTGCTGAGAAGAAAGTACTTAAAGATCTTTTTGAAGTAGAATATTTAAAAGAAATAGAATATATATAAAAGGTGACATAATAGGGTTTAGATTTCCTTTTCTCAATATGAATGCAATTTATTAGTTCATTAAATAAATTAAATTAAAACATATTTATCTTCAATTAAGACTTAAACCAAATAAGCATATATGCATTATTTAATGAATTTTAAATCAAATACCAAAGGGAAAATTATAAACTTGACCATATATATAAATAAAATCAATTTGATATATAGGTATTATTTTCAGATAACTTCTACACAAATACATAAAACTAACAACATTTCCAATACAGTAACAATACGAAAATTAGAAAAAAGAAAAAGAGTATGACAATAAAAGTTATAATTCTAAGAACCTAAGAAAAAGAAAATCATAATTATAACCCTGAATTATAAGAACTTAATTGTGTTCAGGTCTTATAATTCATATTTCAAGCTGAAAAAATATTAAATTTCTTCAGATATAGTAGTTGACGTAAAAAATCATCTAAAAAGATATTTCATGCTACTTTTAAATATATGTGAATAAGAAGTAAAATATTCAAAATATAAAAATTATATTATAAAAATTGTAAATTTTTAATACACATCACATTTCTATCCTGTGTATATTTATGCACTTATTACAGCCTCTTTCTTTATATCACCATAAGCTTTTCTTTACATATCTGTAAACAAAAGCTATATATATCATGCTGTACACATTACTGGCTTTTTTTTTCTCTAATTTCAACCTCACGCTTGTCCAGTTTTCCATTTCTCTGTAATATTGTTCTTCCCATTCTTTGTTTATTTAATCACAGAGCTTTTAAAGTGTTATTTTTTAAGATTCCATTTAGCATAAGAAAATTATACACGTAATATTTAAATGATAAAAGATATTTTGTAGAGAAGAAAGTACTTGGAGATCTTTTTGAAGTAGAATATTTAAAAGAATTAAAATATTTATAAAAGGTGACATAATAGGGTTTAGTTTTCCTTTTCTCAATATGAATGCAATTTATTAGTTCATTAAATAAATTAAATTAAAACATATTTATATTCAATTAAGACTTGTGTAAATACGCATACATGCAATATTTAATTGAATTTTAAATCAAATACCAAAGGAAAAATTATAAATTTCACCAAAAGTATACGAGGCATGTTTTTTAAGTAAGTACCGTTTTGCGATTCCGTCGCCGCAGCGCTACGGTCGGCGTTCCGCGCATGCGGGCTGGTTACCTACATCACTTGTCTACGCACTGACGCCATTACAGTCTGATTCTTCATTGTATACGTTGTTTACTGAGTGTTTAAGATGCCTCCGACAATCATGAGTCCCGCCGATTGTGAAGTACGGGCTGTTATACGATTTCTTAGTGCTAAAGGTGTAAAACCGATCGATATTCATCGTGAGATCTGTGAAGTTTACGGACAAAACATTATGAGGGATGGAATGGTAAGGAAATGGGCGAGAGCATTTAAAGATGGCAGCACAAATGTGCATGATGAAGAACGGAGTGGGCGTCCTTCATGTGGCTAATCGGACCAAAGATCTCATCAAATCTTTTAAATGGGAAACTCTAGATCATCCTCCATACAGCCCTGATCTGGCACTCAGCGACTACCATTTGTTCCTGCATTTGAAGAAACACCTGGGTGGTCAGCGTCTTCAAGACGATAACGAAGTCAAAACATTTGTTTTACAGTGGTTAACAAGTCAGACGGCAGAATTTTATGAGGAGGGTATTCAAAAACTGGTGCCACATTATGACAAGTGCCTCAATATTCACGGAAATTATGTAGAAAAGTAGATTAAGGTACAGGCTTTCATGTAAAAATAAAATTATTGCGATATCTTTGCACGTCTTTTTTTGATTCCAAAACGGTACTTACTTAAAAAACATGCCTCGTATATAGAATTAATCTGATATATAGGTATTGTTTTAAGATAAATTATATACAAATACATAAAACTAACAACATTTCCAGTAAAGTAACAATACGAAAATTAAAAAAAGGAAAAGGGTATGACATTAAAAGTTATAATTCTAAGAACCTAAGAAAAAGAAAAAAATAATTATAACCCTGAATTATAAGAACTTAATTGTGTTCAGTTCTCATTATCCATATTCCGAGCTGAAAAATAATTAAATTTCTTCAGATATAGTAGTTCACGTAAAAAATCTTCTAAAAAGGTATTTCATGCTACTTTTAAATATATTTGAATACGAAGTAAAATATTCAAAATAAAAAAAAAAATTGTAAATTTTTAATACACATCGCATTTTTATCCTGTCTAAATTTATGCACTTATTAATCCTCTTCGTTATTTCATCATAAGCTTTTGTTTACATATGTGTAAACAAGAGCTATATATATCATGCTTTACACATTACTGGCTTTTTTTCTTTAATTTCAATCTCACGCTTGTCCAGTTTTCCATTTCTCAGTAATATTGTTCTTCCCATTCTTTGTTTATTTAATCATAGAGCTTTTAAAGTGTTATTATTTTAGTTTTCTTTTCGCATAAGAAAATTATACACGTAATATTTAAATGATACGAGATATTTTGTGGAGAAGAAAGTACTTGGAGATCCTTTTGAAGTAGTATATTTAAAAGAAATAGAATATTTATAAAATGTGACATAATAGGGTTTAGATTTCCTTTCCTGAATATGAATTCAGTTTATTAGTTCATTAAATGAATCAAATTAAAACATATTTATATTCAATTAAGACTTAAAACAAATAAGTATATATGCATTATTTAATGAATTTTAAATCGAATACCAAAGGGAAAAATATAAACTTGACCATATATATAAATAAAATCAATTTGATATATAGGTATTATCTTCAGATAACTTCTACACAAATACATAAAACTAACAACATTTCCAATAAAGTAACAATACGAAAATTAGAAAAAATAAAAAGAGTATGACAATAAAAGTTATAATTATAAGAACCTAAGAAAAAGGAAATCATAATTATAACCCTGAATTATAAGAACTTAATTGTGTTCAGGTCTTATAATTCATATCTCAAGCTGAAAAAATATTAAATTTCTTCAGATATAGTAGGTGACGTAAAAAATCATCTAAAAAGATATTTCATGCTACTTTTAAATATATGTGAATAAGAAGTAAAATATTCAAAAAAAAATTGTAAATTTTTAATACACATCACATTTCTATCCTGTGTATATTTATGCACTTATTACAGCCTCTTTCTTTATATCACCATAAGCTTTTGTTTACATATCTGTAAACAAAAGCTATATATATCATGCTGTACACATTACTGGCTTTTTTTCTTTAATTTCAACCTCACTCTTGTCCAGTTTTCCATTTCTCAGTAATATTGTTCTTCCCATTCTTTGTTTATTTAATCATAGATCTTTTAAAGTGTTATTTTTTAAGATTCCATTTAGCATAAGAAAATTATTCACGTAATATTTAAATGATACAAGATATTTTGTTGAGAAGAAAGTACTTGGAGATCCTTTTGAAGTAAAATATTTAAAAGAAATAGAATATTTAAAACAACTTCTATGTTTAAAACCAGCATAAATATTAAATTTAAAACCAGCTTTAGATTTAGACTTCCTTTTCTCAATATGAATGCAATTTATTAGTTCATTAAATGAATTAAATTGAAACATATTTATATTCAATTAAGACTTAAGCAAAT
Organism: Pardosa pseudoannulata; assembly: GCA_032207245.1. Taxonomy (NCBI): domain Eukaryota; kingdom Metazoa; phylum Arthropoda; class Arachnida; order Araneae; family Lycosidae; genus Pardosa; species Pardosa pseudoannulata. Next base: position 62,349,185 of record CM063502.1, on the reverse strand, counting down.
ATGCATATATACAATATTTAATTAATTTTAAATCAAATACCAAAGAAAAAGTTATAAATTTGACCATATGTATAAATAAAATTAATTTGATATATAGGTACTATTTTAAGATAACTTTTACACAAATGCATAAAACCAACAACATTTACAGTAAAGTAACAATACTAAAATTAGAAAAAAAAAGAAAAAGGGTATGACAATAAAAATTATAATTCTAAGAACCCAAGAAAAAGAAAATCATAATTATAACCCTGAATTATAAGAACTTGTTTGTGTTCAGTTCTTATAATTCATATTCCAAGCGGAAAAAAATTAAATTTCGTCAGATGTAGAAGTTGACGTAAAAAATCATCTAAAAAATATTTCATGCTATTTTTAATTTATGTGAATATGGAGTAAAATATTCAAAACATAAAAATTGTATTATAAAAGTGGTAAATTTTTAATACATATCACATTTTTATCATGTCTATATTTATGCACATATTACAGCGTCTTCGTTATATTATCTTAAGCTTTTATTTACATATCTCCATGATACAATTAATGTTCCTATGCACATCAAAAGCTATCTTGTGGGTAAAGCAATTATACTTCACATGGTGTATATATTTTATTTTTTTTAAATATATGTTACTTGTTATAGTAAAACTTAATATATATTTAAAGTTAAAATTTCATTTAGCAATGTGTTCTAATTGTTTTCGAAAACGAGTAATTTTTTTTTTTTGGGGGGGGGGGTGAATCAAAATATTGTTGTTATTATGAATATTTTTGATTTGGAAATCTCTGTGATCTGTCAAGGAGATATAAAACACTCAAAGTTTCAAATACTTAAAAATTTAAAAAATATATGTGTAAAATAAAGCAAATATTTCTAAACATCAAATCATATCGCGTTCAAAAATTTAGATTACTTTAAGGATCATGAAAAAAACATTTTTTGTCATATAAATAAGGTATTTACTGGGCATTTCCAATACATATCTAGTCTTTAAACTGAAAGAATATACCAGTTATTTTATAAAAACTATTATTAATTGTAAATTATACAGTGAGTTATAATTTATAATTATTGTTTTACAATTCTGGTATTAAAAAAATCAAAATATAAAGTTAAGGAATGAAATGTTGCTTGTTTTTTTCCAGTTGCATAAGTATTTTTCATAATCTATGAAAAATATTTAATCTTAAATCAGTTACGTATAAATAGTGTTGGTGTGATACATATATTTATTCTAATTTATTCTACTCATTAATGTCATAATTATTAATTATGATATTTTTTACTTTTAATTTAATTTTTTTCAGAATATGATCTTCAATTATGCATGCATAGTAACTTTTGTGCTATTCTGTATATTCATTAACTTTTAAGTACGTTTATAGTGCATTAGCGTCTGAAATTCTAACCTATTTTTATGATTTACTACGTTTTTATTTAATCTATTCCACCTTATATGAATTAAATTTGTTACATCTTTAAAGATAACTAAATAAAATTAACCATTATAGTTAGAAGAACTTTCAAATGAAATGCCTTTTGGAAGAAAATAAAAATTGTCATAAAATGTGTTTCTGACAATTACTATGCATGCATTACATTAATTATATAACTGTATTAAAGGTTTTCGTTTAAATTAAATTATTTGAAAATAAATTTGTGTGCAAGCTAAAAAATATTCACTCCTAAACAAGCTCGCTTGAATTATAAAAATACTTATTCGCATGACTAAAACTCATACAGAAATAAATAATAAAGAGATATAAAGTATAGAAAAAGACAAACGTTTAGAACATATAATATACAATAAATTAAGAGATATAAAATTTTAAATTTCATACAATTTATTTTCACCGCAATCCTCTTACATTTTATGGCCTTTTAAATATTAATGTGGGTCATGTGGAGATGTATAAGAACGTTTAACATATAGTTTAGTGTAATTTTAAATAATGAATTTTTAACGTTAAAAGAACAATAGAAATTAAATAAAGTGTTTAATATTTTAATAAAAAATATAACAAAGCAATGTCAAGGAAAATTATTTTATATAATCTGATAAAAATAAGTCTATTTTCAAAGATATCTTTAGAATAAATACTGCATCAAAAATCGGACAAATTTTCTAATATTAATTTTCTTTAAAGAAAGGGAGTAAATTGTATTTAAAAATCTAAATAAAATATTTTGTATATGCTTTTTGTGTAGTCTTTGTATCAAATATTCATGGATAATTATTCACAGTTAAAAACTTGTTTCTGGTTTGGAAAATAAGTCAGAGAAGACCGGTACTAGATTTTATAAAATTTATATTTTATATAGATTTTTATAAAGCTTATACTCATTGAATTGTAAACGTTCTATAATTTTCAAATACTTCTTTAGAATAAATTCTGCATCAAAAATCAGACAACGTTTCTAATAGGAATTTTTCTTATAGAAAGAGAGTAAATTGTACTTAAAAAATCTAAATAAAATATTTTTTAAATAAAAAAATTTGTATATGCTTTTTGTGTAAACTTTATATCAAAAAATCATGTATAATTATTCATAGTTAAAAGTTTGTTTCTGGTTTGGAAAATTAATTAGGGGAAACTGAGACTAGATTTTGTGAAATTTATATTTTATATAAATTTTTATAAAGCTTATACTCATTTAATTGTAAACGTTCTATAATTTTTAAATACTTCTTTAGAATAAATACTGCATCAAAAATCCAACAAATTTTCTAATAGGAATTTTCCTTATAGAAAGAGATTAAATTGTACTTAAAAATATAAATAAAATATTTTTTAAATAAAATATTTTGTATATGCTTTTTGTGTAGGCCTTATTTTCAAACAGTCATGTATAATTATTCATAGTTAAAAATTTGTTTCTCGTTTGGAAAATTAGGGGAAACTGAGACTAGATTTTGTGAAATTTATATTTTATATAAATTTTTATAAAGCTTATACTCATTTAATTGTAAACGTTCTATAATTTTTAAATACTTCTTTAGGATAAATACTGCATCAAAAATCAGACAAATTTTCCAATAGGAATTTTCCTTAACCCTTTGACAATTTCATTTTTTTCCAGAATTCGGTCAAAAAAATTTCACATTTTTTATTGCATTTTTTTTTGTCTATTTTACATTTTTAAGTAAAGATATGTTATTAAAATTAACATTTCTAATATTTTTAAACATTTATTACAACTTTTTTTCTTTCTATGAAAGCATCATAGAACTGAAGTTTACCTTTAGTCTCATCGATATCCAAGTTAATTTTTGGAATTCCAGTGAAAGCAAATCTAGGAGGCGGATCCGAAGGATTATCACAATTAATTTAAAAAAATTGTCTTTCTTGACTGATTCGATCTGTACTACTATCAGTGTCACTACTATCCAGGTCATCTAGTAAACTTTCGCTACTATCATATCCGAGTCACAGTTCGAATCCCAAGAAATTAGCTCCATACGCTCTGAATTATCCATTATTTAAAAGTAAAAATATATTATTCAACTCTTACATCAATAAAATTATCAGGCGGTTAGTAAAATATAACCAGAAAGCTATATACTGAAAGATAACAGTTCATCTTCTAATACAAAACATGCGAAAAAACCCACGCTTTTGAACCAATCAGAGTAGAAAATACAATAAACTGCGAACTATCATTTACTGAACAACTATCGTCATCTATACGAATAATTGGTTACTGAAACTGGAAAAAATACAGCCGAAACAGTGCAAGCGAAATAGAAATCAGATTGCCCGTACGCCGTACGGGCAAATCATTAAAGGCCCGAAAGCTGTACCCGTAAGGCGTACGGGCAAAACAGGGAAGGGGTTAAAGAAAGAGAGTAAATTGTACTTCAAAAATCTAAATAAAATATTTTTATGCTTTTTGTGTAGTCTTTATATGAAATAGCCATGTATAATTATTTATAGTAAAAAATTTGCTTTTTGTTTGGAAAATAAGGAAAATAAATTAGGGGAATCTGGGACTAGATTTTGTGAAATTTATATTTTACATAAATTTTTATAAAGTTTATACTCATTTAATTGTAAACGTCCTAAAATCAGCTTAAATCTAATATTCTCTCTCTTAACCTACATCTGTCAGCCTTTTATTTAAACTAAATTACTAAAACTGCATCAAAAATGACTTTTTTTCCAGCGAATAAAGTCGAACTAATCCGATAAAAACATTTTCGATTTTAAAGAGAAATAAAAACAGGGGTGCAAAGCAGATCCCGGAACAGTTGTGATTCGGAGAGGTTTTTCAATAGGCTGTTGGTGGGAGACAAATAACTTGTCGCGGGGTAATCGTTCCCCAATGAGAGAGCATCCCTTGCGAAGGAAGAATAATGGGGCCGTGTAAAAGGGAATAAGATCTGCAGACACTTGAAAATGAAAGCGGTACACTTTTGTACTGCCAAAGCTAGGGACTTTTTTCACTTTTGCTGAGAATTCTTATGACATCGAATAAAGAAGAAACAAGACGAGGGATATTAAGATATATGCAAAGCTTATTAACAATATATTTTGGCACATGAAATATTTGCTTTACAATTACTTCCATGCTAGTATAGCGCATTCACAATCATGAGGCACTTTTTTTTTTTTTGGAGGGATATTTTATTTATAAAACGGGTAAAAATGTCTTCCAATTCTGAAAAGAAAAATAGAATGGATTGAAAAATGTAAATTATTCTACTTCCTCTTATAAATTATTATTGCTCTTTAAGAGCTAAAGTTGATTTCATAGTGAATTCATTGTATCAGAATTGTTTGAAATAATTGTAATGACTGCTGAATAATGTTTTAATGAATAACAGTTATAATCATATATAAAACTTAAATATGCCTGTTAACTTAGAGATATGAAAATTTGTACACATATAAAATGTTTTAAGTAAAAGCTTCACTGTAAATTTTTTTTATCAAAATCCATTAATAATTTTTAATATTTAAAAAAAATGTGTCACTTTTTAAAATGCTTTTATTTAATTATATTGTTATAAATTTTGATAATTTTTTATTAAATTCTTGTTGAAAGTTGTTTTCATAGTGAATTCATCAATATTGTATCAGAATTGTTTAAAATAGTTGTACTGATTGCTGAATAGAGTTTTCATGAATAGAAGTTATATGCATATATAAAACTTAAATATTCCCTAAAGGGAAAAATGGGACAAAAAAACATAATTGCATATTTAGTAAAGTTGTTTTCCTTAATACAATTTTAAGTTTGTATTCTACATTGCAAAGTGATTTTATAAACTATTAACTTAGAGATATGAAGTTTTGTACACATATAAAATGATGTAAGTAAAAGTTTTATTGTACATTTATATTTTTCAAAATCAATTAATTTTTAATATTTCAAATTTTAGAAAAAAAAACTGTCACTTTTTCAAATGCTTATTTTTAATTATTTCTTTATAAATTGTGATAATTTTTTTATTAAATTCTTGTAGTACGTTGTTTTCATAGTGAATTCATCAATATTGTATCAGAATTGTTTAAAATAATTGTACTGACTGCTGAATAAAGTTTTAATTAATAACAGTTATAATCATATATAAAACTTAAATATTCCCTATTAACATAGAGACTATTAACTTAGAGGTAGGAAGTTTTGTACACATATAAAATGGTTTAAGTAAAAGCTTCATTGTAATTTTTTTTAATCAAAATCCATTAATAATTTTTAATATTTCAGATTTTATAAAAAATTTGTCACTTTTTAAAATGCTTTTATTTAATTATATTGTTATAAATTGTGATAATTTTTTATTAAATTCTTGTAGTAAGTTGTTTTTATATTGAATTCCTCAATATTGTATCAGAATTGTTTAAAATAATTGTACTGATTGCTGAATACAGTTTTAATGAATAACAGTTATAAGCATATATAAAACTTAAATATTCCCTAAAGGGAAAATAGGACAAAAATATCATAATTGTATCTTCAGTAAAGTTGTTTTCCTTAATACAATTTTAAGGTTGTATTCAACACTGCAAAGTTATTTTTTAAACTATTAACTTAGAGACATGAAGTGTTTTACACATATAAAATGATTTACGTAAAAGATTCATTTTCGATTTAATTTTCTCAAAATCAATTAATAATTTTTACTATTTCAATTTTTAGAAAAAAAAACTTTGTCATTTTAAAATGCTTATTGTTAATTATTTTTTTTTTATAAATTGTGATACATTTTTATTAAATTCTTGTAAAAAGTTGTTTTCATAATGAATTCATCAATATTGTATCAGAATTGTTTAAAATAATTGTGTTGACTGCTGAATGAAGTTTTAATGAATAACAGTTATAATAATATATAAAACTTAATTATTTTCCTAAAGTGAAAACTGAGATAAAAAATGATAATTGCTTTTTCCGTAAAGTTGTTTTCCATAATAAAATTTTAAGATTGTATTCGACATTGCAAAGGGATTTTACAAACTATTAACTTAGAGATATGAAGTTTTTTACACATATAAAATAGTTTAAGTGAAGGATTCATTGTAGATTTATTTTTCTCAAAATGAATTAATAATTTTTAATATTTCATTTTCATAAAAAAAATTACTGTCACTTTTTAAAATGCTTCTTTTCAATTAAACTTTTTATAGATTGTGATAATTTTTTACTAAAGTATTTTAGTATATGTAAAAGTAAAACTGTGTATTCCCTTTAAATTTCAACTTTATTTAGATTGTAAAAACTCCATGTAAATTCCACAGTTGACACAGGTAACGCTGTCGAAACTGACATTTTTGGAACTCGAGCAGGCCTAAGATCCACCGTTTTCGTTAATGCTGACTGGGGTACGTAAAATACGTTTGTGGCCCCTATGTCCTCTAGGTTCTCAAGCTATATATCTGCGAGTGGGATGCCAAGCCAGGGGGTCTTCAATTTGATCAATTCTTCTATATTACGAGGACCCACTTAAGCTGAGACGTTCTTCACCTTAGCGTCGCTCATCAAATAAAAGACGCACTCCTTCGATTTCATTCATGTGGTCACTGATTTTGGAGTTTTTGTTTATGCGTGTAGATTGGTCAAGACCAACTGACAACAATAAAATCTAAAATTCTAAAATTTCTAAACTCAAGTTATCTACATTACTAAATTACTAAAACTGCATTAAAAGGGAATTTTCTCCAGAAAAAGAAAAGCCTAACTAATTCGATAATAATGCTTTTTATTTTAAAGAATAATACAAACAGTAGTGAGAAGGAATTGCAATAGCAGTTGTGTTTCGTCGAAGGTTTTCAAAAGCTGCTAGCGGGGAACAAATACTTGACGCGGCGGAATCGCTCCCCAATAACAAAGCATTTCTTGGAATGAAGAATAATGGGCCGTGTAAAAGAGAATAGAAACTGCAGACGCTTGAAAACGAAAGTATCACATTTTTCTAAAGACTGAGATCTTGAGTGACATGGAATTTAAAAAAAAAGCCAATATTAACACACATTTTATTAATAATACATTTTATTAATAATACATTAAAACATGAAATAATATGTTTATAATTATTTCCAAGCTAATATAGCCTATTTATAATGACACTGTATTATATTTAACGCGTAAAAAATATCTCAAAATTCTCAAAAGAAAAATTGAATGGTTTGATATTTGAAAATTAATTTACTTTTTTCATAAAAAAATACTGATTTTGAGACTAATAAAATAATGATTTTTTGATTAGATTAATCCACATTGTACTGTATTTAAATACAATAATTAAATGAGCCGATTCGTGAAGTATATTTTGTTATAACCCTATTGAAAGCTTAATTATTCCTTAAATACAAATTTGAATAATAAATTCAAATGTTTAACTATGCTCCTGTCTTTGTAAATGTCATTAAAAAGTGTTTGAATCGAATATTATCTTTGTAACCATTGGATCTGGAGCGTTTATCTGTTAGATATACACATGTAATTAAGTTCATTTTCACGCGAAAAACTACTCTTTGTAACCTATACCTCATTACTATCTGTCCATCTGCATAAAAATGTGTAAAAAAAAATCCCAAATATATTAAGAAAAGTGAAACTGAATCATTGAACCAATACTATAAAGGCATAGAAAGTAACAATAGATATTTGAAGATTTTGAAAGAAATATACAATCATTTAAACACTAGAAATTCATTTATTTTTACACGTTTTAATCAGTTATTATTTAAAACTATTTTAATAAGTTAATTTTTAGTAAATATAAACTGTAAATAACTGTGTTTTCTTTAACAGTGGGACGAAAAATTAATTAATTTTACTACTGAAACTCCTTTTAATTAGAACAAATAAATATATTATGTTTCTAAAATTTGTAATTTGTAAAATATTGTTTGTCTAAAGCCTTTTGGCTTATGTAATATTATTTTTGTAAAATATTTTAATGTTTTTGTTGACTGGGGATATAAATGTCTCCTCCCACTATGGCAACGGCTGTTGTAAACCTTTTTGGTTGACCGGGGGAGTGAGTGTTATCTGTTATCTATCCATCTACTTATCTGCTCCTCTAGAATGCAACAACTTCTAGTAGAGTTTAGGAATTTTTTTTTCTTTTTCTACTTATTTTAAGTTTAATTTTCCTATAAATTTTCTAATTGTTTTTCCATAATGATTGCTAAACGCTTTTTAGATTTGAATAATTTAAAAACACATTGAATTAGCATATTTAGTTTATGATTGGTATTTAATATTTCGATTTCTATTTAGTGACGGAAATGAAGAATTAAAGGATTTTCAAACGAAGTTTCAAATCTCAAGACCACCTACTGAAGAAAAATATGAAAATGAGAATAAGATATGTAGATAGACATAACATTTCTACATAAAATACAAACCATGTGTTTTGATTGAAACTTACAATAATGAGGTGCCAGAAATGTAAAATTGAAAGCTGATCTTAAGTTTACAATTAAATTAGAGTATAATTTTTTACTTTGTCACTTTTATATTATGTACTTTATCTTGCATTAAATTTTTGAGTAAAACTATCTTTTTTATATTTTAAACTGTATGAATTGCCGTATTATATGTTTCATTAAATAGCATTTTTATATTATGTAACACAGTTTGTAAATAATTAGTAAATGGAAAAAATTTTAATAGAAAGAAAAATCTAGAGTATAACCAGCAAAAAACATAAAGAGAACACAAATAGAACTTATGAATTTGTACAAATATAAAGAAATCTTATAAAATAGATATGTTCCTGTAAATTACAACGAGGCTGAAAGAGCAAGTTCTGAGGCAAGACCGAAGGAGTGTTATTCTACTGACATCTGCCATTTACTACATTACTAAAAGTGCATTACAGGGGCATTTTTCCCAAAAATGATGTGGAACTAATTCGATAAAGACATTTTTGATTTTAAACCGAAATAAAAACAGGGGTGAGAAGCCGATTTAGAAGATGAGGTTTTTCAACCAGCTGTTCGTAGGAGAAAAATAACTTTTTGCAGGGTAATCCTTTCATAATGAGCTAGCATCTCTTGTGAATGATGAATCATAGCCCTGTAGAAGATAATACGAAACGCATACACTTAAAAATGAGAGGACACATTTTTGGTATTGTTGAAGCACAGCATTTTTTCAATATTACTAAAAATTCGTATGGCATCAAAGAAACAATACAATAAATATTAAGATGTATGCAAAGCTTATTAGCACATTGTTTTTGGGACACGTACTAGTACGTTTTCTGAGGATTGAGAATTGAGCGCTGGTCACTACTAGTACGGGTTAGTGTAACAACTTGGTTTGTTTGTGGTTACAAAAATAATGGTATCTACAGGAAAACGAAGCCTAATGTTCTTGTCTGCAACATAAATTCTGGAAAAATTTAGACAAATAAAAACTAGTGTTTACGTCAGTAGATGAGGAACCACAGAACGAGAAGGTTGATTAAAAAATCAATTTAGATTTAAAATTAACTGTTTATTTATCCTTGCAAAAATGATATTATATATATATGTGTATGTGTATTAATATATTATATATATTTGTATTTATATATATATATTTATTTATATATTTCAATATAAAACACGAAAAGTTGGTTAAAAAATTAAATAATTTTCCATCAATTGAGATTTAACTAAATAACTAAATTTACGCTCAAAACGCCCACTCCGGTACAATTCGGCTGCGAAATGTACCCGTATACAATGTGTTAACAATATATTTTGTCATATAAAACAGTTGCTTAACTGTTACTTCCCTTCCAGTATATCTGATTTACAGTGATAAGTCAGTGATAAGTGGTTTTTTTTTTTTTTTTTTTTTTTTGTTTTTTGTTTTTTGTTTTTTTTTTTGAGTTGATGAGTTGATAAAGTTGATGAGGTATTCTACTTCCTTTTATGAATTATTATTGCATTTCAAAAAATGAATATTTTTAGTAGATTAATCAATTTTCTACTACATTCAGTTTAAACAAATACATAGACAAACAACATATATTGATGAATAAAGTTTCAGTTAAGGCCAATTTTAAAAATATTGAGAAATGAAATAGTTCTGAAAAAAAAATTAGGTAACATCATACATCCATTTTTATAAGGTTGTTTCCCTGAATGATAGTAAGTTGAATTCAACTAGATGGAAAGGATAATTAGAATAATTATAATATATATTCCAGTTGATTGAACATATTTCATAACAATAGTCTAATATTGTAAAACTGCTGTAATGTAATTTAAATACACTTAGAGATAAATTTAAATTATTCTACTTCCTTTCTTAAGTTAATCGATTTTAAAGATAAATAAAAATGGGGGTGAGAAGCGGATTCCGGAGCAGTTGTGATTCGGCGAGGCTTATCAATAGGATGCTGGTGGGAGAAAAATAACTTGTCGCGGGGTAATCGCTCCCCAATGAGAAACATTCCTTGTGAAGGAAGAATAATGGGGCTGTGTGAAAATGAATACGGACTGCAGACATTTGAAAATAAAAGCGGCACACTTTTGTTCTGCTGAAGCACGGGACTTTTTCCCATTTGCTGAGATTTCTTGTGACATTCAAAGAAGAAACAAAACAAAGAATATTGGGATGTTTGCAAATTTTATTAAAAATATATTTTGAATCATGAAATATTTGTTTTACAATTGCTTTCATGCCACTATAGCTCATTTACGATGATGAAGCAGTGTTACTTCTTTCTTTCTTTATTTTTTGCGGAAATATTTTATTCAAACATAATATAAATATTTGTTGAGTTAGACCTCTTCTTCTTATTGGAAAATTCTGACAAACATTCACACAGTATCTTTTGTTTGTTAGTATAAATAACTCAGTTTTATCCCTCATACACGGATAAGACAGTTTTTTTTTTTTTTTTTTTTTTTTTTTTTGAATTTATAAATACTTGAGAATCCTTAAAGACCCCTCTATTGTAGTTAGATTTTTATCTATAAATATAATGATTATTGCCATTGCCTTGAAAATGGTCTAAAATATGTTTAAATATTCTTTCTTTTAGCCTACTTCAACCATTTAAACAGTGTTAGCATGAAATCATGAAAGGTGACATTTTTCCTGAATACGAAGCTGAACCAACCCGATGAAAAATTTTCGATTTTAAAGAGAAATATAAACAGGGGTGAGAAGCAAATCCAAAAGCAGTTGCGAGGACTCGAGGTTTTTCAATAGGCTGTTGGTGGGCGACAAATAACTTGTAGTGGAGTAGTCGTTCCCGATGAGTAAGTCTTCCTTGGAAAGGAAGAATAACGGAGCCGTGTAAAAAGGAGTAAAAACTGCAGACAGTTGAAAATGAAAAAGGCACATTTTTTTTCTGTAGAAGCACAGGACTTTTTTTCACTTCTGCTAAAAATACTTATGACGTTGAACAAAGAAGAATTAAGAGGAGGATATGAAGATGTATGCAAAGTTTATCGACAATCTCTTTTGACACGGTAAATACTTGCTTTACCATTACTTTCATACCATTATGGCTGAGAGAACTGTAGATGAGGCAGTGTGTTGTTTTTTATTGTGATATATATTATTTATTGAACAGGAAAAGGCACCAAGGGCACTCCTCCTTTAGGTGTGTACAAGCATCACGACCCCGGGGTACCTGAATGATCTTTTCTCAGTGTTCTTCCTGGTAGTCTCGATCTTACATCTGTAGTGTTTGCTCCTTACCGGGTTGGACCCATTAAAGTCGGACCATGACGGGCCTTTCGTAGGTCAGCTGTGGTTGGTAGCCATTTATGGAGTCACTGTCACTGCACGGTCATTATTAGATGCTACTGTATGTCTTCGGATGAGTCAGCATAAAACACACTTATTGAACAGGAAAAATTAACTTACCATTATAAAAGGAAAATGATATATCCTGATAAATGTAAACTATTTTAATTCTTTTTATGAATTATTATTACTTTTCTCGTTGTGAATTAATGACTATTTTACTAAAATTAGTGTTTTTTAAATCAACAGAGCCTCTTTCTAAGATAAAGTAGATGACGTAGCATTACATATAAAGGTTACTTTAATGAACGAAACTTCTGTACAGTACATAAATACTTGCAACTCGCAGCGCATTACAGGAAAGGAAACAGAAGGACTATCAGATTATGATTCCCTCCTATTCTTTATACAGCAGTTGAACAATCATTAAGATTAAAAAATTAGCAGATATTTGAGAAACTTTTTGGCAAAAACTAAAGCTTGACGATCTGGCGTCATATGTTCCAACAATTGGTTAAAATAATTCCATAAACTTATGCGTCTATATCTGTATCTAAACTAATTTAAATAGGATAATAGTAATTTCATAAGTTAAAAATATTGTTTGTTAAATGATTACTAATACATTAGACCTAGAAATGTTATGTATGGTGGATAAATAAATGTTTTAATTGATAAACAATATTATTAAAAACTTATATGGGAGGATGCAAAAACAATTGCTGAGTTCCCTCCTCTCCACTTTTTAATCATTTTGCAAACGTAGTGACTCTTAAATATAAAATCAGATTACAAAATAAAATGTGCATCTTTCTTAAGCTCATGTTTTATAATTTATTCTTAAATATAATGGAATAGGATGAAAAAGATTTTTTATATAATCTTATTTTATTCTAACATTCTATGTCTTCACAGTTAAGAAATGAAACAACGAGAAAGTTTTTTAGGAATTTTTTGAACGCACGACAATACTCAGTCCGTCAGTGTCGGCAGTGCTATGACTTATGCGGCCGCAACTTCGAACAAATCGTATAAAACTTTCTTGTCGTCTCATTTCTGACGTTGGACTGTGATACATTGTCTGCATTGTAATCTTATTTTATGTCAAATAAATGTATGTCTCTTTTTTACTGACCTTGTTTGTTCCATTCTAGGACCAGACAAACCGGACCCCAGTTTAAGGCGACATTTTGATTGTGAAATATATTTTTAGTAACAAAAAAAACTTAACAAATAAAAGTGTTTTACAAAACACATATTAAAAACATAATTATAATGTTTTATTAGATTTAATTGAAGTGTCAAAAATTCAAGTAACATTTGCAACACACGAATATTTTTTTTATTCAAGGAAGAATTGTGCTGCTTAGAGATTTGTAATTACCAAATTTAAGAACAGCCCTTTTTATCCAAGCACTATTCAAGTTTTATAGGTTTGTGTATATTCAAAAGTTACCTCGTTTAACCGTAAATTTATTCTGAGAAAGAGCGGGTGGTATTTTACAATTTTGTCCAGAAAGGCAAAACTGCTGAAGGCGAAGTGTTTTTCATCCTCTTATTTCCCACTACTATCTCACTGAATAGATTGATATATCCCTGTATGTGTATGAATATCTATATAAATAAAGAGTGTTTGTGCATGTGTGTGTGCGTGTATGTGTATTTGTGTGTCAATACAACTACACGTAGATGGTGAGAACTGCATGCATGAATGTTGGTACAGATGTTCTTCATGACATCATGCAGTGTTTCTTGAAAGCATTTTCAAAAATTTTATTTAGTTTTTCTTTTTTTTAAATTTTATTTTTAAGTGATTTTAATTGGAATTTTTTAATTTCAAACATTATTTTTTACCGTCAGTCACATAGTACGTTTAGATTTAAAGTAGATATTAAACGTGCTTTCAAAATTACAAATAGAGTCACGGATACACATTACCTTCGTGATTTTAACATTTTTAGGAATATGATGCACTGAATTATTTTATTTAGTCGTTACTTTTAAATTCGTTTTTCTGTAAGATATTGCGTGGTTAATTTTGTACTATAAATGTGAAGAATCATTAAAAAAATTTTATTTAACTATAAAATTGTATAATTTTAAAATTATTCTTCGATTAATACTTATTATATAATATAGTTTTACTGCCAATATGCTATAAATGAATTTTACATAAAAAGCGTAAATTCCAGTATTAAAATTTCGAATTGGTTTTTCTTAATCAGACAAAATAATGTTCAAATTATTAATTGCGCGAAACCAACTCTTAAAATGCATGTTCAATTATCTTTCATCCCAAAATGTTGTCATTAGACAAAATTTACAATTTTTATTTGTTTTTGTAGCAGTTATTCTATTCTGTTAAGTAAAGTGCCTGTGTATGTGTCTGGTTGTAGATACAATTGCGTGAAAACGGTGAGATCTACATGAATGGAATACAATGTAGGGGCTCTTCCAGACACCCTAAAAACATCTAGAAACCCATTCTTTTTCAAAATTAGTTTTTCTTTATTTTACTTTTATTTATTATGACGAGTTTTTCGCACTGTATAGCTATTTAAACCCTTACGCCGGTACCAATTGGTACCAAATTTGATACCCGAATACTCATGCTTTACTAGTACGTCGATGAATTCATTTCATTCATTTGATTTTGAGCAACCGTGTTTGAGATATTGGGAATATACTGACAAAAATTCACGTACTTTTCTCTCTGCTAATTTGAGAGAACGACCAATGATTGGTATAATTATCACCAATATTTGGTATTCCGAGTAACATCTACGTACAGAAAATCTTTTTTACGGATGTCTATGTGTGTTTGCCCGCTATGCATTGTTAAATGGACTTGACAAACCTTGTTTAGCTTTGCAACTTTTGATCCTTTTTGGCATTCATTTTGTGTAAATATTATCTTCAGAATAACTAATTTATTGCCAATTTAAAATATTTACCTATGTATTTTTTACTTTTATTTATTATGACGAGTTTTTCGCACTGTATAGCTATTTAAACCCTTACGCCGGTACCAATTGGTACCAAATTTGATACCCGAATACTCATGCTTTACTAGTACGTCGATGAATTCATTTCATTTGATTTTGAGCAACCGTGTTTGAGATATTGGGAATATACTGACAAAAATTCACGTACTTTTCTCTCTGCTAATTTGAGAGAACGACCAATGATTGGTATAATTATCACCAATATTTGGTATTCCGAGTAACATCTACGTACAGAAAATCTTTTTTACGGATGTCTATGTGTGTTTGCCCGCTATGCATTGTTAAATGGACTTGACAAACCTTGTTTAGCTTTGCAACTTTTGATCCTTTTTGGCATTCATTTTGTGTAAATATTATCTTCAGAATAACTAACTTATTACCAATTTAAAATATTTACCTATTTATTTTTTAACGTGCTAAACTATATAAGATATTTTAATAGGAAAAGAGACCATTTAAAATGTTTGATAATGAATGCCTGCTATGCATTGTTAAAATGGAATTGACAAACCTTGTTTAGCTTTGCAACTTTTGATCCTTTTTGGCATTCATTTTGTGTAAATATTATCTTCAGAATAACTAACTTATTACCAATTTAAAATATTTACCTATTTATTTTTTAACGTGCTAAACTATATAAGATATTTTAATAGGAAAAGAGACCATTTAAAATGTTTGATAATAAAACCTCTTAAATCTGTCATTTCGGTGATGGATTTTTAAACAAAATACTAAAAGGTTTTTTGCTCTGAATATTTATATCAGGTGTACGCTTGATTATCAATGACATTTTTTGAATAACAAGATTATTTTACTGTATTGGAATCTGTTCTTCTCATACAACCGTATTATAAACTTTTAAAAATTATATTTTCTAGTTTCAAATTTTTGAACTGAATTAGTAATTTTGAAATATTGCATACAAGAGAATTATTTGGAGATTATTAAATAAAGTTTTTGTCATTAAACTGGGTGTATTTTTGAAAATCACAAATTATTCTCTCTTGTTACATATGATTGAGTATAGTAAAACGACTAAATCAATTGTGAAAAATTCTATAAATTAAACTCTTCTTATATAGATAGAATTTAACCCTTTCGCTCCCACAATAGCCTTCGATAGCCGAGACCTCTGAATCTCAGAATAGCGTAAGCCATCTGAGAAAATTTTCTCCCTATTGCAACGGCGTGATTTAACGGTGTGTCTACATCAAAGAACTTTGCTTTGAGAAATGAACTTCGCTTATGTGGATACAAAGGTGTTGTCTCCCCCGGCACCAAGATGTCTAGACTTTTATGTTCTACAGTAGCGAAACAACAGACCAGACTGATAGCCAGAAAGATGACCATGGGAGCCACAAAGAAATGCCCGACATTAGATCTTCGCCGACACGAAATTCAAGAGACTCTTGAGTTTGCGGCAGGTGATTGTCTAGCCCAAAACAATCCAGTTGGTTGAAGGTGAGATCATCGCCAGATGATCCACTGATGACATTATGAGTGAGGCCCCTCTCTTAGAGGCCCCTTCCCTAAAAAAGAGACGAGATAAATTTTTTAAAGAAGTATTTAGCTAGCAACCAGGTAATTCAGAGGTCGTCTTGACCAGTCTCTCTATCGGAAAGTTTCATTAGCTATAATCCCACATTGGGATCTTTTCTATTGAGAGGTAGCTAAAGTCAGCTAACTCGGAGGTCGTCTTGACCAGTCTCTCCATCGGAGAGTTTTTCCTAGCGAAAATCCCACCTTTTTATATATGTCTTGCTGAGATTGATAACGATATCCTGTGCCTTGGGTTTTCTTTTAATATAATCGTCTTCAGAATTGATTGCATATTCCTCTTAGGAAATCTGATTGTGTTTTGATATTCTTCGAAGAAACCCTTTATTATTTCAACTTATCTCGTCTAATTGAATGTACTGTCTACTTAATTACTTTAGAGAACTTACGCCTCTACTCAGGCCTACGTGTTTCGAATCACATACCTGTGGTCTGAAATTGTTTTTTTTCGTGTATATAGAAATGATGTATATATCAGAGTTGTAAATAAATCAGTTATTCAAGAAACACCTGATTCTTCATTGTGTCACCTAAAACAGGGACCGGATACGTTACACCCTATAGAGGCGTGACTGCTAACAGTTTCGTGTAATTCTGAAAGCGGTAAACAAATAACTCAGTGCAAACATCCGATGCTTGCAGGTGTTTTTCCCTGTGGTTTTTACAACACGTTGAGAAACACTACTTGTTGCTGGTTAACATGAAACATTTCATTAGTAATCTATTAGATTTTGAACTTTTTCAATTAGATTAACAGGTAAAACAAATCTGGGGGATGAAAAACATGCAAACTTTGGGTTATTAGAAACAGAACAATTGAAATTCTAGTGTGTGGGTCTTAAAGAGTTAATTTAAGTGAAAACCAATAGCCAGTTATGTTTCTATATAAATTCTACAGTTAAAATGAAAAAAAGCAATTTGCTTGCATGCTGTGTGCTAGGAATATTTTTAATGAACATTTTAGGAGACTCAATTTTTATTAGTCTTGTATTTTAATCCAAAATGCTTTTCTAATATATTTTTGTGTGTTATATGTGTCATGTAACTACATTAAATACTCTCATTATAAAAAACAGTGTTGAAAATTAAGATTGAACCTATCTTTGTCCCATTAAAGTAACTTAATGTATTCTATAGCGTTTAAAATGCGCTTTCATATAGTACAGTTTTTCTAGTTTTTAACCCTATTTCTTGACTTAATCCGTTTACTTGATTTATGTTACTTTATCTATTTTAATTTGGTATATATCTTTCATTTCGATTTTGATTTCAACCTTTATACATATTTTAAAACCAATCATATCACATTGTTAACAGTATTATAGTTTTAAAAAATATTTATCATTTATGTCAAATTAATAATATTTTTATTAATATATACATTTGTTTCCTTTAAATTATCCCTCAAAATATTTATATGTTTATCTTTTAGCATAACCAATCACGAAATCATATTTTTAACTTTCTTTTGTTTTATTTTTCAAGTTCCTGGTGAAAATTAAATTTTAATGAACAAGTTATTCTTTTTACGTTAATGAATTGTTTAATTTTCTAAATGACTTTTATTGTTGGTGTAATATTATCTAAACAATAATTTGAATTTTGAAATAAATATAACTCTCATGTGGGCCTCCTAATTAACCATATTAAAGGCTGCTAGCGAGACGTGTATTAAATATATAATACAATATACCTATATAAATCCGCATAATGAATTTCCTATATTATTACCTACTCGAACATACAAAATTATGGAGAGAAAAAGTAAAACAGAAAATTGGAAATTGCATTTGTAATGAATGTAAACCTAGCACAATTTTGTCACGGTATTTCATGACTTTAACCTAATAATTGTTTCAAATGATTAGAGTGATTTCAATTTTAACAAGTTCATTCATTAGTGAAATCAACATAGAAATTTCTAATGTTACTATCAAAATAACATACATAATTATATTTTATACCGTTTTATGAAAGCGCCTAATTTGATTGTATTTTGTCTAATTGATTGCCTGGAATAAATAAAACTCTTTGAAACTTGTTAGAAAAGCCATTTAGATGTCATTGTTAATATTTTCTTCTGGCATTATATTGTAATTGAGTATTGTTATCGAAATACTATCACGTGCATCAATAAGGCTTTAACATTATTTTATTTCCTACTGAATAACAGATAATATGTTTTAGGTTTCTTTAAATGAGTAGTGATTAAGAAATTATCAAATATAAAAGAATTTCCATCTCTTTTATTTTTGGACACTTTACAAATCTGTTATGAATCAGTAATTTATTTATTTTAAATTATTTTTTTGTTTCCTTAACTATTATTCATTCTTTATCTATCTTTTTGTGCTTTCTGAATACAATGGCTTGCTTTCACTTTTTTTCTTTTTAATAATTTCAAACTGTTATTAAATCTTAGTAAACAAATGCATTAATGTATCTCGCAGGTGAAAAAAAAGGGTGTATAGCATTTAATTGAAGAAAAATGAATGTTGTTACAGTGGATTAATTTTTCTGATACATGTTTACTCGTGAAAACATTAATTCATTTTTAAATTATTAAAAATGTTTTTAAAAGAGTTTTGACCATTAAATATCCTTTTCCATCAAAATTTATTATGATATCAATTACAATTTTTCCTTGATTAAATACTTTAACAGTTGTTTTACTATAGAATTAAATGAGATTATTAAAATTTTAATTTTTAAATTCTTAAACAAGTTTGTTAAAGGATAATTAGTTCTGAAAAGCAGCAGTATTTATTCTTCACCATTAAAGTTTTTTGTACTTATAGTTTATTTATCATAATATTTTGCCATTCATAATTGTAACTTGTTCTCTGAAAGCAGATAAATTATTTTAATCATTGAAAGAACAATGTTTGAGGGCTGAATTTAGGTATCTGGTGCAGTGTTCAATTTTTTTATACATCATATTTTTGCTGACACATATCTCGAAAATTCAGCTCAGGACAAGAAAGCCTGTAATTTTAATTGTGAATGAAAAAACTTGATTCACAAAATCCAATATGATTTACGAATTTGGCGTAATGGTCGATGATCGAAATCACGTATCTGACGAGGTGACCATACATTTTCTACATTTCATTTTTTTCTGCAAGAAGTCTCAAATCAAGCTTGAGACAAATAAGTGAAAGCAAAGGTGAAAATTACCCTAGAACAAAATGGCAGGTAATTCTATGATTTTAATTGTGCACTTATGTATTATTCCAGGTGTACTTTGAATTACCACTGTCATATCAAAGTAATATCAAGTCATGTCAAAACATACTCCATTCTGACTTAAGGTGATGAGTAAATGTCAGATACAGCTTACTTAATTATCAAAACATTGGTCGTTATGATTGTGTCAATCGCACCTCATTTGCGTATACTGACACTCTTTGTTGTTTGGAAAAAATCCATCTTTCACCTTGACCATTTCCATCATCCACCACTACCAACCATTGTAATCGATTTTTATTTGTAGAGTGGTAAAGTTTGTTTGAGGAATACTTCAATGTAATATATTCATTGGTGAAAATATTTTCATCATAGAATAACACTGCGCAACAATAATAGAAAATTAATGGCACCTAGTAACTTTAAATGTTTCTCTTTTTTTTCATTTTTACAGTATTCTCTTATATACCTCTTATATCTCTTATGTCTGTTATATCTCTTTTACGGTATTCTCTTATATAGTTCTGACTTTTCAGTTGCAGGAGATAGACCTTGTGTGTAACACATATATGGCTCTTCCGAGTGAACCATTAATAGTCCCTTTTTCTGTAGATGTCTAGCACAGAAAAATACAGAATAATTCATAATTGTTATTCCCACATAAGAATTATTAAGAAAAGTTTTTGTAAAACAATTAAGGCAATAATTTTTATTATTTAATGATCTTTCATTTCACAATTTTATATTGTAAAATTCAGTTATTCTTGTTTTAATTATAGAGTAGAAATTTTGATCTCAATAAAAAATAGTCTTAGAAGGGAACTATAATTAGGGGGACTTGATGTTTTCTATTCAATAGTATATAAGATCAGAATTGTAGCATACAAACTGTTGGACTACCATATTATTACATTCCTTTTTATAATTCGTAAAATAATGCTTTTGTTTTAAATAATGCTTTTGCATTGGATTCATTCTTAAATAGGGAGATAGTTACAAATTCTTGAAAATTATTTTTGTTCCCCAAATGAGACATACATGAATTAAGATCAGAGTAACTCTAGGAGCATGTAATATGGAAGTATCAAAGGGATAGTAAAATATTAAGTGACAAGAATAATGTGTTCTATCATTCGGCATTACATATCCATGTATATGTACATGTCTTCCTCTATGTATTTGATTATAAGGGTGAGTTTTATATAATTTCCTTACCGAAAGTGCTAATTTGAATCGAAAATGAGACCAAATGAGCATCGAAAATGAGATAATTGTTGTTTATCAGATATTCATAAAATTCTTAATCAGATTGGCAGGAGACGTAAAATGCAAGTGTAATGAGATTATATATAAAAAAGAGAAAATAATACAGAATAACCTATGACATTTAATATCCCAAAGGAATATTTGAAAGAAAAATTGAACAGACGGTTAGCCTATACTTTAAAGAAAAATGTAAAAAAAAAATATTTGCAGTTTCATAAGATGTATTGACGCCTCTGGCAGCTACGCTTGCTTTCCAGCGATTTCCCATATTTTCTAAGAGATTGTAGATGACTTGTGGCTTCAAAGTCTTCTAGGTGTTTAGGCGATCTCTTTTCAGATTTGGTGTCTGAGAAAATGTTTCAAATTATTGCCTTAACATATGTGACACCTACTCTATAGAATTAAAAAATGGTTAACATAAGCTAAAAGTGTCCTCACAGTTTGGTCAGTGGATTCTGCTCCCACTTGATGCATGTGGGTTCGATTTCCGAGTAAGACCTGGATGTATTAGAGTTTCATCTCTTCACAGGGAGCTGTGTTGCCCTATCTAAATGGTGGTCCCATAAAATAGGATAACAAATCAGTCAATTGTACTGTAAAATGATAATAAAGTCAAGTGCCAAGCGTTTATTAAAAAATAGCTAATAAAATTTCGGGTTAAAAACTATTAAGAATCTGAATTTTTAACAGCCTTTATCATGCTACATTATAATATAAAAAAGATAGTTATCTTCTATTTGAAGTGAAACATAAATTTATAATTTACAAATGTTTATAGTTATTTTTCAGGCAAGTTGATTCCTGATTTTTTTTCACTTCATGTACATATTTCCTGATTTCCAGTGTGTTGATTCATGAAACACAACTAAGTAGTTTTTATAAAGTTAGATCCTAATGAATTTTCATTCTGAGCAGAGCAGAAATTTTTATTTTCTATTAAATAAAAAATACGTTTTGAATGCTATTTGAAAGTGATCCAGAATAAAAAGAGGTCTTCTGAGAGTTATGAGGTTTAAAAATAAAAGTTTCTATTTATTTGAAAAATATTCTCAAAATTAAACTTTCCTTACAAAAATATTGTGAAATTTTTAAATTAAAAAGGTTTTGTGTCAACTTAAATACATTTTTTTAAATGTATTTAGAACATACTGAGTTTTAAAGGGATATCGATACAAAATCAGGATTCAAGAAAGTAGCTTTATTTTCAACAAACAAAACTTAAATGTGATCTTTAATTTTATTATAAATTGCATGGTTAAAAATCAGTACTATATTTAAGAGCTTTTAATGATCCTTCCTCTTATAATGCTAGTAATTATAAATATAGTTAAATATTTAGTTCTGATATTTTCAATACATGACACTATTATTATGATATATGGATAATACTTAAAGTCGTAGCTAAATGAAATAAAGGTTTAAAGAATTGTTTCTTTATCCTCAGCCATTTATGTGATCATTCAGTGGAATGCATTTTGGCATTATAGATATGGTTTCTTGCCAAATTATTTTTGTTTTTGCATAACTATTCATTGTATATATCATATTAATTTATAATTTATTCATTTCTAATTATATATGAATACTATTTGAAAATGATTTAGAATTATAAATTGCTAAGTGTCATGATACTTAAAAATAATAGTTTCTACATATTTAAAAAGTTATTCTCAAAATTAAATCACTCTCAAAAGTTTAAGTAGACTATAAATAAAAACTATGAATAGAACAAGGAATAGAAACATTACAGACACAAAAGAATTTCACAAGGTTGAATAATCATCCATGTTTTCATGTGTGATCGTATGTTAAATTATCGCTATAATAAGGTGTTTGTTATATATTTGTTTTACTTTCATCATGGATAAATATTTCATTCATCAGACAACTCTTTCAATAATTTAAGCAAATAATTTGAGCAATAGTACTCACGCAGTTAATACTTAAACTGGAAAATGAAGCCAAATTATTCTGTTCTTGCCAAATTATTTCTATTTTTGCATAAATATTCATTATATATCATATTAATTTATAATTTATTCATTTCTAATTATATATGAATACTATTTGAAAATGATTTAGAATTATAAATTGCTAAGTGTCATGATACTTAAAAATAATAGTTTCTACATATTTAAAAAGTTATTCTCAAAATTAAATCACTCTCAAATATTAAATAAAAAAACTTGTGGAAAATTTCATAAGGATTTGAAATGTTATTATACTTTTCAGTGTGATCAAAATTACTTTCGGAAATAAAATCTCACTGTTATTATGATAATGTAAAAGTTTTACTTTTACCTATCTAAAATATTTACATCAGACAACTCTTTCAATAATTTAAGCAAATAATTTTAAAACTGTCTAAGACAATTTTAAACTTTTAAACCTGAAATTTCAACTAATAAAATCTTACGTATTTTTTTGCATTCTTTGACAACGAGAGAGTAATGCATAATGTAAATCCTAAATAAAATAATGTCTATATTCTTGTATATTATTTGACTATTTCTATTTGCTAAATGTTAGCTAATGAATATTCTCTGCTTAAAATATTCAAATATTATTATATCCATGTCGGTATAATTATTTACGAATTATCGAAATATTACTATTTGATATTAAATATTAAATTTTATTAAATTATATTTAAAAGTTATGTCTACCTTAAAATTTACTTATAGTGATATCAATATGTAAAAAATGTATTTTTTATTTTAAAAAATGTTGAATAAAAATAGCTTTTTAACTGATCTTCTCTTGTGCATATTTTGTATATAGAAATTGTTTATCACAATTTAATAATCAAGTATACATATTTGCTCTGTATGAACAAGAAGTAATGTATAAAGTAACAAGAAAGAAATGAGTTTTATCTTTTGTTCATAAAATATGTCAGGAATTTGCGCCAGACAGGTATTAGAGATACTCCTTAATAGCTGATTGATTTGCGAAATGAAGCAATGTTTGGTAGACGGGGGTACTAGGGCATAAGAATCTTATTATTTTTTCTTATATTTAATTAAATATTATTAATTTTTTCTACTTAATAATAAAGAGTTCTAAATATTCAAAACAATAGCAGGAAATGTTAAAACTTTCATTCGGATGCTTTCTCTATAATATTTATAAAAACGATTGTTTTAATAATACTGTAATTCGGAAATTCTAGGTATTTTTAAAATTATCATAAGCAAAAAATGTTTAAATCTTCATCTATTAATGGTCATAAAAGCTAAAATTAACTAATCTTCGATTAAAAAATTTAAGCATTTCTTATTGCTTACTTTAAAATTTGATGACAGGTACAACATCGGATCTAATGGCTATAGATTTGAACGTTTCTGCTTTCATGGATGTTTGCTTTAAGAAGTAGATTTTGGTCTCATTAGCTCTCATGTAATAAAATTGTAAACCGTAGAGCTTCAAAAAATCCTGAATTTGTATATTTTTTATCCCAAAATTACTACAACCCTAGATTATTACTTTTACTCTCGCTTTTTGTTGAATTACATGTAAAGAAATTAATTTATTTCAGTTAAAAAAAAAGCTTTAGAGATTGTAGATGATACTTATATAGGTTTGTTTATTCTAGAAAATTGTTTTCTAGTTATCCGCTTATGAGGAAAAGACTGCAGTTTCCTAGTACCTGTTTTTAATTAGACGATAGTTTTAGAATCTCTAAGTAGTTGTCTTTTGTGTTTTCATATATAAATTTAATTTTCCTAAATAATTAGTTTTTCTTGCAATAATATGATTGTATATAAAACATATCTTTTCACAACTATTTTTGTTAAACTTTATCTGAGCAATTCTGTGTAAATTATTGACCGAATAATGTAGAGAAAATTTGTAAATACTTGTCTAGTTCATTATTCTTTAAAATAATCAACAGATCTTAATAGGATTTCATTGTTTAAATCAGACATCATTTCTTTTGCTGTTTAATTTTATTAAAGTGTAAAAATATTTATATTTTTAAAAATTATAAAAAATAAACTATTTATAAAGGTATTGATTTTCACAAGAAGAAAATATTTTAAGATTTATTACCATATTGTATGCATAGTTTGAAAAAATTAGCTAAATAGATGACATGTTTTATGTCTTTTAATCAATCTTTTATGTAATACTTTTTTCCTTTATATATTAAATATAACTTGATCTGAATTCTTCTTTAACTACAATGTTTTTTTTAAATTCGTTTTAATTTTTATTTTCACCTTAAGTCAATATTTTAACGATATTATCCGAATAAAAAGAAATAACAGGTAATAACATAGCGTTTGCTTTCATAATATGTTTTACACTTAATTACTGCGAAGTATTTCTTCATAGTTACTTAATTTTTAGCGAGTTGTTATAGTACAATATTGTGCAATGAAATATTTTTTTCTATAATTTTTTCATACAATTAAATGTAATCAGATATATTGTAAAACTTTAAAAGTAATACATCTTTTTATATTAAATTTTATTTTCACTACATTTTTTATATGTCCATTCTATCATATCTCTCTATTCCATCTCTCTCATATTATATATATATAAATATATATATAATATATATATATTATATAAAAATATATTAAAAATAAATTCTTTTATAAAATAAAAAAAATTGATAAAAAGCGTAAGCTTTTAGGATCATCCGGTCAGGTGGAAGCATTTTCGAACTTTTTGATGAGCTTGCAAACAGATAAGATCAGTCAGCGCGTGGACATGGAACTGTGTACTTACTCTACGCGTGTCTCGGCCACGAACAATGAAAATGGCGCAGTTTTTGCTTTTAGAAGAAACGAAGATTTAATAAATTACTATTATCAAGAAAGACTGTTTTCCATTCGCCTTAACACTGTATCACGACAGTACATACATACACACACATATATATATATATATATATATATACATATATATATATATATAAATATTATATTATATATAATCTATACATATATATAAATATAATTTATATATATAAATAAAATATTAATATATAAAACTTAAAAATATATATATAAATATATATATTTATAAATACATATAATATATATAAATATATATACATAAAATATATATAAATATATATATATATATATATATATAAAATATATATATAATTTATATATATATGTATATATATATATAAATATATATATTATAATATATATATAAATATATATAATATATATATATAATAAATATATATATATATAACTACATATAATATATAAATATATATATATATATATATACATATACATATATATATAAATTATATATATATAAATATAATATATATATATATATATTATTTACATATATCTACATTTATATATATATATATATATATATATATATATATATATATATATATATATATATATATATATATATATATATATATATATATATATATATATATATATATATATACATATATATATATATATATATATATATATATATATATATATATATATATATATATATATATAAATATATATATATATATATATATATATACATATATATATATATATATATATATATATATATATATATATATATATATATATATATATATATATATACATATATATATAATATATATATATATATATATATATATATATATATATATATATAATATATATATATATATATATATATATATATATATATATATATATATATATATATACATATATACATATATATATATATATATATATATATATATATATATATATATATATATATATATATATATATATATATATATATATATATATATATATACATATAAAATTCTTCTGTCAGTGTTTCTGCAATAGAACTCCTCCTAAACGACTGGACTAATTTTGAAGAAATCTTGTGTACCTAATTACGTTGATCCAAGAATGGTTTAAGTTTACAGTTTGATCCGATTGAAAATGTTTTTTTTATTAAAAATCCATAATTGTGCGCTTATTGATATTATTATATTACCTCTTGAAACCCTTCAGTGTTAACGTATCTGTGGCGCAGTGGTTATCGCAAACGGGCTTCAGTATGAGAAGTTTTTAGGGCTGAATCCCCATGCAGGTGATGTGGTATTTTAATTTAATATATTTATGTTTGTCATGACTGTTACTTTTTCATCAAAACGCACCAATTTATAATATATTTAAACATATTTTACAATTTTACAACAGCGTTAAAACAGGACAACGTCTGTCGGGTTGTCTAGTATATGTGTATAATACTGGTTTTAAATAGCTAAGTTACATAAAGTTATGTTTATGATATTGGTTTATTCTATAGTTTATATTGGTTAAAATAATTTTCTAAAATATTGTAATTTTATTTATATTTAAATTTTATATTTAATTTTTTTTTTCACTGTAAGGAAAATATACTCATGTCTAAAATTTTTTTAAATGTGATACTTGTATTATTCATATTTTGTTTACACATATAATAGAATAAAATAATATTTTACTGTACAAATTACCCTAGTGTAATACTGAACGTTCTAAGCTCAATAAATACGAATTTCCCTTTAAAAATTCAACTCTATTTATAATTCAGAGAATTTGTACCAAGATATATTTTTATAATAAAAATAATATACTTATATTGATATCTCACGAACATTAAAAATTTTATATCGCTGTAAAATAATATTAGACTTCAAATTTATTTTAAATGTATTTCAATGCACATAATTATGTCCCGGAGTAAAAAGTTGTACTGTTTCTAGGAAACACAGTTTCAAAAACTATTCAAAGAATTCCTGGAAACTCTACCAGCAGCAGAGCTTGAAAATAATTCAGTTTTCTCTAGGGTCTTAGACTTCTATTGTTTCCCTAAGGTACTAGCTCTTTCCCTGATTCTAAGCATAATGCTGTCTGCTAAAATCATTCGCAGGTTTGTGGGACAATACATGCCCTCAAGAGACAATTTGAAATTCATTTCTCTGGGAAGAAAATAAAATGCAAGAATACTTCGTAAACCATGATAAAATGAAGAGTTGTAAAGCCATAGGAAAATAATGATTCATACAGGAATAACTTCAGCAATACTAAAATTAATTTAAAGCTGTTTCACAACCGTTAAAGGATTTTTAGATAAAATATTTTAAAACTATGTTTTAATTTGTATGTGAAAACAAGTGTATAGCTTACGTTTCGTACTAATTTTTGTTGCCAAAATTGCTTCTATATATATTTAATATACTTAACATGTGTTTCATGGATACGGAGTTTATGCATAAGCCATATTACACAGAAATGTCAGATATAAATATAGAAAATATCTTATAAAGTAGATATGTTAATATATTTAATATACTTAACATGCGTTTCATGGATTCAGAGTTTATGTATAAGGCAATATTATACAGAAATATCAGACATATATTATATAGTAGATATGTTATTGTCTAGTATATGTACAAAAGGCTAATAATTCAATATATTTATTATAAAATCTTATAGTTATGCATATTTTACTAATTTAAAAAAAGCTAATTGAGACAATATCAATATCAAGCTTACTATAATTTTGGGATAAACATCCTCCCTTCTTAAATCTTAAGTTTACATTTTAAACTAAAGATGGATAAATAGATAATAAATGCATTTAAATAAGTTATCTTCACATATAATATATTTAGTAATATTAAAATATTTCTATAATAATTATCAAATACTTTTAATGCAAACCATTAAAAGGTGTCGACTAAATAAACCATGCAGGTACATCATAAGTCCTTTATTGCACCATAAAGTAAAGAAGTTGCAACATAATCTAAATGTTTAATGAAAAGTAGTATTCAGTTTTGTAATTTTATAAAATGCTATATTTTATACAGCAAGTTATTGATGACACAAACTTAACATATGGCTATTCTTTTAAGTTATTACTCAAAACCAATTAGTAAAACAATATGTAATTTTTTAGTAAATCAAAAACTTAAAATTGTATAATTAAATTTTAAATGTGTTCAGGCTCGCATTTTAAAAAGCATCAGGAATTCCTGATTAATATAATCTGAAGATACATCATTGCAAAATTTTCGTTATGACTTGTTATAGAGGCTTCAAATTATGTTTTTGATCTTATTTCAGTCGGAGGTTAAGTCGGCGCATTTTGGCACTGCCAAAAACTCTGTAAAACTATTTACTTTGATCTTGATCAAATTTAGTTACTTTAAAATAAAAAAAAAGTCTTTTCTTTAGGTGGTATATAATGGTGTTTAAAATTTATTATGATTACATTTTTATATTAAAATTTCTTCATTTATTGTATAAAGTGTTGGTTTAGAGCAAATATTAATTTTTCATTTAACTTTTACAAACATTTTTCTCTTAAATTACCTTTAAAAGGGAAATTTATATTTAGGAATAAGAAACAAAACTTAAGAAATTCAAAAATATGTGGATTTTAAAACTTTTTTACTATTACACTGAATTTCAATTCATCTAGTAACTTTGCGTTTATTATGCCCAATTTCTCAATATCGTAGATCAAATGAGAACCAATTATTATTAAAGTTGAAAAATCAGTATAAATCTTTAAAGACACGTATTATAAGTTTATTTTTTTAATTCCTTTCGAAATTCTCAAATATTTCATAACAAATTCCTTTTTAAAAATACTATTTCTAGAATTGTAAACTACCCGTAATGATCTCTAAAATTGTCATCTGTTGATGTTTTGTTGATTCATCATATTTCTTGTTTTTTGATATAAATTACACCATATCCTATATTTTATATATCCTATATCCTTACATTAAATCTAAAATCAATAGAAGAAATCAATAACATTAAATAACAGAAATGCTTAAAATAAGATCATATGTTTTTAGAAATGACATATACAAGAAAATTTACTGTTCATAATCTAAATTACAGCAAGAAAGTGAAAAGACTACTAATATCTAATGCATGTAATTTGTAGATTACAAGCTGTTTTTGAGTGTAATGATTTTTTTATGGTTCTAAGAACTTATAAAGCAGTACTTTCTTGTCATCCGTAATTAAATGCGTTGGTCGAGATGTTTAATTTGTGGTAATTTATGACCCACGGCTATCTTAGGGGACCCACCCATCAACTGAGCCGTCTGTCTCATGTTTACAAAGTGGGATGCAGTAGTTTGGAATCCAACGCTTTTCCACTTAGCAAATTCTAATAATTTCATTAGATTCCTAGTAAAGTTTCCCTCCAAATTCTCTTTTAGCGTGTTCTTCGCTTCCTGTTAGGGAAATGGATATAAAGGTGTGGTCGCTTCTCAAATTTGAGACTAATAGCACATTGACAACCACAAGCAGGGGTGAAATATTTGAAATAATTTTAGTGCTAGTGATTGTGCCGATAAGTCACGAAACCCCATTATAAAGTGGAAATAATGAGAATGATGAAAGACGAAATTTAGATGCTATTTCAGCCTTTCATATAAGGATCACTAATGGGATTGAAAATTCAATACTTTCAGAACAACGGGAAACTTTTGCAGAGTACAGCATGCTAAGAGAGGTTATAATACAAACATTTCATTTCCTTAATTATATGTTATTTTTACAATAAGAAATATAAAGCACAAGAATACCCATTTTATGTTTATATAGAAAAAAACTTTATTATCAGAGCTTAATAAAGATTTTTATAGATTAGTTTCTGTTGGTCTGATTTACTTTCTAAAGTTCTTTCAGGTAATAAGTTAGGAATAACGGCTGTAAAGTGACGCAAACAGTTAAAAATAGCTGTATAAATAAGACGTTTTATGTACAAAGGGTGTTTCTTAGTTACCCGACTGGACCATAGCTCTTTTAAAAATCTATAAGGCTCTCAATTTAGCATAATGCTGTCTTCTAGAATCATTCGCAGGTTTGGGAGATAATACATGCCCTCAAGAGACAATTTGAAATTCATTTTCCTGTTGTAAAGCCATAGGAAAATAATGATTCATACAGGAATAACTTTAGCAGTGCTAAAATTAATTTAAAGCTGTTTCCCAACCGTTAAAGGATTTTTAGATGAAATATTTCAAAACTATGTTTTAACTTGTATGTGAAAACAAATATATAGCTTACGTTTTGTAAAATTTTTGCTGTAAAAAGGGCTTATATATATATTTAATATACTTAACAGGTGTTTCATGGATTCAGAGTTTATGTATAAGACAATATTACACAGAAATATCAGACATAAATATAGAAAATATCTTATATAGTAGATATGTTATTGTCTAGTATATGAAAAAAATGCTAACAATTCAATATATTTATTATAAATCTTATAGTTAATTTTATTTTACTAATTCAAAAAAGTTAATTGAGACCATATTAATATCAAACTTGCCATAATTTTGGGATAAATATCATCTCTTCTTAAATCTTAAGTTTCCATTTTAGGTAAATAAATATATAATAAATCCATTTAAATAAGTTATCTTCCCATATAAAATATTTAGTAATATTAAAATGTTTCTTCAATAATTATCAAATACTTTTAATGCAAAACATTAAAAGATGTTGGCTAAATAATCCATGCAGGTACATCATAAAGCATTTATTGCCACATAATGTAAAGAAGTTCTATATCAACAAATGTTTAATGAGAAGTAGTATTCAATTTTTTAATTTAATAAATTGCTATATTTTATACAGTGGGTTATTTATGACGCAAACTTACCATATGGCTATTCTTGTATTTTATTATTCAAAACCAATTAGTAAAACAGTATGCTTACTATAATTTAGGAGTAACTATCATTCCTTCTTAAATCTGGCCTTAAGTTTACATTTTAAATTAAAGGTGTATAAATAGATAATAATTGCTTTTAAATAAGTTATCTTCACATTTAAAAAATTACAGTAATTATTAAATACTTTTAAAGCAAAACATTAAAAGGCTAAATAAACCGTGCAGGTACATCATAAGATATTTCTTCTAACATAATGTAAAGAAGTTCTATATCCACAAATGTTTAATGAAAAGTAGTATTCAGTTTTGTAATTTAATAAGCTGCTATATTTTATATATGACACAAACTTATCATATGGCTGTTCTTTTAGGTTATTACTCAAAACCAATTAGTAATTAATTTATAGGTGAAAGTGTGCTATTACATCGTAAAGGAGATTAAATCATATAAATATATGTAAAATCTTATTTAAAAATAAGGAGATAGTGTCCGTTATTTCCGATGTACAGATATATGCTATGAACATATCTAGAAGGCAGAACTTATCTAGAATTTTATTCAACTACAAATAGTGATAGTTAGTTGTTTTAAGAATTCTAAAATTTATATTATCCTGTTGCTGGTAATTTTAGATTCAAACAATTTTGTTTTAAATTTGTCTAACTTAAAGGAATAGATCAGATATTTTTAGAGCTAAAAGAATCTTGTATTAAATTTGTATAAATTTTATGAATAGATCAGACAATTCATCTCGTAGTTTCAGAACACTCAAAAGCGATGACAAACTGAAAAAATTAGAATGTGGAACTAAGAGGATATATGAATAACTACAAAACATTTTTAAAAATGTATTGATAAGTTACAATGTATGTGGGAGCTTTACAGGATATTTAATTTTCAAATATCTGGAAAAAACACGTAAGTCTAACATTTATTACAAATTCAATAGTTTAAAAATTATTTATTTACAACAATTAAATTTTTATTAAATATTAGCTATTTTACTTCTTTTTTTAAGTCTGATAAAAAATTTTGTTGCTTAAAGATCATTTTTTTTAAATATCAAAATTTCTATATTTCACATTCCTTTTTATAATATAATTAATTTTTTAGTTGAAATTAAAACACTATATTTTTTTGAATAATGCCATATGAAACGAATACTTCATGTTTTTAAAGACTAAATCGTTTTAAAAATTGTTTACGAATTTCAAAAACTTAACCAGTAATTTTACATGCGATTACACTTTTCACTACTCAAACACAGTAGTTTATTATTTGTGTTCGAAAGTATATTTAGCTAAAAAAATGATGTGGAATTAGGAAATAGATGTCTTTTTCTTTATTTGTTACATAAAGTAAACGAGAGTGCATTGATTCGATAAATTACAGGATATTTTTTTAATTAGATATTAACAAAAAATTTAAAATATTTATATAGAATGAGTTCTGTAATCTAACATTATATAAAAGAGTAATATTTTAGAAACTACTTCAAAAAAATTATATTTATTATTTCGTTAAAAGTTAATTCGAAATATTAATGAAATTAAAATAATCTGAGTAAAAGTGACAATATTTTTTTATGTTCTCTCGCTTGATCACTCATTAAGTAATAAAACATTTTTTTTGTTTTCTAATTAATCTTTTCAATTTCAGATATTTTATAAATCATATTATACATTTAAGTTTACTGAACCTCTTCTTATACAATTTATCTTAATTATTAAAAAATTATTCTATTTTATTTTCCTTATAAAACATCTTTATACAACTCAAGTTTTCTGGCGTATTTGCTCCATTTCACTTTCAAGATGTGAGTCAATGAATTACGTAACATATTGTCATTTAATACCCATAAGGTTCCTTGTCGATCCCATAAGTAATTAATCAAATTTTTCCAGAAGAACACGAACCAATTTAACGGTATTTTTGAATATTCATAGGAAAGAACGTTATGCATTTTAAAGACTCGTTGTTTAACATTAAAGCAATACTACTTTAACCATCATTAATAAAGCCTATAATGTTTGCTAAGAAAAACGATTATTGTAAATGCAATTAATTAATAATCTTGTCTACGGAATACATATTTTTATTGCTGCGTAACATTATTAAAGCATATAAAATGGTATAAAGAACTTTTTTTTTCTGAACTGCTGTCTTCGTATAAAATATTTTAATAGCTTATAGATGTATCAGTCAATATTTTTATTTTTTTATCTTGTTCGTAATATGCTACATATATATATATATATATATATATATTTTTTTTTGATTTTTTAAACATTTAACTGGCTAATATGTCAGCGTTTGAACTG
Source organism: Pardosa pseudoannulata (assembly GCA_032207245.1). Lineage (NCBI taxonomy): Eukaryota > Metazoa > Arthropoda > Arachnida > Araneae > Lycosidae > Pardosa > Pardosa pseudoannulata. The sequence continues at coordinate 62,314,943 of CM063502.1, read as the reverse complement.
TTCACTTTATTTTTTCTTCTTTCATGACTTTACGTATATAATTAATTGAAAAATAGACTAAAAATCATAGTAATACAAAAAAATTTGTAACAATAATAATATTTCCTTTTCTGAGTATTTCATAGATAAAATATTTTCATAATACAATTGTTATCCTAAGAAAATATATTTCAGTTTAACAAAAACCCGAAATCAGTATATATATATATATATATATATATATATATATATATATATATATATATATATATATATATATATATATATATATATATATATATATATATATATATATATATATATATATATATATATATATAAATATGTACATATATACATATATACATATATATGTATATATATATATATACACATATATATATATATATATATATATATATATATATATATATATATACATATATATATATATATATACATATATATATATATATATATATATATATATATATATATATATATATATATATATATATATATATATATATATATATATATATATATATATATATATATATATATATATATATATTAAGGCGAATGGAAAACAGTCTTTTTGATAATAATAAGTTTTATTAACTCATCGTTCTTAAGGAAAGCAACATGCACCATTTTCACTGTTGTTGACCACTCCATGTACACGCGCCAGTTCAAACTTATGTGTTTGGAAGCTCATCAAATAGCTCAGAAATGCTTCCGCCTGACCGGATTATCCTGAAAGCTTACGCGAGTGTGGGTCTTTTTCATTTATTTTATTATTATAAAAGAGTTCCCTTTTTAAAATCGTTTTTAATTTACATAATTTCCACCTACCCCTTTTTTGGCCTGACATATACATAGTTTAACTTTAGTTACCAGAGATTATACTGATATCTTTTAGACGTCTGTGAAGACAAACAATTTATAGCATAATCTTGAAGATGTAAGAATGAATTTTATGAAATAAAAACCGTTCAATTAACATTTTTTGAAAGTTAATTAGACAGTGTAAAATTTTATAAAAATAATTTCAATTGTTGATGCTTTATTTAACCGTACTATTCGTGGAAAGGAGTCTAACAGCCTTAAGCAGAATCTTTGTTAAAATAATATATAGCCTGCCATATTAATATTTTACTGGAATAAGAATACTCCTATTAGTTATTATTTTATCCTATTCTACTGAAATGGATTATTTGAATTTCTTTAGTTGGAGTACTTATAAAATATTTGGCACTGCAAATTAAAATCAGAAAATATATAGTCCTGAATGAATGAAGCTGATTCCCGGGGCTCATATTAAAATGAAACGAAATAAATGGTGCACATTATAGATAATGCAATGGGGGAAATCTATATTAATTTACCTAAAACTTTCAGAGGCACTAGAAAAGTTCACTGGCTTTTCAACCAACTTTTAAAAAATTTAATCTAATTTAAATAAAAAAAAATAGTTGTACCTTTTTACATTTCATACTAATAGTTCTGTCGATTGCATAAATTTTAATTTGTTTGGAGTACAGAATTTTTTTTACCACATAGTTTGCGTTAATTCTTTTTTATTCAAACAAACAGACAGCAATTTGGTAAAGAAGTTCAAGAGATTTGTATCATAAATTCATTTTCTTAAATATGAATTTGCTTTATCATACGTTCAACTATTTTTAAAGGAAGGTAGTTGTGGAGTTTACAACCAAAGTGAGCAAAGTTATTTTTTCATTTTTTTTACAAAATGAAATTTTTTCCACGATTAATGTGTTGTTTTTCCATTTGACTTCATGCGTTCTGTTGTTAGAAAATACCCAAGTTAGCATGTATTTTCTAATGTTAATTTAAATTCCCCGAATTAATTTAGATTTAGACACTTAAGCCCTTGATTTCTGTCAACTTTTCTAAATATACTTGTTCAGTTATAGATTATAAATTATTGTAAAATCCTAAAAAATATCCTTCACTAAAGACAAACAGAAATTTATCAATTAACATTTCTATTTCTTTAAAGTTTACTTTGAAATTAAATAAATCAAAATTCATTTGGTTGTTACACTAATGCCTCTCTTCTTACGTTATAGAGTATATGGAAAACGTTTTCAGCTACTTATAGTCTAAACTTGTTTTCTATAGCTTAAAGGAAATTTTTTATAAGCTATAAAAAAGATATATTTTGAAAAAATATCCTAGCTGTTTTCGATATTATATATTATAAAAATATACGATTGTAACAAACAGCAATTAATCTAATCTTAAACTATTTGCTGTTCATATAAGGTATATATTTTTATAAACTGAGAGCTGATTATTTAATATCTTGAAGGGATAAAATTTATCTAGTAATACTACTTGTAGAAATATTACAATTTAATAAACATCAAAGTTAATCAAATGGATATCTGGGGTAATTTTATTACTTTCTACTTTATTTGTAATTAAATTAGAAAATTCATTCATCACAGTTACAAAACTTTAAAAGTTCAGTCCTTCATATTACTGTTAAGCATACTGAAATATGATAAATTAATTAAATCAGCGTACTAACTTTTTTTGAAAACTCACTTGAAAAGGAAATTTAAAACATTCGCAGCTATTATACAATGCTTAACAAGCCTGTAGTTTTGTATGAAAAAATGCTAATAAAAAAAAAATAAAAATAAAAAGGGTAAATTTTCCCCTAATTAGAAAATAGTAGTTACTAAATACATAACAGCGTGATATGAAATTATTTATTGAGAAAACGTTTTTACCATTATAAACTGCTGGTTCTCAAGCTCTATTTGATGTTTTTAAATAATCTATAAATTATAGAAAAGAACCAGTCATCTTCTCTAGAAAATTTCATCTATACTATTTGCTGCAAAAGCTATACCATTACATGAGTATTACAACATGCCTATGACTAAAAAGATGCATGATTCTGATTAAATTACCGTTCATAAAATGTGTCTTTTTAAAATTAACACTACTTCTCTTGTTATACTTATATTACGTTTACCAAATATTGCATGAAGAATTATTTTAAACGACATCCGAAACCACATGTAATATTAACATACTATAAAAAATTCCACCTCTACCACACAAGTAATATTTCCATTCAGGAAATAAGTTATATATTTAAATATAATGTAATTCATTCCATTGTGATAATAATCATATGTTCTAAATGTGCTAATAATCTTGTTCTTTTTTTTTCAGAATATATCCACCAGGGGATGGCCGAAAGGAATAGTCCGCTGATTTCTTTATAGAATCAGCTGTATGCTGAATTTCCAAGTCTAATTAACCCTTTTGTTCAACTTTCAAATAAACAAAGTGATCCAAACCTCAATAAAAATTGTGTGCAAAAAGTTAAATTTGCTTATTAAGATTCAAAGAATGCTTCTGTCTGTTTATACTGACTACTCCAATAGAAATATTCCGTGAGTTTCTAATTACATTTAAAAGTGCTACAATGAAATAAACTATGAATGGAAAGTAATACTTGTTAATTCAGATCACGCTCCTTATCTTTCCGTTTGAAATGAAATAACAATTGTATCGGGAATCCGTTGTTGAAACAGAATCTCACGTTGAAAGGAACACATGATTTGATATAATGAACAAAAGATATTTCAATAACTTAGGTGATTATCTTGTTTTCATGGACATAACAAATATCAAATTGAACTTTACTAAAAAATATAGTTTTTAATTCATAGCTGGAATGACATTAATATAACGTGCTAAAATAATTTCTGCTCTTCCCTCAAAGGTATATTACCATTACAAAGAAATGAATTTAAAATTGAAATTAACGTTCACAAGTTTTTGTGAAATACAAAGTTGAATCCGAAGAAATTATTAATAATTATGTGTTTATTATACATTTGTGTTTGTAACAGTATTACATTTCATTAGACTAATAATTCCACGTTTAAAACAGTTTAATTTTTATTTTTCATTAAATTAGATAAGAATATTATGAGTTTAAATGCATAACAGGGAGTATCATTTAAAAGGAAATTTTGAAACTGATATTCTTATATTTAAAGAATATGTTTATACAAAAATTAAAAAATATTTTATTCAGGTTTATAGTAGTAAAAAAATAATTTAGAAAGTAAGTAATGTCAATGTAAAATATATAATTTTATGGTCGTATTATAGTTAAATTAAAATTATATGTAAAATCTATAATAATATCAGTAGATAGACCAAATAAATTAAATCGTTGAGATAATTACAATATTTAAATATATCACTGACTGCAAATATAATATTAACTAAGACACATTGGAAGTTTAACAGACGTTAGAAACCAGAAAATTCAAAATAACTTTATTTGATAAATTTCGTACAATTAGTAAATACAGTTGAAATTTTATTACATGATTTGGAAAAATGTGTTGGAAAATATAGTTCAGAAGTTAGATTTGTCAGTTTAACATATCGGATAAGAAATGTATATTTGCCTTACATAGGTATACTTATTAAATGTTTTTACGTTTGTACGGTAAATAATGAAGGAGAATATTTAACTTTATGTTATATATTTAAAAGTACTCTTTGCAAACCATATTCTCTATAATGCAGTATATATAAGTTTTATTCAAATGCCTATGTAAAAGTGTAAGAAACTATTAGTCTATTTCTTTATCATAAAATTTTACCAGTATTTCCAATTTTTATGTTATACAAATATTAGTATTGGGCCTGTATAAAATTGATTACAAAAACTGACACCAGAAAACATTTTTTAATTTCCTTTATACTTTTTTTAATTACCGCAATATGAACAACTGTTAAACAAATATTTTTAAGCACTAGACACATCTCAAATATTACTGTAATTTTGTGCAAAATATTTGAACACTTAAAACTTTTAAGATTACCCATCTAACTTTGGCAATTTTTCCCTAAACCTTTGAAAACAATTTTAAAATTATAAACTAATTTTCCTCTAGAGTTTTTTCAAATAATTCCAACATTAGCATTTTTTAAACCCATGATATGTTTGTAAAATAACTCAAATTTATATATGATATATATGTATATGTGTATTCATAATTGTATCTATTGTGGTAAGTGTGATAAAGAGATTTTTAAAAATCTATTATTTTCAAAGAAATATTTTTAGTAATATGAAATTTTCTTATCCCCATAAAACATATTGGAATATTTTTAGGTAATATTTTTTCTATGTATTCTACTTTGACGATACAGATAAAATTTATTATTTTTATAATTCATTTTGCTATTTCAATATTTTATCTTCCAGAAAATATTGAAATAAATTAATAATTTCAACTTTTACGCTAACTTTTTAATTTATCTTAATTTTAACAACAAATTTTCTTTTTTTTTTTCAGAATAATCTAACATTTGCAAGTGTTAAAACGTGACATATCACTTTATCTTATTCTTCCCACTAGATTTTGCATACAGTTCGCAAACGTATCCAGAAACTCTATTCTATACATTCTAAAGAAAACTGGAATAACTTGTGTTAATAATTTCTTTAAAGTATTAATAATTGATTAAATTTGTTAACAGTTAGTTATAGACTTATAGATATATATTTTGTGTGGTTACATTTTATTTCAAAGAATTATATTGCAGTAAAAAATAAAACTTCAAATAATGTTTCTTTCGAATTATTGCAATATTTAAGTAAGGATTGAAATATTTTATTTAGTTTTTAATACTGCTAATTTTCCAGCACTGTGTCTAGTTAAAAGTGATTGCAAATGATTGATATATACGAAAGAATATTTAGTGTTCTTTATTTCTTTTTTCAATTTTAAAGAATATACATTTTGTTAATGCCAAAGCTAGGCTAACATTACAGGCAATTCTTCTCCTTTTCTATAATTTGATTTTATAAATTTTACATTAATAATGGATAAAATTTTAATTAACAATTTGTT
>CM063502.1:62291540-62304040 GCA_032207245.1 Pardosa pseudoannulata | reverse complement strand
TACTTCACTTTGAGGCACCATATAGGATTATTATGATTATCAGCAGTTATTTCTCATATATATATTACCACATTTAGCAAGTTTAAACTTTGTTTTATTTTATTTTAACTTGTTTTATTATGCTAACATGCGTTCTTAGTTATGAGAATTTTTTAAATTAATCCATCTAACTATTACAGTGAGAGATTAATCTTTATAAATAAGCGAAATCTTTTGGAAATAAACGTTGATCATCGTATAACATCATGTTTTCAAATGTACGATAAAATTCACTTATCCGTGAATATGTATTAATATTTTATCTAAGTTATTTTGATGTATCATATATGACTAGCAGAAGTGTTTAATACATGTTCCCAAATTAAGTTAGCTTAAATTTGGTTAATACACATTTTACTGGTTATGATGCTAACGGGTGTTCATTAACTTATTTCCACTAAGTTTTGCTCTGTGAAATTGCACTTATAAATTGTTGAAATATTCTGTAAAAACAACAATAGAACATCGTATAAAACATCTTTTTACAGCTATAAAATAAAATGGATTTATCCTTGAAATTGGCTTAAATATTTTGTCGAAGTCACTTTCCGGCACCGATAATCATTAGCAGCAGTTAATTGATGGTCATGCATCACACAGCAGAAGTGGAAGAGAATACTTCTCATTAATCAACCGAAAGCGTCTAATATTTCTGATCGGAACCTTATAAATACCAGATAATATCTTGCCATTCGGTATGTTGTTGACTACCTGCTTATCACGTTGCTGGGAATCGAGTGGGGGGGACGAAAGGGGGTACCTTCTTTCGTCAATGTCACTCTCAGCCAGTCCGAGAGGTGGCGCACTTAAAGGTCATCAGGTGATCGATTGAGTTTTCCTTTTTCTTTTTGTATAAAAGAGAGGGACTGCTTTTCTCTTTTTTCCCTTTCACAATACAGCGCTCTCTCCCGCTCGAGAAATCTAATCCGGACAAAAAGAGAGCACGCTGCTGCCACGCTGATATACCACCCTGCGAGTCGAATTAATAATGCTCAGCAATTGCATGTTGAGCGCATGGGAGAAAAGAAAACTTCGCTCGAGATGGGCGGTTTAATTTGGAACTTTTAAAAAGGAATTCAAGTGCGGGTCGAGGCAAGCTAATACAGGGGGACAAAACTTTTTAGCAAAGATAAACATGCAGATCCGGAGCGATCCTTCATCTACAGAAATGGATCGATAAAAATGCGAGTCTTTTCATTCTGACAAGTCTCCCCGCAAAGGAAAAACTTTTCTAGAGCTTAAAAATTATTCGACATATAAAAAGAAGGATAAGTATGTACTTTGTCTATTAGCAAAATGTTCGCCGAAACTTATTCTAAAATTCGGTATTAAATTCCTCGCAATGAAGTTATATTTATCTCTTTCCATATGTGTATTCAAGTGATGTCCAGAAAGGAAGAGTACTATAGGGGTCTAATACATACTACAGTGAGTATTAAAGAATATTTTAACTCAGAATATTTTAAAACTCAGCAGTTGCATGTTGTCCACAAAGAGAAAAGAAAAATTCTCTCGAGATGGGCAATTTAATTTGGAACTTTTTAAAGAAAAATTTAAGTGCAGTCATGGCAAGCTTTAGTATGGGGACAAAACCTTTTTGTTCTAAATAAGCATGCAGATCCAGTGAGATTTTTCATTTTCAGAAACAAATTGATATCGATACTCTTTTTAGACAGTGAAACTCTGCTTTAAAGAAAAATCATTTATAGTGCTCAAAAACCATTTAACAGATGAAAAGGAGGATAAGTTTGAATTTTATCTACTAGCAAAATGAATTATGAGCTGAAAAATAAATACATTTAAATATTCAGTGCGACATTAATTTCTTCCCTCCGTATATACATACGAATCATGTCCAGAAATTGAAAGAAATAACGGGATTTAATATCATCTAAGGGACTTTTTGGTGAATGGTAAAATTATGCTTAGTTTTACTGATTATAAATTTTTCAATACTTAAGAAAATCAAACAAAACCTTTTATGAGACATTATTAAAAAAATCAAAAAGGTAATATGCATTTTATCTATTAACAAAATTACTTATGAGTCCGCAGAATCTTAATCTAAGTTCCGGTATTATGTCTTTTATCATGAAAAAAAAAACCATTTTCACTCTGCCTATGCACATGAATCCTCTCTAGAAAATAAGAATACTTAAAAGATATAATATTTAATAAAGGAATCTTTGTACACGGGAAAAGTATGCTGATTTTAACCGACCGTAAGTTTCAGAATACTTTAGAATTACCAGAGCATTATCATGTGAATTATGAAGCTATACTCTAACAGTCATATAGATCGATCGTGTAGCTGTTTTAGATTTGTTAAAATTATAAATAATTCAACTACTGAAACTAATCACACATCTCTCAGAAAAAGAAATAAAGAATATTTTAATAGATATTACTTTATAGCATTTACGTTTCATTCGAATTATGCACAAGAAATCAGTACATGTAAATCACTGAACACAATATAAAATTTTAGTGGAGAAGAAGATAAATGTATGTGAATGATAACCGTAGAGGGGTGTATTATACTTATCATATGGAAGTTCCGCTTATCAGAGAGCTTGACTCACCATTGTACAATAAGTTATTCATGAAATAGTAGTGATGTCATTGGGGGATAAGTCGTAGCTGTAGGAGCTAGTCGTAGCTAGAAGTTTTAGTGCCTTTATATCATTGAACATTATTTTTTCTTTTGAATGTTGTCTTAGCTTTGAATTCGTCGAAACGTTTCTGGTTTGTATCATGATATTTCCACTATTAAAATGATGTCGTCTCTGGGAGGGATGCCCTGTTTCCTTTCCGCCTGACTGCTCCTACAAGGTTGTAAATTTGGGTATACTATACTTATCATATGCAATTTTGGCATATCAGAGAGTTTGATTCACCATTGTGGAATGAGTTAATCATGAAATAGTAGTGATGTCATTGGGGAATAAGTCGTAGCTAAAGGAACTAATCCTAGCTAGAAGTCTTAGTTCCATTATATCATTGAACATTAAACGTTTCTGGTTTGCACCATGATACTCTCACTATTAAAGTGATTGTGCATCTGGAAGGGATACCCTGTTGCCTCTCCGTCTGGCTGCTCCCACATGGTTGTAAATGTGTTTTTGTTTTCCTTGATATTATAATGTAACAGTTCGAAAATGATGTCAAATATATGCCTTCTTTTTGTGGAAATCAAATGTCCTAACTATTGGTGATTTGTAGCTGGTAATAATTGTGTAATTTGTATATGAGATACTAAAACCTGTTGCAGTTATTAAAGAAATTATCCTTTATAATTAGTTGCAATAGAAATGCCTATATATTTATTCTATCAAGATATATATAAGAGAAAATCTAGAGATTAGATATTTTTCAACAAATAATTAGGTTGATTAGTATGAATTTTTATCTACTAGCATAATTTTTCGTTCACTGAAATTTAATATAAATTTTGTTACTAAGACTCGCAACTAAAGTAAACTTATTTTGTGTATACATGCAAATTATTTCGGAAAAGTATGAAATATTAAGGGGTTTGATGGCGTCTTGGAACATGCTGAAAGAGTACCTGTTATGACCGATCATAAGTTTGAACACTTTACGCAGTAAAATAAATAGTTATACAAGATATAAGGACATATTTCAAGTTTTAGAGAATGATTAAATTATTCTTTTTAAAATATTACAATAAAAATATAAAATAATAAAAAACATATCACTATCCTTAAGATGAAAAAAGTTCTAAGTAATAGGTAGGTCTATTATTTTCAGTGGGTATATAATTGCATTGTCTATAGTATGGATTAGTCATTTAGATAATTACAATTTAGATTATTTTTTATAATTAATTAATTTGCTTCCCAAATATACTTTTCTTTAAATAGACACGTTTTGATAAACTATATCAAACATATTTCTGAATCACCAATTATTCTATAGAACATACTTTTGAGATAATTAAAGTTGTCTCAAAGTTTTAGATTAATACTTATATTTTAAATTTAATTTTCTTACGAGCAGTAATAAAACGGATATATATATATATATATATATATATATATATATATATATATATATATATATATATATATATATATATATATATACATATTGAAAATTTATCTGTATTTATTTATTTTACAATTCTATCAGTTAAGATGGATTATTTCAACTTGTAATAATAGTTTCAAATTCTTCATATATCTATAATTTTAGGGGGTTTCAAAATACATTGTCAATCAAATATGGTACATAGCTTGTAGAAAGAATCATTTAGTTTTATAAATAAAATTATGACATATTCGCATTTTTTTCTAAAATTGAAAAGATAAAAAATTACTTTAAATTTATACACTGATATAAACACCTTAAGTACTACTCTTTTATTCATTGTCACAACCCTGTAAAATACATTTCTTGAGCCGAGGAAAGAGTTTTCTTGAACTTTCAACTTCAATTTTTTGATTCGGCATTCTTGTTCCTGCAAACATCTGATGAGCTTTCTTGTTCCGGCAATGTCTTCCGTTTAATTGGTTAATTTTTTCACGGCATTTTAGACCTCATAGGAGGTCGAAAATCTTTTTCCACCTAAAAATGATTGCTTAGAAGGGAAATGAATAAAACAGTTAAGCAACAAATAAGGGTATCTATGGTACGGTTAATGACCTCTAAAACGAAACCAAAAGTTACTTTAGGCTGTGAGTATGGGGACATGTGCATTGTTATTCAGCAAATACACTCTATTCGTTAAAATTACCCCTCCTTTGCTCTATATCACTCTCTGTCATTATTCTTAGAATATTACTGTACATTATGATAGTGTTTTTTTTCGTGATATAAAATTAATAATAAGAATTCCATTACGGTCCTAAAAGTCAGCTGCCATGAATTTTGAGAACAAAACAATCTTTTATCTATTGTTACAAAATTGGATTTTTCTACTGATGGTGAATATGGATTTTGATACTGCATTGGTTTTTTTGTCACATTAATTCTGGGACACCTACCATCTAAATACGTTTTCTAATCAAACTACTTTATATGTCGTAACAGAGTCTAATTTTCAGTTATGATTTCACATCAAATAGATATGGTGCCATCAAGAAATATTGCTTTCGTCTCGTCCGAGCATGATTTAAGGTTGTTACTAATCATTTGCCTGATCTTATTCACCATCACCTGAGTTCAATAGCTTTCCTTCCACCCGTTGTCTTTGAGATGATGAAATCACTTATACACATTAGTATAGTTTATGATATTATCTCTACAAAAATATTTCGTTAAAAATCTGGAACAGCATGTTTTAGTCAAAAAATAAGAAATGAATTACTCTTGTTTATTTATATATTCTTAATCGAGACATTCACTTTAAGATGAAAGCAACTGAGGCAAACAAATACTTTAAATCTAAATGCCCCTTTTGTCATATAAAGTTTTCTTTGACCTCTTCAGCCTCAGAAAGTTCTTTTACCCTTCCAACTCATCTCACTCATGTATGTATGTATATATATATATATATATATATATATATATATATATATATATATATATATATATATATATATATATATATATATATATATATATATATAATATATATATATATATATATATATATATATATATATATATATATATATATATATATATATATATATATCATGCAAAATCTTCGGGTAATTCAGTACGTAGCATACAAATTTTAAAAATCAACAACAAAAAAGTTTGTAACAGGAATTGAACTAAATATTTATAACTAATCCACGTAGAATTTAAAACTATTTGTAAAAAAGTCGTAACATGTACATTTGGTTACGATTATTTGACGAGTACAAGATGTGATTTATAAAAGCAGTTAGAGCTTGTTATTTCTTAATATTACCTCTGTTACAGCATGAAGCACTATTGTATTATATATTATAGATATTATACATTATACCTATATTTTATGCACATTTTGTACATTAAAACTTTAAAACATCAAATATTTATCAAATACAATAAAATGTTATATAATCTCCATATATTCTTTTTTAAGAAGCCAGCAGTAGTCATTCAACATTGCTGATTCACACCTACCTTGATCTAGTATTTCCATAGTCATTATATCTTCGTTCATTTTTTTCCATGTACGTTATTAAGATTCTCTGGAAAAAATCTATATGAGAAGGTAAGTGTATTGTTACTCCTTCCCGGCTTAAGTTATACGGAGCAAACGAGAATGTAAGAAGAACGACATTCGACAACCTGTGGTTTGGTATTATTAAAGAAGCTCTTCTATTAGGATCATAAAACTTTAGTCTTTTTGTTCGTTAAAAATCCTTTTACGATATTCACTATTGATTTCCAATCCAATAGTTCCCTTAGAGTAAACTTTAAACAGAACTTTTGACGTAAGTCAAAGAAGATGTTCAGCTTTTAAAATAGTTTCCAATTTAGCAACCAAAATATAGAAAATAAGCTGTTTTCCTTTCTATATTAAAATATTACTTTGTGATTTTATCATGAATATTAAGAAATATAAAAACATTTGATGGGCACATCTTCGTAAGATCTACGCTGAGAACTTGTCATTTCCAACAGAAATTGTAACTATAATACCACACAATCACTCTCTACTGGAAGACCAGCAAAAAATGCTAAAGTACGGTTGAATCTCTGGGAAACAAAATTGCCAGAGATCAGGGTAACCACATGCAAGCTTACTACCTAGTAAAAATCCTAAAAAATAGTAAAAGGTGACATTTTCAGATGTTCTAATACAAATATAGGACATGGTAGATTTTTTTACTTACATATATTTAAATAACAGTGAGAATTAAAGATAAAATAATTTGGTCTTATCATCATTTATTATAGAATTTAATTTTCATCAGCATACATAGCATTGCAAACTAACAATAACTGCAATTACCTTTATAATTTTCATTAGAGTTTAAAGTTATGATAAGAAGGTATTTCCAATATAAAAATATAAAACACATAATATTAAAAATTATAATACTTTAAATGTCCATATAAATCCCTTTTAATTTTTAGTGGTGCATATGAAATAATAAACAAGTGGAGTTGAATCCAGAAATAAACATGAGATGGTGTCACTTGTGAGTTTGTTCTTCCACGTCAGGAAGCGTCGAACTAAAATTAGTGTGACATTAACCGTGGACAAATAAGCATATTCCCATCTCCTCTCCAATTGTCTTGCGTGTGGGTTTGTCTCTTTTCTTTGTTATTGTGAAATATATCGATTATAACTTGACATTTTCTAAAATGTAAAGTGGAGATGCAAGTTTGGCAAACATGGTAGAAAATTCATAAAAATTCTATAATAATTCCACAGACTTAAGCGAGATGAGGTGATTTAGATCAGTAATATAATTGATTTGATTTATACAAAAAGTAAAATGCTTGGAATCTAAATTTGACCTCATCACATCTTTTGTAAAGGACAGAGGACCACAAACTATATACAACGGTTTTTTTCGTTTTGTGCGGTAGTCTCGATCGGGGTTCTGATCCCAGTCCCAGCTTAGAATTCCATCTCCGAACATGACACTAAATAAAAATGTACCTTTGTGGAGTTATTTATGAGTCCCTAAGGGTCAGTGCCGAATTTGAAGGGGCAAGGTTTTTCCACGTTGGCGGTTTCAAGGCGGGGTTAAGCAGACCAATTAGATGTTTACAAATATCCCGATTGGACGAAAAGAAGGAAGAGGGGACAAAGAAGAAATTAATATAAAATAAGAAAAGTCGAGAAAAAAGGAAGAGGTTCGAGAGTGGAGTCGAATCGAAGGGGCAGAGCAGTCGAGTCGATGAGACAAGTCTGACTGTCAGTGTTCGAGGAGTCGAGTCGAGTTGAAGTCGAGAGTTCGACGGTGTTCAGGACTCGAGGACAAAGTACGGAGATCAAAGTAGTTGGGACCAAGGAACACTTCGACATCTCTCAACGACTAGAAGTTTCCTGCTCTTCCGCTTTTCAGTATCACCCCGAGTTTAATTAAAAGGCCCCATACCACGGAGTCCACATTATCATCACTTTAATCGATAGGTATCTACAACAGCTCCCAAGAGTACAGCCTTGGCACACCCAAAAGATCCACAAAGGTATGCATTATTATACATATTTAAAACTGAGATTGGATCCTCTCTCCCATATACATAGAGTTAGCTAAATGATAGGAAATTATTATTATCATATCTTAATTGGTGTGGCATCTATTTTGATTATATTACAAAGTAAATCGTATGAAACTTAATCTAAATATTGCATATCAATAATGTATGTATACTTGTAATAAATTGACTTATTTTTACTTTAAAGCTGCTTTCAGTCGTTCTTAATTTAGCGTGTTAGTTTATTTTATTTTAAGTCTGTAGTCTCTCAGAGCCTGTGGTTGAATTTAAACTTAAAATATCTACACAACGCAACTAATATTTAGTCTTTGTGACTAAAAGAAATAAACAACCACTATAAATTTGATTATAGGTGAATACCTAATTTTAAACGAGAGCTACATGACATTAAGATTACGAAATTTTATTTTTAACATTTTCATCATTTTAAACTTTGAATTATACTAATTAAACGTAATTGTACTTCCTTTTAGTTTCTTACACTACAGGAAAAATTCTTTATACTCTTAAAGACCAAACAAAAAGTATAAGTAATAATCTAAAATAATCGTTTAATTTAATACAAAATAAATAAAATTGGTCTTCAGTGGTGTATATCCAATAATGAAATAAAGACTATTAAATTTGCTATGGAAATAACTCTAAAATTTTAACTTATAATAACATGGTATTTCCTTTATGATAATGCAAAACATTAGATATTCAACAGACTAATGCTTTGAAAAAAATTCTCTCGAAGCAAATTATTGATTGCTTTGTTTTTATTTCTCTAATTCATTTCATTTGTAAGATAATGACTTTCATTATCCACATTACGTTCGATATTTGTGACAAAAAATGAAAACATTGTTCGCGATAATACGAAATTGCATGTTAGAATTTTTTCGCATTAAATGTTTAATTCCGTGTATTAAACAGTAAATGACTAAACTGAATGGCTGAAAACACAAGAAAAAAATTGGAAAATGAAACGCGTGGAAGGAAAGTGACCCCAAAAGTATAATGTCTGTAATAGAATATGAATTTGTTTATTCATAAATACGTATTTCCGCGTGAGATTAAATGTTAGTTTTTTATTCCTATTTAATCAAAAAATGACCTGTTTAGAAAATAAGAAAACTTACCTTTAATTTTAATTCTGTTTTTTTTTAAATAAATCTTTTTATTTTTCTGATAATAGGAAAAAATATGTTTTAAGAACTGGAAGTAAATTCTATCAATTTTCTTTTGTCTTATTTTTATTGAATTTGTTTAACAATATTTTACTCTTTATGGTTTTCGAGGAAAATAATAAAGATGCTTCTAAATGGAAAAAATATTAAAATCCTCTTTTGTAAACAAAATATATATTTGTATCGAGAAGTATTTAATTTGTTTTATTAAAATTCTCTGATGTTATTTGAGCTTTTAGGTAAACTGTAGAAGTAATTTTTGTTCACAGAAGTACCCTTTTTATTACATTTAAATAGCAAAATGCACTCTGAGATTTTTAGCTATTTTAAATGTTCTGAATTTTAATGTTCAATATTTGCCAATGTTCTGAAATATTGATAAATATTGTTATATTGTTTTACATGGTAATGGAGGAACAATTTTAGAATTCTAACTTTTATATAATTAATATTATAAAATGTAAGACTATCAACTTCAAATGGATATAACACTTCATAAATGCTTGTGGAACATTTCAAATATATATAAATTCCAAATATTTTTGTTTTGAATAGATGATTAAAAGTGGTTATTTGTAAAAAAAAATTATTGTTGTAATAATTATAGTCATTAGAGGATTATAGATAGTTAAAATATTTGTTGCTCCTCTGTCTTAACTATATTCCGAAATTCAGTGATAAAGAATCGTTAAATTGCAACGATTTTTATCGTTATACTAGTTTATTAAAATAATTATTAGACACTGGTAAGTTAAAAACAGACCCTAGTGAAATAAGCATAAACTTCAGACAGTTTAACTTTCACTTGTAATATTTATTTAATTTTAGTTTAATATATTTTATCATAATTTTTCAGTCAACAATGGGTGAAATTTGGCGGAAAATTCTACATTGTTGTATTATTTGGAAAATGTAACTAAGAATGATAATTAGTATATTTTTTGTAGTCGTACCTTCATCGTACAACTTGTACTGTACAATAAAATAAAGTTCTTACAATAATTTAAGACTTTTTTAAAAGGAAACAGTTTTGTGTTTTATGAATATTTGAAACATTGCTTATAAATCATATCATTTAAGATTGAGTATTTACATCACTTGAAATTAATTTAGTTAAAATTAAATATGTTCTGCATCACTTTATCTCCCAAACCTGTCTTTATAACAATTATAAATATTTTGTACAAGAAAATTGAATTTAGTCACGACTGTAATTTTTTTCTGTGGATGATTGGAATGATTACTGATTTTCGTTTTAACATCGAAAAAGTACCCTATAAATAAAAAATGCTAAATTATCGGTTAAAGAATCAGCATCTCATTTGATATAGTTGATTACTAATAATTTTTAAATTAACCATTATTTTATCTTAAAATTTGAACACTTTTCACATAAATAAATTTCCATTTATTTACTAAATTTTCAAGCAGATTTGCATGGCTTGGTTTAGTTTGGAGCTCTAGGGTCTACTTTTGCCCAAAAGGCTAAGATAACAAGAAATTACTGAAACCATTTTAAACCAATACGAATATCATGACTAAAGCAGAATTAAAAACTGTTTAATTCCGTTACAGAAATCTAGCATCTAACCCATTGGCAAATCTGCTTGAAATTACACCAAAATTACTTATTAAATTACAGCTTTAATAGACCTGAAAATGATCTTATATGTTTGAATATTGAATATTGAAATATTTATAACTAATAATTTTTAAATTAACCACTATTTTACCTTAATATTTGAACCATTTTCACATAAATATATTACCATTTACTTATTAAATTTTCAAGCAGGTTTGCTTGACTTAGTTTAATTTGAGCTGTAGGATCTACGTTTTGCCCCACAAGGCTAGGATAACCAGAACTTACTGCAAGAATTTGGAGCTACTAGCCGTCTAAGCGTTACACATGCAATTTTCTCTCCAGCCAATGATGTCTTCAAACAAGTGTGCACTTGCTATGAGGTTAGATTTAGATCTGAAACTTTATTCCAAATACATCTGTTATAACAATTTAATTAGAATAATTTTATAGGGATCTAAATGACCTCATATCACATGTGAACCCATTTGGTGACATTATCGGCTGCGTAGAATATTACGTGCGTAAGGCTTAGAAGGCTAGAATATCCTGACTAAAGCAGGATTTAAAAGTGCCTAACTCCGTTACAGAAATCTAGCATTTAACCCATTGGGTCATTGGCCATCTTAAATTACAGCTTTAATAGACTTGAAAATGATTTTACATGTTTAAATATTGAATATTATACTTTTGAAATAGTTGATAATTAATAATTTTTAAATTAACCACTATTTTATCTTAAAATTTTAACCCTTTTCACATAAATATAGCAGATTTGCTTGGCTTGGTTTAATTTGAGCTCTAGGATCTACATTTCGCCCCACAATGATAACCAGAACTTACTGCAACCATTTCAAACTACTAGAATGTCCTGACTAAAGCAGGATTTAAAAATGCTTAACTCCGTTACAGAAATCTAGCATCTAACCCATTGGATCATAGGTCAGCTTAAATTCCAGGTTTAATAGACTTGAAAATGATTTTACATGTTTAAATATTGAATATTATAATTTTGAAATAGTTGATAACTACTAATTTTTAAATTAACTACTATTTTACCTGAAAATTCGAATCCTTTTCCCATAAATATATTACCATTTACTTACTAAATTTTTAAGTTAATTTGCTACGCTTGTGAGACTACTTTTGGCCCCACAAGGCTAAGGTAAACAGAGCTTCCTGCAACAATTTCAAACAGCTATGAATATCATGACTAAAGCAGGATTTAAACTGCTTAACTCCGTTACAGAAATCTAACATCTAACCCATCGGGTCATCGGCCATCTTAAAATACTGCTTTAATAGAGTTGAAAATCATTCTACATGTTTAACTGTCGAATATGATAAATCATATATTATGCTGGGAGGAAAAAGGTTCCAAAATCATATGTTTTTATAAAATTATGCCTATTTTATAATATAGTAAAATAAAAGTATCAACGCAAACATACAAAATATGTAAACAATCAAATACATTTATTCAGATATACTACACTTGAGTTTAAAGGAAAGCTATTAAAATAGCATGAATATATAATACTGATAAGTTGTCAATTTCTAAATAGTTAATGAAA
>CM063502.1:62246540-62284040 GCA_032207245.1 Pardosa pseudoannulata | reverse complement strand
AAAATTCAAGGTAGATCATTCCAAAACATACACTATATAATATGAGAAAAATAATAAGTTTAAGAATACAAATATTCACTGTAACTTGACCTAATATATTTTTAATGTAATTTAAGAATATTCTATTATATAGTATAATTTTATAAACCTGAATATTATAGCTTATGTACAGAATGATTAACCATTTGAAATATTATTACCGAAGAAGATCAGTAGATACATATAATTTATGTTTCATTAGATATTTAAAGGGAAAATAAATACAAAGCTAACAAAAAATTATATTTTAAAAAAATATTTTACAAAATTCAAGCCAAAATTCTGCCTTAAAATTTGCCTCTTTTAACAGGAACACTTCGAATATATTTATATGCATATATATATGCATATATATATATATATATATATAGATATATATATATATATATATATATATATATATATATATATATATATATATATATATATATATATATATATATATATATATATATATATATATATATATATATATATATATATATATATATATATATATATATATATATATACATATATATATATACATATATATATATATATATATATATAATATATATATATAAATATATATAATATATATATATATATATATATACATATATACATATATATATATATATATATATATATATATATATATATATATATATATATATATATATATATATATATATATATATATATATATATATATATATATATATATATATATATATATATATATATATATATATATATATATATATATATATATAAATATATATATATATATATATATATATATATATATATATATATATATATATATATATATATATATATATATATATATATATATATATATATATATACATATATATATATATATAATATATATATATATATATATATATATATATATATATATATATATATATATATATATATAATATATATATATATATATATATATATATATATATATATATATATATATATATATATATATATATATATATATATATATATATATATATATATATATATATATATATATATATATATATATATATACATATATATATATATATATATACATATATATATATATATATATATATATACATATATATATATATATATATATATATACATATATATATATATATATATATATATATATATATATATATATATATATATATATATATATATATATATATATATATATATATATACATATATATATATATATATATATATATATATATATATATATATATATATATATATATATATATATATATATATATATATATATATATATATATATATATATATATATATATTATATATATATATATATATACATATATAATATATATATATATATATATATATATACATATATTTATATATATATATATATATATATATATATATATATATATATATATATATATATATATATATATATATATATTTTATTTAAACACTTGAATGCTACAGGGATAGTTGATTGTAATGTGAGTTTCAAAAGAAATTGAACTAACTGCGTTTAAATTTAGTCTTTTGTTTTATTTTCCGTAATTTCGGGATTAATTGTTCACTCAATTGCGTTAATTAATATATTATTTTGCAGTCGACAATGACAAGTGATTTCACCGATAACATCAAATTTCTTCAGTCGGAGGAATAAATCCACTACAAGTATTTCCGAGTTAAATCTTCTGCACCATTTCAGTGCCGGCGTTTCTAATTCCAATTAATAACTTTAATGGGGAATTTCAATTTCCTATGAGAAAGGAGAAAGTACTTCCCTTGTTTCTGCTTCCTTTTATATTGAATTATGGGCAGAATTGAACTATTTTTATATCTGAGCTATTAATACCAGTGTTGAGAAGATATATGAATTGAAAAATGCCTCTCGATAATGGGGTTGAAATTTTTCAAGCCCGCGCCGCCCTTACTATCTCGCATTCCTTGCAGTAAAGATTACCACCCTCTTTACTTCTGCTTGAGCAACCTCTCGCACACATTTGCATTTCTTCGTTAGGCCCCCTCTCCAATGCAGATTCCCCCATCCCATTCCCACTGCTTAAAACTCAAAATTAAAACGCTCCCCTCAACCATTATTGTTAGGGTTTTTTCCCCTTCCCTGCTATGCAAATGTAGTGCATTAATTCAGGCCAGTGGCGGTATATCAGCGTGAAAGCAGAATGCTCTCCCAGAACGGATTAGATTTCTTGGCGAGAAAAAAAAAAGTTCATTGTGATGGAGAAGAGAGAGAAAACTCTTCCGATCCTATCTCATGTCTAATGTTCAATAAGAAAGAAATATTATGCGAGTTTACTCATATAATAGAAATGATAATTTCGCAGCTTGTTTTTGATCGTCACACTTGGCATTTTTGTTGAATAGAATTCGGAGTTATGCGCATTGCACGCAGCGTATACCTATTGCAGTTTCATTTTATAGAACGATAAGGAGAACAGGCGGTCACGTACTGATTGCTGATAGCAGGTGATATAAAGTTTTAAAGTAATTCAGTTTAAAAACTTTTACAGATTTAAAAATCTCTCTCTCTTCTTTCTTTTTATGAGTAAATCGATTAAAACTATAAATATGTAATTTAAATTTTAAAAAACACATAATATATTTTCGTTAAAAATTTTAATAAAATACATAACTTTTATATAATTATCTTATAAAAAAAATCTTATAACATCTTAAAACGTATATCTTATAAAAAAATATTATATTAAATTATAAGTAAATAAAATAACATAAAATAAAATATAAAACTAAACTAATACTGTTGTATTTGTTATTTATTTCTTAAAAAACAAACTGTGAAATTATTATAGAAATAATTAATAAGAAAAACGTTCTTTTCCTTTAAAAATATTGATTTTTAGCTCACATTTTTTGTGTGTATTAAATTCACTTTATAAGTACTTATTGACTTAATATTCAGTATTAATTCGATGAAAATGAAATTGCTATGTTTATACGAAATTTATTTGGCTTCATTTTCTACGATATTCTATTGCATAGTATCTTAACCAATTGATAGAATACTGCTATAGCTTTACATAAAGTAGTTTTATACCGATATATAAGATACCGTTATAAATCCAGCTATCTATATTAAATGCGTTCTCACTGTAATAGCTCTCACATATTTTTATTTATACAAACATTCAGTCATTTGATACTTAATAAATTGTTTAGAATACCATATCGTAAAAAGAAAATAATCTTTACAATACTTTTTAACAGATTTGGCATTGAAACAGTCGCTTATAGTAAGAAGAGGAAGTAAAGCAATGATAGAGAAATCTGGAATAATATGTTTCGAATATCCAAAATTCTCTCAGGAATTTTCCTTCGATTGATTTGCCTAATGAGTGATAAAAATGTTGCTGAATACCGATTCCATTGAGCGTTTTACAGTATTAAAGGAGATTTGCTTTTATATCATGAATTAATATAAAAAAGAAATAAGTGGCAATATTTATTCTTAGGGATCTGCTGTATATATATATATATATATATATATATATATATATATATATATATATATATATATATATATATATATATATATATATATATTATATATATATATATATATATATATATATATATATATAATATATATATAATATATATATATATATATACATATATATATATATATATATATATATATATATATATATATATATATACATATTATATATATATATATATATATATATATATATATATAAATATATAATATATATATATATATATGTATGTATGTATGTATGTATATATGTGTGTGTGCCTGTGTGTGTACATGCATTCGAGCCGTTAAGCGTGAAAGTGGAAAAAAATGTTCGAGGATTTGTATCAAATAAAACTAAGATATTTATTTTGTGCAATTCCCAGCACATGTATGTTAGCTATCTCTAATGAATATAGTTTAACAAGCATTTAAATAGGTTTACTCAAATGTAATTCAATGAAAATATTTTCTTTTTGTTACCTTGAAGTTTGATCAGCTCATTTTAATTCTTCAGATAGACATTCTATGCATAAATGTTTTTTTTATAATTATAATAAACAAATGATTTAAAAGAGATCTAATCATATAGCTTCCATTTTGATCAGTAGTATAGAAATTATGTTTAGTGGAATGAAATTTCCTTGAAAATTGTCTCTAAATGTTTTGTAAAACGCAGGTGTTTTTAATATTTTTTGCCTAGCTCTTTGAAAGAGATCACTGAATGATTGAGTAATGAATATTCTGATATATTAAATATGTTTACAAAAACTAATAGTATAATTTTTTAGCCCTAAATGTAGATAGAAAACCTGTCAGGCATAAATAACTCTGAGATAAAGACATTATTGAAAAAATAACATCTCAAAAATATACAGATGAGAAAGATAACTTATCAATTTTTAAAGATAATAATATGCGATCCATTGTTAGTTGGAGAAAATCGATAATTAAAGTTGAACAGAAAGGTGGAAAATGTATGAATTTATATCAATTATACTCTGTAAAAAATTAATAATTTCATACACAAACTAAAATTAATTTAATATGAAGTATAAAAATTATTTAGTACTTGAATGTATAATTAAAATATGGTTAAAATTTCAAATCTTTTTATAAAAATTCTGTAACAATAATTAATTCCAGCGTTCTAATATAATATAAATTGGTCAAATTGCTGGTTCAATATTTACAGGAAAATATTTAGAGGAAGTAATGTGTTATTCAATAATCAACTTCCTTAAAAAATTAATTCAATCTTATCTATATAAAGATATTCACATCGACTTAATTTTGCACCAAATGTCAATATTTCGTTATTCATTTAGAGAAATCTTGCAACTCTTCTGCACCCACCGAACTGGCTGGAACAAGTTTATATAGAGAAAGTGCATGTTTGTAAACAAATACGAGTGCTGACTACAACTCAACTTTTCGTTGGCAAAACATTGCTTGTTTTCATTGTATCTTATGAGCTTCAATATGGATCACGTATACAACAAAACTAAATTTTATTTAAGGAAAGGGGAAGGAAATATCAGAAACTGGCCAAGTAATTCGAAATAGATTTTTTTTTATCTCTTACAAAAGTATAAATATTTTTTTAAAAATTAAACACTTTACACAGTATTATTAAGTATCATAATCAAAGTATAACTACTTTGATTACTTTAACAAGCACAATAAACTATTACATACTATTATTACCATTATTACCATTCTGAAAATGTTTACGGCAAATTCACAAAGAAGAACTTGGAGTTCAGTCTTGCCTTTTCAAAGCTTTTATCCAAAGCATTCGCTAAGTAAAATCTTTAGGAAAACAATAAAATCTAATTTATTCGACTTTTTTTGAACGCTTAGTACAACCATACGCAGAACAGTCTGTTACCATTTTCAGATAATTGTCAAAATTAAAATCCTAATAACAAGCACAATCCGTAGGAAATTCAAATGTTTTGCCAACGAGGAAATTGAGCTGCCATTTTTGCTGCACATGACGTCATGCGCACATTCTCTATTACTTTTTTGAGGCTCCAACTAATCTGCAATTTCATACATGGGGAAGCGTTGTGGTTTATGCCTGGCTACAAGAGACGACCACACACCTTTAATTTCTTTAACTAAAGCAAAAATTGCTCGTCTGTACCTTTTTCTTTCAAACATTTTCTTTAGATAATAGAGGAGAATAGTATCCTTCTTTTGCATTTTCCTCCGGTAGTATGGTATTACATTCACATGCCGTGTCTTGCCCTTTTGAATTGAATTTTCTCAAATATTCATACAAATATCCATCCTGCCTAACTTTTGGATAATAGTGTAACTATTTTATCAGCAATTTTTATTTCTTAAGTTTTACATCCGATTTCTGTTTTGTGGAAAGCTACTCTTGTTCTGTTTTCAAAACTTATTTGGCCGAACGATGGCCGATTGGTTAAGGTACTGGCTTTCGGAGCCGGAGTTCGTGGGTTCGAATCCCACAGTGGCATGGATGTTCGTAGCCGTTCGGATTCGGCTTTAAGCTGTAGGTCCCGGTCTCATTAACCCTCTTGTTGCAAAATGTAGACCGTAGCACTCTAAACCAATGTTTGTTTGTCTATATTATTACTGTACTTTAGTAACAGTGTCACTTTTGAAGCTGATTATTTCTTGAAATTATAAATCCCATAATGCTGAACAATAAAAAATAAATATTCGAGTTTATTATTAGATAAATTTTACATCCGATTTCTGTTTTGTGGAAAGTTACTCTAGTTCTGTTTTCAATGTTTATTTGTCTATATTATTACTATATTTTAGTAACACTGTCACTTATGAAGCTGATTATTTCTTAAAATTATAAATCCTATAATGCTGAACAAGAAAAAGTAAATATTCGAGTTTATTATTCCATAAATATATAAAATGTTGAAATAAACCACTTTGTATCACAAGAAAATGCATGAACTGAAAAATTAACTCTAGCAAAAATTTTAAATAAACCACAAATATCATACATCTAGTGTCAATTTATAATTATTTTTATCAGTCAACAAGTATGTTCTGAAGTTATTTTCAACGTCAAAATTTGAAGCAGTTTTTCTTTTGAGCTCCAAATATTTTACTCTCAGAAAAGAAAAAAAAAATAAATTGTTCCACGTTTCTAGAAGAAATATTCCATTTTCAGTCCCATTTGTCTAAAGTATTTCTAAAAAAGAAAGCTTTTTAGGGTAATCAAGGAAAATAAATAGCAGTATATATTGGAGATTTGTTCCTTATGCAAGATTACACCTCCAATAAACAGTTTTATTAAATGGTAATGATTATTTCTCTAAAGAAGGGAAAAATTATTTGTGTCAAAACAAATAATATTGTGCATTGCGAAAAAAGTACCTAGATAGGAAGTAAACATTATTTTAGGTACTTTGAAATATTTTGAATTAATCTGAAATATACCATTAAAAGCGTCCTTTCAAACTCGTTATTTTCTTAAAGCATTAATTTATTCTAAACCAAGAAATTGTTGTAGCTTTACATTAAATAACAAAACTACATCTGAAATGCATTGATGTATATATATATATATATATATATATATATATATATATATATATATATATGTCAGGATTTAAAATGTAGATTAATTTTAAGAGATTTTAATTAGGGATTCTTTTATTGAGAGTGACGCGACATGAGGAGTTAGCCACATAAATACGGCTCACGCGCAGTGATCTGGGCAGAGAGCAGTATGCACTTTCCACGGTCAGACCTGTAGCTCCCCGAAGCAGTTAAACCTGCCTTTGTTAGAAGTTGGGCGCCAATGTGAGACGCCATTGTAGAGTAGTGTGTGATGAGATTTAAATAAAGAGATGAAGTGGTACTCCGAACTCTAGTGTCATTTAGTGGGACCTGTCATATATATATATATATATATATATATATATATATATATATATATATATATATATATATATATATATATATATATACATATATATATATATATATATATATATATATATATGTATATATATATATATATATATATATATATATATATATATATATATATATATATATATATATATATATATAATATATATATATATATATATATATATATATATATATATATATATATATATATATATATATATATATATATATATAATTTTCTATGAATCTCAAAATTGAGGCAACTACATAAAACTGTGATAAAGATGGGCAGAGGTCTGGTACCTTTCTGAAAACCAGATCTGAAAGATGAAAGCAGTGTGAAAGGGTTTCTGTTGTTTTGAAACGTATCATTAGCCTTGGGGAACAAACTATGTACCATGGGATGGATATCACTATTAAATTGGTCACATTCTTCTTGCCTGTAAGGCTAACTTGTGGAGTAATTGGGAGTACATGTAGTATCTTAAAATGTCTACCCATACCATGATAAAACCATCGCTATATTTTGCTCTTATCAGCAAGTAGTCTCCATGAGCATCCATCATTCAGTACTTGTTTCTGAGTTATTTAAATTCTTCCATCATTTTATTCCGTCAAGTAAAGATACTCGTCTGTTTAGAATGTTTTAATTTTAGCATGAATATTTCATCTGAAAATCTTTCCCACAACTGTTAAGCTTCCGGAGCATTAATATAGCATAGATAAAATGCGCTATTAATTCTAAATTTCCGAGTTATGTAAAGTAAGAATATCACATTTACATTCATTTACGAACCTTCGTCTTAAGTTCTAAGCATATTTTACTAACACATTATGCTTTGAAAACGACAAAATCAAATTCATAACAAAAAATAAATATAAAGGAAAGTTATAAAGATAGAAAATTTAATACTTGTAAAACGAGACATGCGATTTTGAAAATCAAAGCATCTTCCAATTTCTAAGTCGATGCATGTTTAGCTATTATTCCAAATAATTGGAGTTAACAAATTGCAGTTCTTACTTCTAAGGTGTCAACATAAATGCTGAAAAATACGTGAGAGGAAAATGAATTGCAACAACTTTTAGTTAAATAGCTGTCACGTTTTATGTGTCATTGTTCACGAGACGAATTTGATTTCAAAGGTATGATTGATCTCTCTTTTATGCACTGAATATAAAGGTTACAGACGAAGAGTTCAATTCGTTTTATGATTACAATAATTGACAATTTGCTTTATTTAGTTGAAATTGAAATGTAACATATTAAAAATGTCGGCATATATAATAACTAAATTTTAAAATTGCCTTAGATATTATCGCTAAAAATAAAAATTTCCGAATGCGTTCTAAATATTAAACAGATGTTTTTGTTAGTGGATTAAAAATTATTAGAAATCACTCAGGTTTTTATTAATACTGTATATTTTAGGTTATCTGTTTATGTTGCATAATTATAATGGGATCTACAAAAGAAAATTATATTTCTAAAATACAGACATATATAATATATTTGAGTTAAAGATTTCAGAATTCTTAAGGACTGGGAAAAGAATTTTAAAATATTTTAAAAACAGAAACAACAGTTTTATAAAATAATAAAGTCATTACAATTAATAAAATATGAAAACTATGATTTTCGTTTGCTAATTAAATTATACACATTGATTGAAATCCTTCTAAGAAAAATCAATCTTCCTAATTTTTAAGTGGTTAAATAATACATATTTTTATAAAAGACTAATTTAAAAACACTACATGTTTCAATGCTTCAAAAGAGAGGGCTATTCAATTCCTGATATTTAAAACTGACTTAGATATTACCACTCGATGTTATTATTTAAACATGTTCTAATTAAAAATACGGTGTTTTTTATTAGTGGGTCGAAAAAGTTTTGAAATTGGGACTCACCCAGTTTTTTGTCATTAATATCATATATTTTAGGTTATGTATTTGTGAGGCATATTCATAATGGGTTCTATAAAATAAAATTATACTTTTTCTATGCATATATATGTATGTATGAATATATATATATATAAATATATATATATATATATATATATATATATATATATATATATATATATATATATATAATATATATATATATATATATATATATATATATATATATATATATATATATATATATATATAATATATATATATATATATATATATATATATATATATATATATATATATATATATATATATATATATATATATATATATATATATATATATATATATATATATATATATATATATATATATATATATATATATATATATATATATATATATATATATATATATATATATATACATCTATGACATACTCGAGGGGTTAACGCATGGACGACACATTTAATTTCATGTATAAAAACTTGTATATTGTAATCCTTTTCTCCACGACTATACCCTTTAGATATACTTTGTTCTGATCATTTACCACGACAAGCGTGAAGGATGTTATCACCCGAGTTCGCACTCAGAACTGTCTTAGTTTGAAGTGCTACCTAAGCAAAATTCCTATTTCTATTTCCCCGTCAGGTCTTTTACTATGTATAGTTCCGTTCAAAGGTGTGTATTTCTCCGATCACGTAGTCGTTAATGAGTTCTATTTTTAATTATAACTCGATTAATTCTTAACCCCAATTTTTAAACTGACATATATATATATATATATATATATATATAAATATATATTTATATATATATATATATATATATATATATATATATATATATATATATATATATATATATATATATATATATATAATATATATATATATATATATATATATATATATATATATATATATATATATATGTATATATATATATATATATATATAATATATATATATATATATATATATATATATATATATATATATATATATATATATATATATATATATATATATATATATATGTATATATATATATATATATATATATATAAATATATATATATATAATATATATATATATATATATATATATATATATATATATATATATTATATATATATATATATATATATATATATATATATATATATATATATATACATATATATATATATATATATATATACATATATATACATACATATATATATATATATATATATATATATATTGACATATATATACATATATATATATATATATATATATATATATATATATATATATATACATATATATATATATATATATATATATATATATATATATATATATATATATATATATATATATATATATATATATATATAAATGGAAACTTTTACAAAACCTGTATCGAATACAAATTGATTTTAAAATATTGATTATCATTCGAACAGAAGTTAAGTTTTACAAATTTTTAAAGTCTTTCAAGAAACAGAATTGATGTATACTCATTTATGTGTATATGAGAGCAGAAAAAAATCACTTTTATTTTAATATAGCATCCATTTCATTTTGGAACGAAAAAGAAAATATATAAATCGCATAAGGATGAATACCTGGCAATGGCATAATAAAGCAAAGACTAAACTATAGTAGATTGAAAAATGAAGGAAGTGTAACCCTAAAGAGAGTCCGATCAAAAAGCCCCCAAAGGCTCAAATAATTGTATGTAAATTTTAATTACTTTATATAAATATAAGAATTTAATTTACAATTGTTTAACTTAATTAAAATTTCTAGGCTAGAAATAAATTGATATAACTGATACATTTATTTGACAATCATTTATTTTACCGATTTGTGATGATGAGTAAAATTTAGAAGGAAAAGGTTATAACCATGTAAGGAATTAAAAACTTTGTAACAGACATTTATTCTTAGTTTAATGGTGATAATTCTTTTGATTTCATAAAAGTAAGTTAAGAATCAATTACAATAAAGCAATTAAAAATCGTATTTAATAATTTTCGAGTTTAAAATTTTATAAACCTTTATGAGGATTTTTGTGCTTCTATTGCCTTGATATCAGGTATCGTTT
Source organism: Pardosa pseudoannulata (assembly GCA_032207245.1). Lineage (NCBI taxonomy): Eukaryota > Metazoa > Arthropoda > Arachnida > Araneae > Lycosidae > Pardosa > Pardosa pseudoannulata. Next base: position 62,272,541 of record CM063502.1, on the reverse strand, counting down.
AAACTAGTTCTTATATAATACAGACAAAGTGAGAGAAGCAAATGTAATTTATTATCATAATAATTCTAATTGCTTATTTTCTCATAAAATGATGTGGGTATTGCTTTGACCCTGAACGTTATTAATTTTATCACATCGCTATAGAAAACAGAACATCCGGGAAAAAAAGATTATTTTTTATATATATATTTAGAATTTTAATTGAATCTAATTTTTTCCTTGTTTCTAATTTTGTGAAGCAGCCTTATTATAACAGGCTTTGTCAGTTTTTTAGGAATTAACGCAGTTAAGCGTTGCGAAATATTTTTTAAGTCGCTAAATACAAAAGGAGTTTTGCTAGATCATGAAATTTTTTATTATAGTTATATAATCCTCTTGAAATATTTTAAAACTTTGTTCTATTATCAATAATATATGATGACCTTTTTTTAAAGAAATGCAATAACAAATTAGATTACTGGTAACTTTGTAAAATACTTTATTTACATTACTAGATAAAATTAAATATTCGAAATACAAAGACAGCAAACTAATTCTAAAAAGAATCCTGCTTTTCAATAGATTGTAAATTATATCTACTTTAATTTACTCGCTAAATTATTTTTAGATAAACTTTTTCCTCCTTAGTTAATTATTTTCTGGTGAAAAAAATTCACTTACAACACCCAATTAAATATGTACACAGAGGGAGTATAGAAATTTATACAAAAATGAATTTTTTTAATAATGAGAGAAGAAAAGAGATAAATTGCTTACACATGATTAATGAGAGAAATTAAAATTGCTCAATATTAAGTAATTGCATTCGGTTCTTTGATTAAGAATTTTATAGTCTTTCATTCTTTTATTCCCCTGTTTCAAATGAATATATTAAAGTCATCATTTTCTAGTTCACATACAAAAAATATTTATACTGATGAAAAATTAGCGAATTAAACTTACCTAAAAATAAAAGTTTGTTTCAAAACTACCGAGAAGAATATACATAAAATTAATAGATGAAAACTTGAAAAAATGAAAAAGAGAATATTATTCTTAGCATTTGTTTTAATATTTTTTTATTTATTGTTTTAACCCGCTCCCCGAAAAAAAAAATCCGTAGTATATGACAAAATAAAAAAAGGACAGGAAATTAATATGCTAAAAGAGAAAATTCATTTTTCACATGTACTTAATCAATTCCAAATTGAGTTTGAAATTATAGTAAATAAAAAGAGTTCAGGAGTTTTTGATTTACTTTAAAAGTTCAGAATACATTGGGGTTATTGCCCTGCATGTATTTAGAAAACTTCCAATTTTATAGGGTCTGAGCGAGGGAGAATAATTTTATACAAAATCCAAAGTCTTTATGGCGTATAGTTATGCGATTGACTTCATTAATATAGTGGAAATTTTATTCTTAATAAAATCAAATTTTACTATTTCCAATGTTCTCAATAAATTTTCAATTTTACTGAGCTTGAAATTATAGTAAATAAAAAGTGTTCAGGAATATTTTAATTAACACATTGTATGCGGGACAAGTACTAGTACGGATTAGTGTAACAACATTGTTTGTGGGTACAAAAATTAAGGTATATAGATGAAAACAAAGACGAATGTTCTTGTCTACTACATAGATTCTGGAAAAATTTAGACAAATAAAAACTAGTTTTTACATCAGTCGATGGGGAACTACAGAACGGGAAGGTTGATTAAAAAGAGTAATTTAGATTTAAAATTAACTTTTTATTTATCCTTGTGAAAATGATATTATATGCATGTATATATATATATATATATATATATATATATATATATATATATATATATATATATATATATATATATATATATATATATATATATATATATATATACATATATTTATGTATGTATATATATATATATATATATATATATATATATATATATATATATATATATATATATATATATATATATATATATATATATATATATATATATATATATATATATGTATATATATATATATATATATATATATATATATATATATATATATATATATATATATATACATATATATATATATGTATATATATATGTATATATATATATATATATATATATATATATATATATATATATATATATATATATATATATATATATATATATATATATATATATATATATATATATATATATATATATATTATATATATATATATATATATATACTTATATCTAGTATATATATATATATATATATATATATATGTATATATATATATATATTCTATTTATGCATATATATATATATATATATATATATATAATATATATAATATGTCTGTATATATATAAATATTATATATATAATATATATATAATATATAATAATATATAATCATATATATATACAATAATATAATATATATCTATATATATATTATATTATTATGATCTATATAAATATTTCTATATATATATTTCTATGTATATATATTTGGTTAAAACTGCTGCAATATATAGTTAAAAAATAAAATGTATTTTCGATCTATGAGATTTAGCTTTAATATAGTAAACAGATATATAAGGCTATATACTAATCTATACTTTAATAAATACAAATGTTATGTTTTAAAAGTATTAACAATATAGTTTATAACTTTAATATGCTTGTAAAGATTATTGTTAAAAACGGAAATAAAATCTTTATGACGATTTTAGTTTATAACTAAACGCAAAACGCCGGCTCCCGGTACGAATCTGCTGCGAAATGTACTCTTACACAAAGCGTTAGCTTTAAAAGTTATTAACAGATTGGTTTTACTTCACTGTATATATTTAGAAAACTTGTTCTTTTATGCGGTTTGATGGAGGAAGATTATTTTTTAAAATCTGAAGTCTTTATGACTTTTAGTTATATAATTGGCCTCATTAATATAATTTAAATTTTATCCTTTACAAAATTCACTTTTAACTTTATGATTGATACAAATTTAGCTAATCAAAGTTTGGAAATTACTTGAAAATAAAATTTTATTACAGTGATGAATATGATTAAGGCTTCAAAAGCAAGAAAAGAGAAATATTATTATCATATGTTTAAATATATCTTTTGTTTTAACAAAAATAAATTTCTAAAGTATTAAATGACAAAAAAATTTAAAAAGAAAGAAAGAAAGATAGATGCTGAAACATCTGCCAAAATATTAATGTGCTAAACGAGAACATTTATTTTTCAAATTCACTTAATCGAGTTTGTCTATTTATATATTTCTTTATATATTTCTATATAAAATACGAATATTTGTTTATATATTTCTTTATATATTTCTATATAAAATAGGAATATTTGGTTAAAAAATAAAATCATTTTCGATCTATTGAGATTTAACTGAATAACTAAACGCAAAACGCCGGCTCCCGGTACGAATCTGCTGCGAAATGTACTCTTACACAAAGCGTTAGCTTTAAAAGTTATTAACAGATTGGTTTTACTTCACTGTATATATTTAGAAAACTTGTTCTTTTATGCGGTTTGATGGAGGAAGATTATTTTTTAAAATCCAAAGTCTTTAGTTAATGACAATGATTATTAGTTATTTTAATTAACCTCATTAATATAGTTTAAATTTTATTCTTTACAAAATTCACTTTTTATTTTTATGATTGATACAAATTTAGCTAATCAAAGTTTGGAAATTACTTGAAAATAAAATTTTATTACAGTGATGAATATGATTAAGGCTTCAAAAGCAAGAAAAGAGAAATATTATTATCATATGTTTAAATATATCTTTTGTTTTAACAAAAATAAATTTCTAAAGTATTAAATGACAAAAAAATTTAAAAAGAAAGAAAGAAAGATAGATGCTGAAACATCTGCCAAAATATTAATGTGCTAAACGAGAACATTTATTTTTCAAATTCACTTAATCGATTTTAATTTTCATAGAGTTTGAACTTGCAGTAAATAAAAAAGAATTTTCTGGAAATTTTCAATTTCCTTCAACCCATTAATACCAAAGATATTTCTTCTGAATATATTTAAAAATATCTCAAATCTAAGTTATTGTGGACTATACAGAATAAAAAACTAGGAAATTTAAACAACTTTGAATATAACAAACTGTTCTCAATAGTGATGAGCTGTTATTTTAAATATGAAATGATGCCATACAAAAACAATTTGAAACTAAGAACTTTTTAATTAATATATTTTTATGGTATAATAATTGCAACATAATAAAAAACTAATACTAAATATAACATTTAGTTAAAAATTATGTTTTATGTATATTTAAAATATCTCATGATGCCAAAAATTTATCGACTATTTTGCTTTGTAGCATGTGTAATAATAGTTAAAATATATTTGGAAAGCAAAATCTCTCAATTCTGTTCTTAAAATGAACAATATGCATTTTGTATAAGGAAATACGTATTACTCCCTATTGTATTTTTTTACTTACGATAGAAATGAAGTTTAAATTTAAGGTAGGATAATTTTTAAACAATCATATATTCAATAAAGTGTCCAGCATTTAATACCCTAGTCATATCTGCCTTTTGTATATCGATGAATATGTTAAAATAATTTTGAACTCCACTAAGTAAATCAAATAGGAAATTTGAGCAACTTCGAATATTTTAGCCTGTTTTCATTAATGGGCAGTCATTTTAAACATTATAGGAAGTCATTTATAAAAAAATCATAATAAAAGATTTATTTGTATCACATGTAAAATAGTACAATAATAAAGTTTATCATAAAGAAGCTATTCATCAGCTCTTCGGTAAATCTACTTGCTGGAAAGGTACTTTATATCGAGTCTTTAAAATTCCTTAAATGCCAATTTAAATGACAAAAGTATAAAGTATAGAAGATACTGGAAATTTAGCAAACTGCTTATGGAGCTGACCATATAACTTCTCTGAAATGAAAACGTTATTACGAGAAAAAATGAATAAATTCTACAAACTATTTGTAAAGCTGTCTCTAAAAAGAGACGCTAGAAATTAATGGGTTAAAAGTTAACATATTAAGGAAAAATGCAGATCCTAAAGACAAGATTAGAAGTATTAGCAGATAAGTGAAAATTAGATAGAAATTTTTACAGGATTGCCACATTCCGTTACAGAAAATTAAAACTTGTTTTGATAAAATTTTAAAATTTAGTCATCTTTAATAGAGGATGCTAGGCATTAATGGGTTAAAGATTATTGGCACTTTAGGGGAACGATGGCCGAATGGTTAGTGTGCTGGCCTTAGGAACCGGAGTTCGTGGGTTCAAATCCCACTATGGCATGGATGTTCGTAGCCTTTCGGAATCGGCTTTAAGGAGTAGGTTCTGGTCTTATTAGCTCTCGTGTTGCAGAAATTAGACCGTAGCGCTCCAAAACCAAACAAATCGGGGTTAGTACAGAGAATGTATTTAGAAAACATGCAACCTTATGAGTTCTGGTGGAAAGAAAATATTGTAATACAAAATCCAAAGACTTTATGTATTCATGGGATTGACTTCATTAATACAGTTCAAATTATATTTGAAAAAATGACCTTTAACCTTCTGACTGATGAATCCGTATATTTATGGATTCATTCAATGTCGTCATGTTGATAAAAGCATAAATATACGGCTTCTAAATTCTAGTTGTGAAATGCGAGAGACAGATATATTTGCCATTATGTTAGAACTTTATTATCTCATGCTTATTTTGTCACATGAAGGAATCCAGTGATATTAGTGAGATTAAAAATACAGCTCATACCCCTTTTTTGTCAAATAACTGGACAATCTGAGGGTTTTGTGTTATTTTTAAGCAATGCGAGATATTTATAGAAAAACGATCCCTGGGGTGACTGTGGGAGTGTTGCCATATCAGAAAAAATGTAGATTACCATCCCCTCGCCGTTCTCCTTGATACAAATTATTGTAAAAACAAATTTCTGTAGGATGCGTATTTATTTGCAAAACAGTGTATAAACATGCGTTATTAAAAAAAAATTCACAACACTGGTTATTTACTTTTTATTTTTATTTTATTTTATGAATTGATCAAACGAAACATTCAATTTTGTACCTGTTTGTCACTCATAACAGAAAAATAGCTCGAATAAAACAATATAATCAGCGGTTTTCATTTTATAATAGGTGAACAAAAAGGCTGTTAAAACAGACATACCTACCTATATTTTATTAAATTCTTATTGCAACAAAACACTACATAGGGCTTTTTTCTTTAAAATATCTTTTTTTTCTTACACTGTTTTACATTTTACACTGTTTAGCATTTAAATTAATTCTAATATAAAATAATATAAAATAGTTATATGCGGAATTTCCAAGCTATAAAATACTACATTAAAAAAAATTTTATTTAGCTTTTCTCTTAGTAATGAAAGTATTTTGCTAATAAGAGACAAAATGCTGCCTCTAAAGTTTGCCGCCTCGCACTGTATTCCGGTTTTTAAGCCCCCAGAGCTACTTCTGAAAGGTGCGTGATGATCACACGTAAAAAGAGAAATTTTTATATCGAGGACGTAATAAATTAGCTTTGTGATAGTCTTTGAATAAAATAGTTTTTCGTGTAATATATTCCCTAAACGTTATTTACGAGTTGGAAGACGAGGGATGAGAAAGATGGTGATTAAAAAAAATGAGGGGTTGAAACACATTTTGTTAATAATTACAAAATAATCAGAATTTTATTCACAGTTACTATACTTTTACACACAGCATATTCTAATATTACTCGTCATTTATTGACAGTGTTACCCTTTGCAAATCACCAAGACTTACCTTTCCTACACTTAAAAGTATCTTTGAACAACTAGTGGAGAATTATTTCAAATATAGTCCTACAATATACCAGGTGTTAGAAATTAAATTTATTGATTGACTTATTGTTATGCTTTTGTAGTTGCAGATAATATATGAGCTTAGTCGAAATTTTAGCAGTTAGGTAGTTCAAAGATACCCTCAACGATTCTGAAAACATTTAGTTAACAATTATTCTGTAGAGGGTCGCTTTACTGTCAAAATGCTTAAAAAGAAAAATGTATGTTATATATTACTGTGGGGAACGAAAAGAGCATTATATTTTTAATTTTTTATATTTTAAAGCTTTATGAAAATTCAAACTGTTGAACTTCAAGTGAAAAAGGGAACAATATAAGTTGCATAAGCAAATGGATTGAGTGTAAGTTCTGTGCATAAAGGAGAGAAGATCCATTGATCAGCATTCTCTCAGTCACGATGTCCATTAGAATGTGCGTTAATCATGAAATGAACCTGTTTTACGAAATTTATGAGAATGCTTTAGCAGTTCTTATCGAATTTCGACGTCGAATAAAGTTATACCGAGGACCAATGTCTTTACATACAATGAGACATCATATTTCGATTTGGTGATCGCTAACAAGTAATAAGTAGCATCGTTGATGAGCAGACAAAGACAAAAAATCATAGAGTCAGTAGTGCACTTGCAGTGTCACAACAATTAGGCATATTATATGGAACAATAAGGAACGTACTTACGAAAATGTTTAATTTAATGTTTCCGTTTAAAATTCGCCACAACCAACATTTGTTACCTAGACTAACCTTATTTGTGGCCCTGACGATTTTTGCCAGAGTAAAATGTGATCATTCTTGTCCATGGAAAATCTTCCAATGTGACGAGGTACATTTTATCTCAATGGAATACTAGACACACAAAACTGTCGAATTTGGGATATGAAAAATCCACGTACGTTCTACACAAAACCACTTCTCCCCCCTAAAGATACCATTTGTTGTGTATTCACTTCCCAATTTATCCTTGAACCATTCTTCTACAAATACAAGGTTAAATGGTCCTATATTATGCTGTGTTACCGCCCTGAAATATCATGACATGTTCAAAAGTTGCTTCTTATCTCAACTTCAGTAGTGTATATGACAGCTTGAAAATTTATCATTTCCCACTCCTTCGCGAGCCCAACTTCACTCAGTGTGATTCTGGGTAGGGGGTTGTTCAGAGAACCAGTTTATTGGGGGTGTGTTTCAATATTAGCTGTAGTAAAGGACTGTACACCTTTGCATGCGCCACAGATCACTTGCAATTATCTGCAATCACCTGTTGAACACACTGTTCATCGCCTGCACATTTCACATCTTAAACAATTTGTACATTTAAAATCTTGAACAGACCAACATTAAAAAATAGGTTGTACATTGCTAAACAGACTGTAACAAATAAACAATGATTGTATCTGTATTCGTAGCTTCATAAAATTATTTCGATGTAATGTGCTATCTACAGGATTTCTTTTTCAGACTAAGTGTCTTAACTAAATTCTCCTTACGCGATCATCTGCTCTTCCCATGAATAGCCTGTCTGTAAATTTTTAACTCAATCCGCACATTAGTTTCAAGTAGACAGTGTTCTGAACAGGCCATTTAGGATTACCTGGCATTATAATAATCTGCAATAAATGGTCACGAGAAAGAAACACGATTTTCACAGCTAAAATATTTTTTCTCTTAACACATAAAATTTTCCTATTTTCGGTAAATTATGATTTAATTAACATAACCGGATAACATATCACGGACTGTACGGAGACTCCTGCAGACATGTTACTTTCTGCTGTTGTGCATACTGTGCACAGAATGCAATATGTGGTCCACATCAACGGCAGCCACATTGAACCTCATTTGAATGCAAAATAAAAAGTAATTTCCGTATTTGTTAACACTCTATTTTTTATTACACAGCTCCAAATATTCCCCTAGTGGTGACTTTTGGAACTAATTTGTTTTTCCGGGGAATCCTTCGTCTCCCGTCTTGTTTAATCTTCCTACAAAATGTGGCGTCATTCTCGCAAATAGATCGCGCTACAGAACACTGTGAGCACTGTCAGTTTAATTATGTCCACCCGGCATTTTAAGGTTTAAAAATTTTAGCTAAAAATAATTCCCATAAAAGTTATTATTTAAATATCAGTAATTTTTATTAAACTAAATATTATTTAGTAAAAGCCTATTAGATGTATTGGCCTGTTAGAGAGTTCATTTATTGCATATTAATTTTGTAAATGTTCACACAAGTTTTGTATATAAATTCGTTTACAAAATTTATGCACCAAATCCTGATGAACATGCTTAAAATTCCAGTCATCTGGAGCGTGATATCATAATCTATATTAATGAGTACATATCTAGAATTGATTTCCTGGAGCTATGTCGTAGTATTTTGTTAGAGTTCAATTTTGATTGACTTAAACCGGAATTCGCTGTTTATTTCCTCTAATCTAATTCATGGGCACATGTGGTTTAAATCGATTACAAATATTACTATTCTGTTTATATATTTATAGGCTCTTTTAATGGTAGCTTCTAGGAAGCAAGCAAAACATAAGCAGTCATATATTTATTTTCATTTCATTTGAATAGAATATGAATGACATACTAAATTCTGTGCATATGGTTTGCAAACGATGTATTCTAGTTTAAAATATTAGGCAGTCATCCATTTTCTGTTGACCAATTACAAAGAAATGGGTATTTGATGGAATATACCGTCGAGACCACATGAAAGCGATGGATGTATTAAAAAGAAATAATGTTAAAGCCATTGAAAGCAGATATAATTTACCTTGAAAGTCCCTGAACAATTGCTGCAGAAGCTTATCTAAATATCTATGTCCATTTATCCATTTCTATGTACAGTGCATGAAAAAGCATGTCTCAAGTATGTATATTTTTGAGATATATGCGAAATATACAAAAATTAATTAAAACACTACGAATTAAATATTTTCTCTGAATGTTAAATGCTGTAATTAATGATTACAATTTTAGAAAAAAATATCAGTGATACTTGCATAAACAACCTTAATCCCTTCCCTGCTTTCCGGCCTTTACTGATTTGCCCGTAAGGCGTAGGGGCAATCTCATTTCTAATTCGCTTGCACTGTTTCGGCCGTATTTTTTTTCCAATTTTAGTAACAAATTATTCGCATAGACGTCCAGTAAATGATAGTCCAGTAAATGATAGTTTGCAGTTTATTATATTTTCTACTCTGATTGGTTCAAAAGCGCGGGTTTTTTTCGCATGTTTTGTATCAGAAGACGAATTCTTATCTTTCAGTGTATAGCTTTCTGGTTATATTTTACTAACCGCCTGATAATTTTATTGATGTAAGAGTTGAATAATATATTTTTACTTTTAAGTAATGGATAATTCAGAGCGTATGGAGCTAATTTCTTGTGATTCGATCTGTGACTCGGAATCAGAAACTGAATTATCTGTAAATGATAGTAGAGAAAGTTTACTAGATAACCTGGATAGTAGTGACTCTGATAGTAGTACAGATGGAATCAGTCAAGCAAGACAATTTTTTAAAATTAATTGTGATAATCCTTCGGATCTGCCTCCTAGATTTGCTTTCACTAGAATTCCAAAAATTAACTTGGATACCTATAAGACTAAAAGTAAACTTCAGTTCCCATGATGCTTTCATAGAAATAAAAAAAAGTTGTAATAAATGATTAAAATTATTTGAAATGTTAATTTTAATAACATATCTTTACTTAAAAATGTTAAATGAGCAAAAAAATGCAATAAAAAATATGACATTTTTTGACCGAATTCTGGAAAAAATTGAAACTGTCAAAGGGTTAATTAGGTTATATAATACCTTTTGAGTTCAAAAAACTTTATTAGCTTATTTGTGATTTAATATCAAATAAAATTTTCTAATTTGTTTAAAACAAACATTTTAATAGATCATACTTAAGGTTCTAACTGTACAAAAATTATTTAAGTTTGATAATGAAGTATTAAAAAAATAAAAATGCTCACAATGCAAAAAAAACAGTACAAATCCCTTATTAAATAACTTTTGAAATTTGATAATTAGAAAATAATAATTTACTTCAAAAGGAAGCTAATAATCTTTTTCATTCTGTGAATTTCAAATATTTTAATGGAGACAATATATTTTATTTGAGAGCATTATAAAGGTGAATTTTTTTAAAAATTTCTAAATTCCAAGTTTTTCAAGTTTCTTAAAAGATTTTTTAAAATTTTTAAATAACAAAAAGCTTTAAATTTTTTTAGATTACAGAATAAAGCTAATATTTTACTGCAATTTTACATAAAAGTTTACTTTTTTAACGTAGATCATTTGGTTAAAAAGTATTTTAAATTTTGGGGTACATTTTCTGTATTATTTAAATAGATATTTAACTTGAGGTGTATTTGATCTTTATTAAAAATATGTACTAATATTCATTTCTCTTTAAAAAGCATTCCTACATATATTTTCTACAGTTTTTTCAATTTTCATCTTATTTTGAAAATGCTGGAAACATTTTAAACAAAATACTGATTTTTACATTTTATTTTCCGTTTATTCAAAACTATACTTATCTTTTTGAATCGAGAAGAAAAATCTGTGAGAAAAATCGAAATGTTTCTTGGTAAAACAGTTTAGATTGTTATTCAAAATGATATTAAGATAAAAAAATACATCTGTCTTCATTATTTAGCTAATTAAAATTTTTTTAATTCTCCTTTTGACAAATGAAGGACTGCAATATAAAGAAGAAACATTAAAGTTGTCTTGATAAGACATTTTGCTGACTTGCGAATTACATGCACTGAAAACTTCTCTTTTAATGTTTTTAAGAGTATGAAAGAAAAAAAATTAAATACATTTCTCCCTATATATTCCACATTTAGAAAAAAAATAAATACATTTCTCCTTATATATTCCATTTTTTTTTAGATTTTCCTTATAGCCTTTGAAATTTATAAGTAACATTTTGCTTAAAGCATACATTTCTTCACTACATTATAATGTTATTTAAATAATTTTTGAAATTTGATAATTAGAAAATAATAATTTACTTCAAAAAGAAGCTAATAATCTTTTTCATTCTGTGAATTTCAAATATATTAATGGGGACAATATATTTTATTTGAGAGTATTATAAAGGTGAATCTTTTTAAAAATTTCTAAATTCCATGTTTTTCAAGTTTCTTAAAAGGTTATTTTAAACTTTTAAATAACAGAAAGCTTTGAATTATTTTTAGTTTACAGAATGAAGCAAATATTTTACTACAATTTACATAAAAGTTTAGATTTTTAATGTAGATCATTTGGTTAAAACGTATTTCAAATTCCGGAGTACATTTTCTGTATTATTTAAATAGATATTTAACTTGAGGTGTATTTGATCTTTATTAAAAATATGAACTAATATTCTTTTCTCTTTCAAAAGCATTTCTACACATACTTTCTACAGTTTTTTAAAATTTTCATCTAATGCATTTTGAAAATGCAGGAAACATTTAAAACAAAATACTGATTTTTACACTTTATTTTCCTTTCATTCAAAACTATATTTATCTTTTTGAATCCAGAAGAAAAATCTGAGAGAAAAATTGAAATGTTTCTTGGTAAAACAGTTTAGATTGTTACCCAAAATGATATTAAGATAAAAAAAATACATCTGTCTTCATTATTTAGCTAATTAAAATTCTTTTAATTCTCCTTTTGACAAATGAAGGACTGCAATATAAAGAAGAAACATTAAAGTTGTCTTGATAAGACATTTTGCTGACTTGCGAATTACATGCACTGAAAACTTCTCTTTTAATGTTTTTAAGAGTATGAAAGAAAAAAAATTAAATACATTTCTCCCTATATATTCCATATATTTTTTCAGATTTTCATTATAGCTTGTGAAAATTATAAGTAACATTTTGCTTAAAGCATACATTTTTTTACTACATTTTTATTTAATTTAAGCTGTCTTTTTAGCTCACATTTTTAAAAGATGATCGACTACAATATAAAAATTATTTAAAAAGTTATCTTAAAAAATGTTTTTTTGGAGAGCTGAAAATTGCGTGCATTGAAAATTGCCATTTTATTATTTTTACAGATATAAAATAAAAGTTTATTGTCAAAATGCATTTTCCCGTATACTTTCTGGATATTTAAATAAATGTTTTTATTTTAGGTATTTTGAAAATTAAAGCAGCATTCCGTTAAAAATATAGATTCTTTTAAAATTAATTTAAGGAAAAAGATATTTACTCTCTTTAAAAAAGAGAAGAAAAAACTTCCAAAGAAAATATTTCTTTGTAACGTACTTTAAAATGCTATCCAAAAATATTTAATAGAAAAAAATACCCATCCTTGATGAGTATCTTACAATCTTATTACCTCTAATTTTTGACAAAGTAGAAACTATACTATCATCAAGTAATTTCAAATCCGTCTTAAAAAACAAATTTTGAATAGTTTCGAATAACATGAACAGAAAATTTATATTTAAACATTATAAAGAATTAAAAAAAAATACAATATTTCGTAAAAGTACTGCATTTTATTGTTAATGATATTAAAAAAACAAATTTACTGTAATGAAACAAAAAGAGAAAAAATTCTAAACAAAATACCAATATAAAAAATGTTATTCAAAATAATAATAAATTAAATTAAAAAAAAAATACAATATTTCGTAAAAGTACTGCATTTTATAGTTAATGGTATTAAAAAAATAAATTTACTGTTATGAAACAAAAAGAGAAAAATTCTAAACAAAATACCAATATAAAAATTGTTATTCAAAATAATAATAAATTAAATTTTAAAAAAATACATTATTTCGTAAAAGTACTGCATTTTATAGTTAATGGTATTAAAAAAACAAATTTACTGTTATGAAACAAAAAGAGAAAAAATTCTAAACAAAATACCAATATAAAAATTGTTATTCAAAATAATAATAAATTAAATTAGAAAAAAATACAATATTTCGTAAAAGTACTGCATTTTATAGTTAATGGTATTAAAAAACAAATTTACTGTTATGAAACAAAAAGAGAAAAAATTCTAAACAAAATACCAATATATAAATTGTTATTCAAAATAATAATAAATTAAAAATTAAGCATCCGCGTTTCTTAATGAACATCTTACATTTTTATTAGTTCTCATTTTTCATAGCTCAAATAGACATTATAAACATGAAATCTGAAATTTGTCTTCACAAAGAAAATTAGCGGAATTTTGAAAGTTTCTCTTTTAACGTTAAGAATACGTATATATACTAGACGACCCAACAGACGTTGTCCTGTTGTAACGTTGTAAATCTAAAAAAAATGCAAAATGTTTTTAAATAAATTATAAATTCAACCGTTTTGATGGAAAAGTAAAGATATAACTTATTTTAAAAGTATTTGACGCCACCACGCGTTCAGTCACCAAAAACGTAATTAGATTAAATTAAATTTCCCACATTGTATGCACGGAGATTAGATCCTGGGTTTTCTCATACTGAAGCACTTTGCGCCGACCACTGCGCAACAGATATGTTGGCAATGAAAGGTTTATTATGATAATCTCAATAAGCGCGCAGTTCTGAATTTAATATAAAAAACATTTCGTATCGGTTCAAATTGTGAATCTAAACCATTCTTGAATCAACTTAATTACACACACAAAACTTCATCAAAATCAGTCTAGCCGTTTAGGAAGAGTTCTATTACAAACACACAGACAGAAGAATTTATATTTAAAGATATAAAAAATCTACTTTCTACACATTTTAAAAATTTTATTTGAAGACTTTTGCAAATTAGACGTAATACTTCGTTAAAGGTACAGCTTATTATAGTTAATTGTATTAAAAAACATATTTTCTATGCTGAAACAAAAGACAATAAACTTCTAAACAAAATATTTCTTATATATAAAGCACTTTAAATTTGTTATTGTGTTTAATGTTTTGATTTTTTATATATCAAGATATAAAAAATCTATTTTCTACGCTTTTTAAAAATTTTATTTGAAGACTTTTGCAAATTAGATGTATTACTTCGTTAAAGGTACAGCTTATTATAGTTAATTGTATTAAAAAAACATATTTTCTGTTCCGAAACCAAAGAAGATAAACTTTTAAATAAAATATTTTTATATATAAAGCGCTTTAAATTGTTATTGTGTTTAATGTTTTGATTTTTTATACCTAAAGGTATAAAAAAAATCTACTTTCTACACATTTTAAAATTTTATTTCAAGACTTTTGCAAATTAGATGGAATACTTCGTTAAAGGTACAGCTTATTATAGTTAATCGTATTAAAAAACATATTTTCTATGCTGAAACAGAAGAAGATAAACTTCTAAACAAAATATTTCTTATATATAAAGCACTTTAAATTGTTGTCGAAAATGTTTTGATTTTTTATACCTAAAGGTATAAAAAAAATCTACTTTCTACACATTTTAAAATTTTATTTCAAGACTTTTGCAAATTAGATGGAATACTTCGTTAAAGGTACAGCTTATTATAGTTAATCGTATTAAAAAACATATTTTCTATGCTGAAACAGAAGAAGATAAACTTCTAAACAAAATATTTCTTATATATAAAGCACTTTAAATTGTTGTCGAAAATGATATTAAGATAAAAAATATATGCATCTGTCTTCCTTAATGAGCATCTTACAATCCTTTTAGCTCTCATTTTTGACAAATGAACGGCTACAATATAAACAAGAAATCTAAAAGTTGTCTTCTTGGAAAATTTTTGCAGTCGCGATAGAAAAAAACCATATTTCTTCTAGGGACTCATCCGTCATCTTTGGAGGCGCGTTCCCACGCAAAAAAAGAAAAAAAGTATGCTCGTACGAAAGAAGAATGCCGAATAAATAAATGCGGGTAGTAGACCATTGCATGTGCTAGTGTCGTTGTTTATCTATCAATCAGCGAGGTCAAAGTTGTGAAGTTCCTTCACTTAAGTTTCGAAATTTCGTGTTGAGTCTACATCTGTCCAGATTCCCATGGCGGACCTTTTTTCCAATAGTCACATCCCCCCCCCCCTCGACATGGTTCTTTCTTACTTGTTTCCTTTTTGACGTGGCTGGAAATATTAACAAACCCCTGAAATTGGAAGGAGTTTTTTTAGAGAAAGTTTAAATACAGATTTTTAAAATATGAAAGTTGGACTCCATTTATCTAAATTAGTGAATTCCTAACATTAAAAACATAAATACATTTCATAAATAAATATTTCAATTTAATATTATTTTGTTACTAAATTCAATAGCAACAATTATGGTGCAAAAAAATCTATTTTTAATTGAGAATAATTTATCAACTTTATAATTTCAAATTGAGCACAAAATATTTCAGTTTAGTAAGCTTGATGATTTATGGGTTTATAACATTAGCATCCCAGTTAATGCATGTACAATGATAGAATTTTAATTTTTAGATACCTTAATGTAATTCTTAGACCTAAAAACAATATGTAATCATTGAGTCAGTATATGTATTTACGTGGCTGGAAATATTAACAAACCCCTGAAATTGGAAGGAGTTTTTTTAGAGAAAGTTTAAATACAGATTTTTAAAATATGAAAGTTGGACGCCATTTATCTAAATTAGTGAATTCCTAACAATAAAAGCATAAATACATTTCATAAATAAATATTCCAATTTAATATTATTTTGTTACTAAATTCAATAGCAACAATTATGGTGCAAAAAATCTATTTTTAATTAATAATAATTTATCAACTGTATAATTTCAAATAGATCCCAAAATATTTCAGTTTAGTAAGCTTGATAAATGATTTATGGGTTTATGACATTAGCATCCCAGTTAATGTCTTATATAGTATACAATGATAGGATTTTAATTTTTAGATACCTTAATGTGATTCTTAGACTTCTAAACAATGAGTAATCATTGTGTTAGTAGATAATGTTAGTCGATGATAGTATTATTTAATCATTTATAAGATTACATTAATTTAATCTTTTTGTAGATAACATGGCAAAGTTGGCTGTTTAATTTCATGTCCGTTTAAATTCATATTTTCAAATTGCTTAATTTTACAAACCTGTAGTTATTTTCGTTACACGGAGAAAAATAATTTAACATTTAATTTACCATAAGTGATGAAATGATTATTCTGCAATGTGTACTTAAATCTGCTTTCCAATTATTATATATGAATTTTCGTTCATCAGCACGATGAATTAAGATTCTCTGTGTTATCATACATGATGTTTTTTTATGCTATCTGTAACTACAACTTATTTGCCTGTTTTTGGGGGTGATAGGATACTCTTACATAGAGGGATATTATTTCTTAATGGCGTAAAAAGGGTTAATCATCAGCTGTATAGTAATTCAACATGATCGGGGGATTTCAAATTGAAGGGTTAAAATAAGGGCAGTGAAATCGATTTATTAAGATGTGGAAATATTAAAGTTTTCGTTGTATTAAAAAGCTTAATGTAACAATAAAGGAGATTTAGTGACAGCGAAAAAACATTTTGCTAATGTTCATCAGAATAATACCTGTAACCTGTACTAAAATACCCGGAAGAATTCAACGGTAATAATTAAACTTATCTATTTTTAAATACAACAAAAGTACTGCTCAACTTTTGTACTCTTAGATCAGAAAGAAGGGATAAATGTGGTTGGAATTGTTCAAACAATTCAAAAATGATTATCCATACAATATGGGACATTTGCATTTAGGACTGTTGTAATGTTTGTGTATCTCATTTTTTATACTCCAATCTAAAATCTATGCAAGTAAATTCTTTTATATAACGTATATTATCGCTGTGGGGTATAACTGAAAACCTATTAGCCGTAAACTGTTGAAATGTTTTAAAGAAAGTTTTATCATTAAGTTGTGTGCTTCTATTTTTGACTGCACTATAATTATAGGACAAGAAATCTCAGCATAACGACCATTGAAGTCGATCAACAATAATATAGCTCAAATATATCAACATATTTATATACAGTATTCTTATATAATAACAATGATTTTTAAACAGTCAATACTTATGTAGTCCATTTTTAGGAAATAAAAGTAAAGATCAATGTTTGCAGAGAATAAATTGAAATTTTTAATGTTAATTACATTCTGGAACGAAATAATGGAAGTATTCTATTTTGATTTAAAACGAAATATCTCTGTAAACAAAATAATAAATATAACGGATATTAACGTTGCTGGTTTGAGTCACATGACATTATTTTAGCTCTATTCAAACAACACAGTTACTTTAAGAAAGATCTTTTTAAAATCGTGCAGAGTGTGTGCAAATGAGAACACTGTCAGTGCATTAGACAAAATAAAAATTAGATGTATAAATATATTTGTCTTGAAAAGAAATCACGTGTTTTACACACTAGATATTTTTCTGGATAGTGAAAAGTTTACTAAAACACTTCAAACTAAACCTACGATTAAGATTTAAAAACTATGTTGGTAATTGAGGATATGTGACGAATCACTTATATTTACTATTTAAATGAAATACAAAAGAACTTGAAAAATGTTATGGTAATATGAAAGAATAAGTTACTGTCATAGAAATAATTCTATATTCAGTTAACAAAACCCTCATTTACATCTACATAACGCCATGCAATGAGGAAACATTTATATTTTAATCACTTTTTTTATAGTTATTGTCTTCTATTTTAAGTTATAAAAAACTATATAAAGTAAAAGTTTATAAAGTAGAAAGAGGTAAATCCTATTAAAAATGTGACTGCAGTATGACACTACTCATATTTTAAAGTTTAATTTCGTTAAATGAAGGTTTATAGTGCCTATAATTAAATCTATGACTGTACCCGCATACTACCAATTAAAGTAAAATAATTAACCATTCATTCTTTTAAAACACGTTTGATAGTTTTTTTTACCTTGATCTTAAAATAATTTAACATCATAAATTTCAAATGGGTGATAGATTAAAAACTGCTTCATTTAACATTCTTCCATGTATAAATAAAATATTATTCTCTTTAAAGTATTCTTGTCTAACAGAGTGCTGATTAGTGTAAAATATTAGGTTTAGTCTTGCGCTACAGTCTACTGTTTCGAAACATGAGGACTGATGAAACTGGGGACAACAGTTTAATGCCGATTCTGAACGGTTACGAAACATGCATGCAACAGTGGGAGTCGAACCCATGAACTCCGGCACCGAAGATGTGTATTCGATCTCAGTTCGGCTGTAAGATGTTAGACTTGTTGAAGAGACCTAGCACATTTTGAATTTGACAAATTTTCATTAAAACTGTATTTTCGATTTATTATAAAAATCATCTCCTTTCAAAATAACTTTATTACAAATTCTTTAGTCACGTTCTAGATTTAAAGTCATTATTAAGTTTTGTTACTTCAAGTAGAATAGATACATAGTTTAAAGCTTTGTATCAAATTAAAGTAAAAATTTCTGTTTAATTCTTTAAAACAAAGCTTTACAGGTATCTGTCAATTATAAATAAATAAAGAATGATAAGTAATTGGTATATTTTAAAACCTTATCATCTATTATGCTATATTATAAAAGAAAGATATTGCTCGTATAAATAAATAACCACAGTTTTTCCATTTGGGGTATAATTTTTATGTATTTTAATAAATGTAATGCTTCATAAAACAGAGTAAATTATTTTCATAAAATTATACCTTTGTAAATGATTTATGAAAAAATGTCTACCAGAGTAGAAGTTGTATTATATATTGTATAAAAAATACTTCTTAACTAAAAATGCACTATGTCCCTATAAAAACTGTATACGGAAGCAGAAAATGTGATGTGTTTAAAATAAGGTACATTTTTAATAGGGAGAGGAAGAGCTTATTAAATGCCTGGTTAGAATACACTTGAACTGGTTACAGAATTTGTGCCACATTTCTAAGTGTGTGGGCTGAAATCCCACTTAAGGTTTGCTGGTAATAGAAAAAAGGTCATTTGTTCGAATTGGAATTACGTCTCCAAAGGAAAGAAGCTCAATCCTTTGTTGTAAAATTAAAAAAATACTTTGTACTAGAGTAAAGAAGAATGATCAGTTCTAAGGGTATTAAAACAGAAACACTTAATAAGACCTTCGATGATAAAAAAAGATTTCCTGCATGGAAAGAAAATAAAATCAATACATAAATTGAATATATTTATTCAAAGTTTAATATAATTAATCAAATAAACTGTATATTTCCATTATCAATTACAGTTTCAGTGATTTTGAGAAGAATAATAGTAACACCTTTATTTCAGTTGCAATTTTCAAGAGAGGAAAAATGTGTTACATCTGAGGAACCAAGAAGTAAAGAGGTGTAAGTTAAAAAATGAAATTTTCGAGATGACAAGTGTAAATGAAAGGAGAAATGCATAGTTCATATATAAACTTAAATACATAATTACATGAGTCGATTACAAAAAAAAAAAACTATTAGTGTCTGAACACTTCTTAAAATTTCAGAAATTTGCACAAGATTTACACAATTTTTTTTTGTTACTTCCAATGCTTTGTTTTTAGGTGATTTACATTTAAGTTTCTTATTTTTCAACTATACGCCCTTTATTTTTCGTATGCATAATTTACATACACGATTCTAACGAGTTCATTGACTCTATAGATTATTATTTATGTTCGTTGAAAATATGTTTGATACATTGATTTTGTACATTTCATCTATGTATGATATAAAAATATCTATTTAATGAGTGAGTACTAGGGATGGTACGTAATTTTGGATGCTAGCAATTAATATCTGCATATAATTTCTAATCTAGTACCTTATACCTACAGCGAAAATTGTATCTGGAATATGTTCACACAAGACTAGATTATCTGCGGAAATTTTTAAGAGAGGAAAAATATGTGACATATGAGGCACCAAGAAGTAAAGAGGTGTAAGTTACAAAATGAAAATTCGGAGTTTACAAGTGTAAATTTAGGGAAAAATGCATAGTTCATATATAAATTTGAACACATAATCACAGGAGTCAATTACAAAAAAAAAAAAAAAAAAGTATTAGTGTCTGAAAACTTGTAAAATTTTTAGAGATTTGCACTAGACTTACACAATTTTTTCTTTTATTACTTCCAATACTTTGTTTTTATGTGATTTATATTTAAGTTTCTTATTTTTCAACTATACACCCTTTATTATTTGCATGCATAATTTACACACTCGATTCTAACGAGTTCATTGACTCTATAGATTATTATTTATGTTCGTTGAAAATATGTTTGATATATAGATTTTGTACATTTTATCTATGTAAATGTACGATATAAAAATATTTATTCAGTGAGTATGTACTAGGGGTGTTACGTAATTTTGGATGCTAGCAATTAATATCTGCATATAATTTATCCTCTAGTACCTTATACTTACAGCGAAAAATGTATCACTATATGCTCCCACATTATCTAGACTAGATATTCTGAGGAAATTATCTTGAAGGAAAAAGCAAGCAAGAATTCCTTTTCAATATTAAATAGCTTCGTATGAGTTAAGTAATAACATCTTTTGAGTAACTTTAGAATGATTTTTTAAAAAGTCATGTCGGTAGAAGAACGTTTTCCCTAAAGCCTTAATTAGAATAATCTTCCATATTCTAATTTAGTCTTATAGATTTTGTCAACATCACTTAATACTTGCTGTGAAAACACGAAATTACTAAAACTAATTACATGGACTTAATTTCGAAAACTCTTTTGGGAAAAATTTTAAACCAGTTTTAACACAGTAAAGACTAGTTAGTATTAGCATTAATAAAAACGTAGTGCACGCTATATCTATAAATTTTCCAGCCTTAAACTTCAGCAAAAATGTATCACAATATGCTCATTATCAGCAAATAAATTACTTTAAGAAAAACAACTTTTTTAATATTAAATCACTTCTAATTTAATATACTTTTTACTTTAGAATGTTTTTTTACTTTATTTTTACTTTAGAATATCTTCTTTCTTAGTCTTATAGATTTGTGTACATTATATTTTGTGAAAAAGACATTTACAAAAAAATTCATATATTTCAAAATTTAATTTTCATTTCATCATAAAAAGATTTTTTCATCGTAATCTAGTTAGCACTTTAAAGAAATATATCTCTCCTTTTTGTAACTCGTTGATGATCACTTGGACCTCTAGTCGGTCAGAAATATTTTTCCACGCCATAAAAAAACTTACATTCAAAATTAAGAGAATTGACTTATTGGTCAATTCTCTTAATTTTAACTTTATTGGTTGATTATCTCCGAAACTATTTGATGTTTCTTCAAATTTGGACTTGAGTCTAGCTTACATCTAGAATTTCTCCGATTCGCCACCTAATTCTCTTTCTATCTAAAGTTTTGTAGTTTTTTATTTTTAAAGTTGGAAAGTTATTTTAACTTAACTATTACGAAAGTTAATTCAATCAAGTTTCAACACTAAAAATGTATCTCTCCTCCTTTTTGTAACTCGTTGATGATCACTTGGACCTCTAATCGGTCAGAAATATTTTTCCACTCCATAAAAGCTTTTGTTTTCAAAGTTACGAGAATTTTCAGATTTATTGGTTGATTATCACCAAAACTATCTGATATTTCTTCAAATTTGGACTTAAGACTAGCTTACATCTAGAATTTCCTCGATTCGCCACCTAATTCTCTTCATATCTAAACGTTGGTAGTTTTTTAATTTTAAAGTTGGAAAGCTCTTTTCACTTAATTATTACGAAAATTAATTACGCTTATAAATCATGTTCTTCTAGTTGATCCACCGTCACACGGATATACACTTTCGTATCCGACACAAAAGAATTTGAATTTTCATTTTGAAGCAGTAGTTTTAAGCTTCGCTACATTTTTCATACAATTCGATAAAATATACAAGTTGTCTTTATTTTAAACATTATTGTAACTTAGACGGGTAAAGAGGGGAAACTGAAGATGCCAGATTATAACTATGCACTGTCATCGATTTGAAAACAACGTGAGACTAAGAGATGCTCTGTCAAATGTTTTATATCCCATCTCGAACGTAGATTTTTAAAACCAAGATATTTAGTAATAATTTCATAGAGAAAAGATGTAGTTATTTCTGGACCAATTAAGTACGTTTTATCCGAAATAAATCCATTAGACTTCTCAACTCGCAGCTGTCGGGATTATAATTCGAGACATTAATTTAAACACGACTTCTCTAACAGACGTTTTTAATCTACTGAGACAAACGGGCGTTTTTTCCTCTCTCAATTCTTTAATCTTCAATACAGTGAAGTCATCTTTAATGAGAAATATCTCTTTTCAATGTCAAAGTCTCAGTATTTTTGTGTACTTCTGTGTACTTCTTGTATGTTTGGGAAGTAGATAAGTTGTTACTGCCTTATAGTATTTAATTTTGTTAGTAAAGTCTAGATTTTAATTATTGATATAAAATTTTGAGCTGTGATTAAAATATAGAATGGAATATTAAACATTAAGTAAACTCTAATTATATAAAATTTAAGGGAGATTGGTGGCTGAATATAAATTTTAGAATAATTTCTTTCTATTTTTAATTTAGGAAAACTTGCAAACAGCGAAAACTGATTACACAGAGAAACTAATTTCTACACTCCTTGTATTGTTATCCACAGATATATATATATATATTTATATAAATATATATATATATATATATATATATATATATATATATATATATATATTATATATATATATATATATATATATATATATATATATATATATATATATATATATATATATATATATATATATATATATACCAATGCATTTCAAATGTTGTTTCGTTATTTCATGTAAAGCTACAATTTCTTGGTTTAGAATAACTTAATGCTTTGAGAAAATAACAAGTTTAAAAGGACGCTTTTAATGGCATATTTCAGATTAAATACACACACACACACACACACACACACACACATATATATATATATATATATATATATATATATATATATATATATATATATATATATATATATATATATATATATATATATATATATATATGTGTGTGTGTGTGTGTGTGTGTGTGTGTGTGTGTGTTGTGTGTATAAATCACTTCATAATTTTACCCAGTTTTTTCAGTTAAATGGTTTTGTGCGTGTAACTATCACTCAAGTTTTATAAATAATTTTAATCATCCTTCTTCATATTTTTATTCAGAACTATTCCTTTTCAAATAAATTTGAGTGAAATGTAATTACCATTTATTCGTACTCTTCGTCGAAAAGAAATTGCTGTCGTGACATATATATATACGAAATTTTATGTCTGTAGAATATGTCTGTAGACATTTGGGCGCGGTTCGTAATGTTGACAAAGAATTTGAGTTGTGGGTGACATGACAATTCATGCAGGCGTTACCGAAAGAGACAAAACAGGATGCACACGTCTTTCAGTGTTCTATATTTTACCCAATAAAATTTTGAATTCCCTCTCTGCATTAGGAAGCCCCTTTTTTTAACCTCATTTTGAAAACTATTCGTGGATTTATGGGGGCTAATGTTTTCCTTTCTTGTATTTTAACCTCATTTTTGTTTAAAGAGAAATGACATTGAGTTTGCATATAATATTGAAGGTTAGAGGTTTGGGTTGGTTTTCTCCGCTAGTTAATTTTTTTCTGTAAAACGACGGATATATAGGTGGGTTTAATTTGTTTTATTGCTAATGTTGTATTTTTGAAATTTGTTGTATTATCAGTTCAATCAGACTTATTAGACTGGAAATTACTGCTTAAAACCGATTCCGAACGGTTAAGAGAGTTCATGTCAAACTTGAATTCCCCACTTGCATTAGAAATTTTCTAACGTCATTTAGAAAACAATTCCTGAACATACACTTATTTTTACTAAGCTTATGTTAGGTAACCTTTTTCTGCCTTTTAACCATTTTTGCTTGTTCACTATTAATTACACCTAGCATATATTACTAAGCTACCACATAGTACTAAATTTTAGCGATTTGGTTTGGTTTGTCCGTTACAGTCAATTTCTTTTGGAACGAGAAATATTGAGACAAAATTGAATTGTTGGGTTTAGATTGCTTCTTATATTATTGAAACATTAGGTCTTGTTAATCCAAGACCTACAAGTAGCATTTGAACGATTATAACACCCATGTCATAAGGGAATTCTCTTCCTTCACTAGACAATGTCTTTTCTTAACGCATTTAGAAAATAATTCCTAATCTTATGAAAGATAATGTTGTCCTTTTTAGCATTTTAATCTTTTTGTTCAACTCAAAGTGAGAGCTTGCTCGTGTTAATAAATTTTAGAAGTATTATGTGGTGTTACTGATATTTTGTAACATCAATGCTATGAGAACGTGATATAATGTGTTAAGCTGATTAAAAAGGCTTAGAACAACCATGTCATTACTGAATTTTCTCAGTGTGTTAGAATGAGTCTATTATAACTTCATTTTGAAAATAATTAAAGAATTTAAAATTAATAACGTTATAACTTTCCTGTATTTTAGCATTATTTTTGTACAACTTCAAGTAAAATTCGTCTAGCATGTTGTTATTTATTTTTCTATTTTTAATGTTAGAGGTTTAAGATAGAGGGCGATGGTTGTATTGTTGCAATACGGGGGAATCAGATGGGTTTAATTTATTTGGTTTGGAGAGCTACGGTCATTGTTTGACAGCACGGAGGTTAATTAGATCAGGACCTACTGCTTAAAGTCGATTCTATTGGATGAAGCACACCCATGCCAATACTGAAAATCAGCATTCTACTAAATCTAAACTTCAACAAAGAAGTTACTCTAAATTTGTGGCACTCTACCCGTAATGTTTTGGAGGGAATTTTATGGTCAATCGCAGTGTCATGCTCAGCTTGATTAACCTAAAATAACGATTTAGCTTTAAGTGATTTTTTTAGCTCTGGAAGTATTCTGTCGATTGTTCCTAAAAGAAAATACGCATTGCAGTCAATATTGTTTTTGAATGACAGGCGATGATCATTAGTATATATCTGTGTAAACTTTTTGTTTTATTGGAAAATTTAAAAACAAGAAAAGAAATAGATTAATTTGGAACATTTCGACAAGTATATTTCAATGGCAACCACTACTTATTCTACCAACATTGAAAAACTTATTGATCACTAAAACAGTACCAATTCTATTCTTTAAAAATTAACAAGTATAATAAAAATATG
>CM063502.1:62229040-62241540 GCA_032207245.1 Pardosa pseudoannulata | reverse complement strand
TATCATTATGTCTCAAAGACATTTTGTAACTAAATAATAATCCTGTAAGATCTAAAAATATATTTAATGAACGATAAATTATATTTTACTTGCAAGCAAGTAAAATAAATTTATGTTATGGAGAGGCTGTATATAAGCTGTCAGTTTAAAAATAATTTATTGATCATTTAGCTTATTTTTAACATTCTAGTAAATAAATTTACTCT
Source organism: Pardosa pseudoannulata (assembly GCA_032207245.1). NCBI lineage: Eukaryota > Metazoa > Arthropoda > Arachnida > Araneae > Lycosidae > Pardosa > Pardosa pseudoannulata. The sequence goes on along the minus strand of CM063502.1, from coordinate 62,241,334 downwards.
TTATTCAAGTAATTATTTTAAGGTTTTCAAGGTTGCCTCATAGACATAACAACAGTAACAACATTTAACAAAAACAGAATAGTGTTCTAGGGTTTAAACAATACAAAATATCGACGCTTTGAAAAAAATAACGTGTAGAAACACCAGGAAGCCTATCAACTCCTCTTGTCGGGTCTGATTAAACCCTGAAATTAGGGAAAGCACAGTAGCATTTCTAGGGTCCTTTTCAATTGTACAGAAAGCTTTCAAAAGATTTAATGCATAACTAAGAAGATAGGTCCGAATATTTATTCATTTGGAAAACCCTCATAAAACTTTTATGGAAAGATCATTGAGCCCTTTTGATAAAAAGACTGCCTATTGTATCTCTCTCTCTCTTTCTCTCTCTCTCTATATCTCTCTCTCTATATATATATATATATATATATATATATATATATATATATATATATATATATATATATATATATATATATATATATATATATATACATATTGTCCCAAATGACTGATACAACTGTTCTCAAATTAGAAGTTTTGGCTATAATGCTTGGTTTATATTATTAAAGAATTATTTTTTTTCTTATGTCTTTAAAAATCGTTTAGTGGTATAGCATTGAGGAAAACAAAATTGTCTTTGCAAGTAATACTTATATTTTGAATTGCAGTTTTCAACAAATAATGTGCCTGAAAACTTTTGTATATTTTTAATACATATATTCGTCTAACATTATATATATATATATATATATGTATATATATATACATATACATACATACATATATATATATATATATATATATATATATATATATTATGTGTGTGTGTGTATGTGTGTGTGATTCATAAATGGGTTTTGTATGCATGTATGTATAGTCTTATAAACTTAATCAGTAATCTACTTTTAATGTATGTATCTTAACTGTTTTAGTTGTTATAAAATTTTCCAGTGTCATTGAATTAAATTTGTATTCATTCAAAATCGTATTTATGCTATTTGTATAATTTTCATTTTAGTATGAGAATTTAAGCACAACTACCATGTTATGAATGGAAGTTGCACGAGAAAGAAACATTATAACACATGCACTTAAATCCAGAGTGAAGCAATATCAATCTTAATTATTAATTAAATCTTCTATTATGCAGTATAGTGTACACAGTTTTATATTTTACACCGCATTGTCTCAAATAATATTTATTATTTTTCCACATTTCACAAAATATTATACGATAGATTACGTTTATATTTGCTAATTTGTAACTAAATTACAAGCTCTTAACACGCAACTATAAAATATACCTCAAAATTACAGCATAGAATTTACACAGCAGTTAATAAATTCACAATTGAATTGAATGTTATATTTTATCTATCCTTAACAAATTAAATTTAGTATTATATAACATTTACTATTAATTTTTACTAAAGTGTTTAATATCAGTCATCCCTTTTTTATAATACATATATAGGTTACTCTTTTTGTAATACATATATAGTAGATTTTTTTTGCTTTTATAGTAGTTTATATAGTAGATTTTTGTTGTAGATTAGTTTTGTAATACATATATAATGTCAATTTGCTAATCTATAGCTGAATTATAAATTCTTAGAACGAATTTATAAATCTACTACATTACACTAGCACTAAATTCCTGCAGCCTGTAATACATATACGAAAGTGATATATACGTTAATGTATGTCTACACTTAATATTTTTAAACCAATATTTTATATATTTCTCAATTCATTTTTACTAAATAACTTACATAGGATATAATATATTGGATTACGTTTCTATTTGCTAATGCGTAAATAAATTAATAAAAATGTTTTTACAAGCAAACATAAAATACACTTCATAATAATAGCATATATTTTATACAGTTGTTAATAAACGATTATGACATGAGTGCTTAAATTTATCTGTACTTAATATATGAAAACTAATATTTTATAAATACTTAATTAATCTTTTATAAAACTCTTGTGCATTTATTATGAATTTGAGAACAAAACCGAAAGTTTAAGGATGTCTACACTTAATATATTTAAACCAATATTTTATATATTTATTGATTCTTACATAAATCTCTCACATAGCATATAATATATTGGATTGCATTTCTATTTTCTAATGCGTAAGTAAATTAATTAAAATCTCTCTACATGCAAATATAAAATACACTTCATAAGGATAGCATATATTTCATACAGGCGTTAATATACGACTATGAGATGAGTGTTTAAATTTATATGTACTTAATAAATTAAAACTAGTGTTTTATAAATACATAATTAAACTTTTCTAAACCTCTTTTGCATTTATTATGAATTTGAGAACAAAACCGAAAGTTTAAGGATTGCAGCATCACGGCTATGCTAAGCTCGAAAACGTTCTACTAAACTACGACGTCAGAGCTGAATACGAACTTCCGGGCAAATAAAGATAAATGTCTGGAAGCCTTCCTGCCAAGGACATTTCTCAGTATTCTTAGTTTCTACTACAGTTAGTTTTATTTTTAATTTTCATAGTCTGAACCAAAGGATAGATGCTACAAGTGCAACTGAATGCGAGATACGTCTAATATAAAAAATATATATATCTTTACTTTATTCTCCATTGAACTTTAAATAATGAAACACGAAATATAAATGTAGGGGAAGAGTTGTTTTTCTATTGTTGAAAGTCTACGATAAAATTCCTAATTTTGAGAAAAGGGAACTTTGCATATTTCTTTCCTATACGTATAATAGTGAAGGAATAAGCGTACACAATATACTTCCATATAAAATGTTGTTTTTCAGTAAGTTTTTTTATGATTTTCATAGTCAGAACATAGGGCTACATTCTATAAGTGCAACCGAACGCTGGTAGCTTTTATTCTCTATTGAATATAAAGTGATGAAACGTAAAATTTAAATGCGAAATACGAGAAGATTATCTTTCATTGAGATACAAGAGATAAATTCACGAACTGGGAAGTAGGCAGTTACTTATATTTCTTTCATATACAAATATTTGGAATAGAATAAGTATTCTAAATATGTTTCGAAATACAATATGCTATAAATATCTTTCTAATTCATTATCCACACAATTTTGGGAGCTTAATGGCCTAGTGAACACTCTGGAATAAGCATAGAACTTTTTATTTCATGAAGTCAGTTACAATCGCATGATATGAATTTTACCAAGTACAAATTTGGCTAAAACTGATATTTCTAACTGGCAATGCCATGATAATTTGCTCAATACTAATGAATTTTCTATACGAAAATTTAAATACATGTATACTTTTTTCGATCAAGAGTAATAAAACTCATTCAAACTAACCTGCTTTTGATTATCTATGTTTTCCTGAAGAGAGAAACATCAAATGAAGGCCGAATGAATAGGGCGCTGATCATCGGCTCTGGAATCTGTGAATATAAATGGCACTACTGACTGCCATTTCCAGCCATTACGTATTTGCTTTAAGTGGTAAGTCTAGGTCTAATTAGCCCTAGTTCTGTCAAAGAAATCCTAGTATTCCAAACTAAACCATCCCAAGGAACAATAAAAAAATACTTAACTAGCACCTTTATTAGACCCCTTGGTCATTTTATCTGTTATGCTCTTCCATTCTCTGTAACTTTCCACTGGAAATTTTAAAAAAATATTATTAAATAGGTGAAAAATTAATTTATATAAGAGAAATGTATTTTTTTTTCTGAGAATCCATGTCATAAAATGTATCAGAGACAAATTATATTATTAATTTTTCAATCTAGAATACCTTTATATTTAGTATTAGACCAATAACTTTTCTAAATGAAAATTTATCCCGAAATATTCATTGATTTCTGCAAAGAATCTTATGTGATCTTACATGAGTTTACTTCCTCTGTTTATTTCATAAAGGGTAAATGTAACAAAAATAATCTTAACTCACACATATTCCTAAAATCAGAAGGTAAATAGCAAAGATGTGATTCTTCTGCCGAGAATGGAAGTTTATAAAGTTTTTTCAACTAAATGACTATATTTCATCTTTTCTCTTAGGTTTCATTGGGACGCTAAAGTAGCCTTAACAATACAAAATATTTATAAAAGGACAAAGAGTAGAAAAAGAAATCTAGCAGATATAATTTTGAGCGTATCGAAAAAGTAACTAAATAAATTGTATTGAATAACAATCATTAGAAATCCAATTTAAAGAGCATTATACGACATTAGGAAAGTAAATTTCATTTATAAATAGTAGAATAACTTCCTGTTAGTTTTAGTAATAATTAGAAATAAATTAAATAAAAGAGATGTAATGTAATAACATAAGCACATTAAAAGTAAAATTTAACTGTATTAATCTTCTTCAGTATTATGTAAGAAATTCTTTAATCAAAAATAGCAACATTACTTTTTAACTTTATGCTTTAATACCTATTTTGTTTATTTGTTGTTTTTTACAATAGTTTTTAAAACATTTTATGTAATTACACAGAAATAAAATGTTGAAATATTTTAATACAGACATACATTTATTTTGACTAACAGACACAAACCTGCCTTGTTAACAAAAGCTTTTATTTTTTTATATTTTTCACAAAAATAGATTGCAAAAATATCTTTAACTGATGTATTTAGTATAAGCAAAATTAGTTGATGTAACACAAATACAATTTTTTTTCTAGTAAGAACACATGGCATGAAGTGTATCAAAGACAAGACCTAATATTCATTTTCCTTTTAATTTATAATTTGTACCAAATCAGTAATTTTTTAAACCATGTTGTTAAATTAATTTAACACTGTATGTACATTTTAACTAATAAACAAAATTTATTCTTACATGCCTTTGCTTAATCTGTATTTTTCTTAAGTTCACTGTAAACATAACATCTTTAGCTGATGCGTTGGGTTTACCTAGTCACTTTTTACCTTACTTACTAACTTAGAAACGTGTTTCATCTCACAATTATTTTATATCTTATTTTCGGTTAAAATACTTTATTTTCCTCATTTCTCTTAGATGTCATTGAAAAGCCAAGGAAGACTTAACCATGTAAAATGATTTAAAATGTAATGGACAATCATGGACATACTTATCAGAAAGCGGATAAAAATTTTGGCAGAATAGTAAAAGAAACTTAATAAATTTTACCAAATAACAAACGATTTAAATCCCTATCAAACCTCGCAATAAGACATAGTGAAAATAAATGTTACCTTAAAATCCAAGTACAACTTTAAGTGGTATGAAATAAATGTGTCGGAGACAACTTCTTTTTTTCAACTTTGTAATTCATAATATTTTTATATTCTGTATCACTCAAAAATTTTTCAGCAAAACAATTTACCTCCAGATGTGTATTATTTCAACCAAAAAACACAAGCCTCTTTTGATCCAATATTCCTTTACTTGAACTGTATTTGTCACAAGGGATGATACAGAAAAATACCCTCACTGACACATTTACTATACCTAAAATGAGTGGGTTTAAAACAAACACGTTTTTTGTTCTGATAATGACAGTTTCTGGGTTATTTTCAGTTTAAAGACTTTATTTTACTTCTTTCTTTTAGGTGACATTGAGACGTAAAGGAAGACTTAACAGTATAAAATTATTATAAAAAGCCCAGGAATAGAAAAACAAGAAGTGTACTGTCATCAGGAAGAAGGTATAATTTCGACCGAATCGTAAGGTAACTAAATGAATTGTTTCAAATATCAACTATTCCAAATATTCTGCAAAGGACATTATAGAATATCGTGAACACAATTTCATTTTAATATCTAGGAATAACTGCCTGTTAGTGTCAGGGACCAATATAATTACAAATAAATTATAATTAAGTAGGTGAAAAATTAGTTTATGATAGAGAAATAAATGTCTTTTCTACTGAGAATCTATTTCATAAAATGAATCAGAGACAAACTGTGTTATTACTTTTTAAATTCAGAATAACTTTATATTAAGTGTTAAACCAATGATTCTTCTTAATGAAAATTTTCTCCCTGGTGTTTATTTACTTTTGCAAAGAAGCAGGCGTCCTTCGGCTGAATTTTTTTTTAAAGTGTGAACATGAAAATGCAACTGTAAACGTTTTTTCCAGTACTGTAACTAAAATTTTCTTTGTGATTATAGAAAATTCTCACTTAACTGTACTGTTGCGAAAAACACAAAGTAAACTAAATGAATTTAAACCTGTATAAACTGGGCTCTTACTTTTTTCATCTGAGAGCTAAATACCTTTATTTTTATTTTTTTATTTATTTTACAAATAAATTTCTAAAATATTTATACGACTTATTACTTGTATTTATACCAAAATAAAAATGAAAATATGTTTACACTTTCTCCAAAATAAGAAATTAATAGTATAATCACAAGCAAAATATACATAAATTTTGCTACATGCTTTTTAAAACACTGTAAAAGATCTGCAGAGGGCGCTAGTCAAACCATTTGAGGGGGAAGGTCCCAAGTGTAGTGTACCATGTTATGGAAGAATTGATGCTTTAGAAATGGGGTGAAAACGTGCTTAGCGTTTTCTCTCATATTTAATGCATGCCATTGAAACTTTTATTTGTTTTGTTTTCAAATGAACTAGTTGTGATATCTACCCAATAATGAAACTAAATTAAATCATCCACAAATTCTAGTTATGATTGCAATAAGTTCTAATGTTACAGAGTAAAATATATGTAAAATAGTTATATATAAAAAGGATTAACATAAATTGCAAGTATTATGAAAATCATAATTGAAACTCATACTAAAGTTACAGAATAAAAAATAACCCAAGTAGTCATAGCGAATTAATTAACAGTTTCATGCCATGATGTTTTCTTTATCCTCTGCGAAAGATAATATAAGAATTAATTTTTTTCAGGGAGAAATAAAAAAATAAGTTTACTATTTGGAATATATTATTTGGAATAGTATGGTTTAATATACAGTTTTTTGTCTACTCTACTAAATATCACAAGATGATTTTCAGGTATTAAAAGATTAATCTCAGATTTCATAATTTTAAATTAATTTATTCTGTTAGTAGTTTAAGTTTTATGTTACATACATACACAGACATAACACACTATTAGACAAAAAAAAGACACACCATGAAGGAGTTATCCGAATCAATACATGTGATGTACATGTACAGAAAAACAAATGTTCACAATTTGAGAAAAATTAGATGATTTATTCAAATGATAGAGCTTCACAGAGTGAAAAATTCAACAACGCGTTTGTCCACCTCTGGCCCTTATACAAGCAATTATTCGGCTTGGTATTGATAGACAGAAGGGGCGGATGTCCTCCTGAGGGGTTTTGTACCAAATTTTGTCAAACTTGCAAAATCCTGTGCTTGTTGGAGGGCCCTGCTTATAATACTCCAAACGTGCTCAAGAAGACAGAGATCCGGTGACCTTGCTGGCCAATGTAACGTTTGACAAGCACAAATAGACAAGCAGTAGAAGCACGTGCAGTATGGTGCCGGGCATCATTTTGCTGAAACGTAAGCCCATGATGGCGGGACATGAAGGGTAATACATCGGCGCGTAGAAGGAGGTAACGCTGTACTCTAAAAGTGCCACTGGTTACAACTAAAGATACCCTACTATGAAATAGAAAGGCACCCCAGACCATAAATTCTGGTTGTCGGCCTGCATGCCGGAAGACAGTCAGGTTGGTATCCTACCGCTGTCCGGGGCTTCTCCAAACACTTCTTTGCTGGTCAACGGGACTCAGTTCGAAGAGAGACTCAGCAATGAAGACTATTTTGCTCCAGTCAGTGATATTCCAGTTCGTTAAAAAGGTTTCTTAAATAGTAATTTTAAAGCAGAGATTTAAAATTTCATTTGGATATTACCTCCATTTAATGCTATAGGGGATTTTCAGAATTTACTATTTTCATTTTTAAACAATCTGTTTCAAAATCGAATACGTTAGCAACAATTTATGAAAAAATGTTTATGTAAGTGTGGTTAATATTGCAAGGTAAAACATTAATTATAAAAGTCACTGATAATTAATAGCATCAAAAGTCTTTCCACTAATGAATAATTTGTATAAAATGAAAATAGTTTTAGACATATCAAGTGTCTATTTTAGTATTTTTAAGATCAATTATTTAATCTTTAAGACATATTAACTTGAGAAGTATTAGATTAAAATATTATAAAGTGTAATGCATTGTGATAGAAATCAGGAACTAAGTACTTTATACGTAAAATATAAAATAATTTTCTATTAAAAATATATTATAAAACTTACACATATTAATTTATTCTACGATAAACGATTTATTGGCCAAACGATTGGTTAGGGTGCTGGCCTTCGATACCGGAGTTCTGGGTTCAAATCCCACTGTGGCATGGATGTTCGTAGCCATTCGGTATCGGCTTAAAGCTATAGGTCCTGGTCTCATTAGCCCTAGTGTTGCAAAAACGTCACCATATAATATAATGTCCATACAATAATTCGAAAGCAGATTTACCGGTGGATTTACTAGGAGTCCAATTAATTTCTCATTGAGTTTCATTTCTTTCATTTGCTAGTTTTTTGAGTATTTGTAGAATATATTTTGCAAATCTTTATCCTGAAATTGAATTAGGGACACTTTGTCGTTTTCAGTTGTCACGTAAAAAGCACTCGGAGTAGTTGTTAATTCGACAGGAATCGTTGGTAAAGAATTTCGACTGGTAAAGAATTTCTTTCGTCCATGGGCGCACGACTTAAAGCATCAATATGACACATTTTTTATCTCCTGTACGGTGTTTTACTTCATAATCGAATTCACTGAGTAGTTCTGCCCATCGAGCAGTTTGAGGCTTGATGTTCCGTTGAGTATTAAGAAACTTTAAGGCCGAACAATCAGTAACTATAGTAAAATGCTTCCCTATAAATAATGATCTTAAACGAGTCATAGACCATACAACTGCACTCACATAGTATTCCAAACCAAATCAAACCAAAAGAGTTATTTTAAGCAAAATATTATGTAAAAGGTATTAAAATATAAAGTTAAAAGTTTACTAATCATGAAAGTTATTTATTGCTATATGTTTCAAAAGTAATTTCATCGAGTATATTCTATGTGTATTCATTTTCATAATTTTAAAACTGCTAATAATTTCCAGTAACACCTCTTACGTGTTTAGGAGATATATATTAAAATATGAGTTTAAATGAGATTTAGTTCTCGACAGCACTTATTAGTACATAACTTAAAATTTGGTGTCTTATTTGATGAAGAATTTTAAACAAATAAAAAATGTTGTTTGTATATTGGTTTTATATCTTTATAAATACCAATTTCGTAATATATTATAATGTATTACAAGTAATAATTTTATATAAGTATAAATTTATCAAAATATAGTTATATAACAAATTTAGATAATCTCAATCCATTCAAGTATTGATAAAATCATAATTTTAAATGGATTGTATGAAAAAATTATTTTATGTAGCATCAAATGAATTTTAATTATAAAATAACAAAAAATTTTCCTCTGATTTTTATATAATCATTATCGAGATGGTTACAACAAATATTACAATGCAAAATATTATAAGAGTATATTTTTATTTTTATTCAGTCATGTTTTGTTTTCGTAGTTAATGTATGTCCCTAGGACGAAAGACAGAGTTAATTTAAATTTTTCTAAATGTGTATGTATTTGTAATAACCCAAACTATTTAAATTTCTAATGAAACTCTTTGAAATTTACTTAATGGAATCATGATGAACAATTTATTTTTCTTTATAAAATCTAATATATCATAATAATTATAACAATTCACAAAATGTTTTTATTAGAGTTTTATATAGTATGCTGGTAGTGCTTCGCGCTCCCACGACACAGGTTCGAGGTTAGATCCTCCGACTGGACAAGGTTGAATCAGTCTTTCATCCTTTCAGTGTGTAGACAAACTGAGGATCAAGCATGCTTGAGAACTAAACATTGGGGGTTCCGCGTAAGGTTGACCACCTAACCGGAACATATGCTTCGCACCCCAGGCCCTTGGACTCGGAAACGGAGATTGACACCGTAGGCCCTGGCCCCCTAGGGGTTGTTGAGCCTAGTAGTTTAGTTTAGTTTTTATAGTATACCAGGTATAGGATTAAATCAAAGAAAAAAAACATTAACTCAAAATAATTGCATAATACTTTTATTCGAGAATGAGGTTATTAAATACAGAATTAAATATTTTCATAATGTACCCGATATACTCTCACTGAGATCTCAATCGCAGGACAAGGAAAAAGTGCGAAAACAAAGGTTCCATTGATAGTATGCTATTACTTACTATAGCAAAATTTGACTCTGAATGCGATACAACATTCTGAAATGTATCAACAATGTCATTGCGTTGATAACTTCAAAGAAAGGACAACAATCATTAGGGAAAATAAATTTTAAACTTTTTTTTACAAATCTGTTAGATAGAATCAGTCAAATATTTATAGTTTTTTAAAAAGAAATTTCCTTAGTTAAGTTCTTTAAGTATCAAGAAATGAAACAAAATAATTATTTTTTAACACTGATTGTTATTAAATGACTATATTTCAAGCATATATTGTAATTGAATAACGGTCGCTCCAACAGTGGTAACCCGCCTTGTTATCAGAAAAAAAATGTGCATTATCTTCAGCTCTTTTACTAACTTTTGTCCGTAAGTGAGCTTCAATCTTACATTCTTTACAAAACTGTTAGGTAGAATCAGTAAAATATTTATAATTAAAAAAAAAAATTTTTTTTCTTAGTTAAGTTCCTTACGTAATAAGAAATGAAATAAAATAATTATTTTTGAACATTGATTAGGTTTAAATGACTACATTTGAAACATATATTGTAATTGAATAACGTCTCTCCAACAGTGGTTACCATTGTTATCTGTATAAAAATGTGCATTATCTTCAGCTCTTTTACTAACTTTTATCCGTAAGTGAGCTTCAATCTTACATTCTTTACAAAACTGTTAGATAGAATCAGTAAAATATTTATAATTTAAAAAAAAAAACATTTCTTAGTTAAGTTCCTTAGTAACAAGAAATGAAATAAAATAATTATTTTTGAACATTGATTAGGTTTAAATGACTATATTTCAAACATATATTGTAATTGAATAACAGTCTCTCCAACAGCGGTAACCCTTGTTATCTTTATAAAAATGTGCATTATCTTCAGCTCTTTTACTAACTTTTTTCCATAAGTAAGCTTCAATCTTACATTCTTTAAAATCCCCTCTTAAACAAACGGAGCAACCCAGAATGATTCATATCTACGCGTCATTGAATACCCCTCTTTTCATTTTCTCTCCACACTTTTATTACGTCGCGATTACGGCGTCGTTTCCCGCCAATGGAATCAAAGTCAACTGGTAACAGAACATACGGATAGAAAGAATAAGCGAGAAAAAGAGACAAAAAAAATAAACTTACGCAACCACAAGGAATTTCTCCTTACTTTAAAAGTATTTAAGTCGTTTTTATCTTAATATGTCTGGAATGAGAAAGTAAAGATATTTTTGGATTCGAGTTCGAGTTTTTTTAGGAATCAAATATACGTAGAGTTATCATTTTGGTTATCAGTTTGGCAATTTAACGGTACTCATAATCCTTTTTAAAAAGATACAGTCGTTCGAGAAATAAAAAATAAGCTTATTTAATTAAATTTTAAAATTTTTACAGTCTAAATGAACTATCCACTTATTGAAATGTGGATGCAAATTGAATATTTACCTTTCATTGAAATTTAAAATACAACAAAAATGAGATATTAAAATATATTCTATAATTTCTATTGTCTATTCTTAATATAATTATTATCTCTAAGTACAGTACACATATACTAATAATAACATTTTTTATTAAATAAAGACTTTTGTATTTTATGAATATATGAAACATCCCAAGCGAATTTTTAACTCTCTTATTACTCTCAAATTTATCCTCCATTTCTCTTAATATTAAATAAAAATTAGTTTAAATTATTATGTCGAATCATATAAAATGGAAATTCCCTGGTTAAAAGAACTATTACACACGCTTATTACAAGAAAAGTTATAATTTTACAATATTATTTTCTTTATGTTTTCATGCATGCTTATAAAAACAAGTTTTATTATAACTTCTATTAGCTAGTTTTATGAAGATAACATTATGTTTAAAATATGTTTTGTAAAATTTAAAGTTGCGATTTAAACAGTTAATAATTATTAGATCCACGAGTAATTTAATATTTCAATTTCTATTTTAACCTTTTTTTGCATAAATGTATATCTAAAATGTTACA
>CM063502.1:62214040-62219040 GCA_032207245.1 Pardosa pseudoannulata | reverse complement strand
TAAAACTAAAATTTTTTCCTGCTCATTATCATGTCAGTTGCAAAAGATAAATGTGTGATTTATTTAACTTTATAGATCTATTTCGCTGTATATATTACTTTTAAATGTCTCATTCTTACGTTATTTAGTTTTTTAATTCGTAATATATGTATTGAATAATACTTTAAATAAATTTCTTATTCTTATTGCTTTTGTAATTACGAAATATAGCTTCAAGAAGAAATTAATGAAGAATATGGACAGAATACTACTTTTACTCTTACAGCAATATAATATTTTTTTTATAAATCTGTTTAGTTTTAAAACTAAAATTTTCTCCTGCTCATTATCATGTCAGTTGCAAAAGATAAATGTGTGATTTATTTAACTTTATAGATCTATTTCGCTGTATATATTACTTTTAAATGTCTCATTCTTACGTTATTTAGTTTTTTAATTCGTAATATATGTATTGAATAATACTTTAAATAAATTTCTTATTCTTATTGCTTTTGTAATTGCGAAATATAGCTTCAAGAAGAAATTAATGAAGAATATGGACAGAATACTACTTTTACTCTTACAGCAATATAATATTTTTTTTATAAATCTGTTTAGTTTTTAAAACTAAAATTTTCTCCTGCTCATTATCATGTCAGTTGCAAAAGATAAATGTGTGATTTATTTAACTTTATAGATCTATTTCGCTGTATATATTACTTTTAAATGTCTCATTCTTACGTTATTTAGTTTTTTAATTCGTAATATATGTATTGAATAATACTTTAAATAAATTTCTTATTCTTATTGCTTTTGTAATTACGAAATATAGCTTCAAGAAGAATTTAATGAAGAATATGGACAGAATACTACTTTTACTCTTACAGCAATATAATATTTTTTTTATAAATCTGTTTAGTTTTAAAACTAAAACTTTCTCCTTCTCATTATCATGTCAGTTGCAAAAGATAAATGTGTGATTTATTTAACTTTATAGATCTATTTCGCTGTATATATTACTTTTAAATGTCTCATTCTTACGTTATTTAGTTTTTTAATTCGTAATATATGTATTGAATAATACTTTAAATAAATTTCTTATTCTTATTGCTTTTGTAATTACGAAATATAGCTTCAAGAAGAAATTAATGAAGAATATGGACAGAATACTACTTTTACTCTTACAGCAATATAATATTTTTTTTATAAATCTGTTTAGTTTTAAAACTAAAATTTTCTCCTGCTCATTATCATGTCAGTTGCAAAAGATAAATGTGTGATTTATTTAACTTTATAGATCTATTTGCGCTGTATATATTACTTTTAAATGTCTCATTCTTACGTTATTTAGTTTTTTAATTCGTAATATATGTATTGAATAATACTTTAAATAAATTTCTTATTCTTATTGCTTTTGTAATTACGAAATATAGCTTCAAGAAGAAATTAATGAAGAATATGGACAGAATACTACTTTTACTCTTACAGCAATATAATATTTTTTTTATAAATCTGTTTAGTTTTAAAACTAAAATTTTCTCCTGCTCATTATCATGTCAGTTGCAAAAGATAAATGTGTGATTTATTTAACTTTATAGATCTATTTCGCTGTATATATTACTTTTAAATGTCTCATTCTTACGTTATTTAGTTTTTTAATTCGTAATATATGTATTGAATAATACTTTAAATAAATTTCTTATTCTTATTGCTTTTGTAATTGCGAAATATAGCTTCAAGAAGAAATTAATGAAGAATATGGACAAATTACTACTTTTACTCTTACAGCAATATAATATTTTTTTATAAATCTGTTTAGTTTTAAAACTAAAATTTTCTCCTGCTCATTATCATGTCAGTTGCAAAAGATAAATGTGTGATTTATTTAACTTTATAGATCTATTGCGCTGTATATATTACTTTTAAATATCTCATTCTTACGTTATTTAGTTTTTTAATTCGTAATATATGCATTGAATAATACTTTAAATAAATTTCTTATTTTTATTGCTTTTGTAATTACGAAAGATAGCTTCAAGAAGAAATTAATGAAGATGATGGACAGATGCATATATTACATTTTAATTCCCTAATACTTGTTACTTTTCTTAGTTAATATATATACTCTTATTATGTCTCCAAATATTACATTTGTATTAAATGTTTTTTTATTATTTAAAGAAATAGTGTCAGTATAGTGGATGATATTATATAGATTATATACTATCATCCAGTAGTTTTGAGGTTTTGTCACAGAGTGTAATGTTCTGTTTAAAAAGCTTTAAGAATTACCATCTAAGTTAATTTTTAATAAGTATGTTTGCATTCTTAAATATTTAACGTTTTGATAGGAAAAATTCTATAGTAGTCATAACTTAAAACTTAAATCTATACAATCTTTCAAGCATTTTATGCAGTGAATTTCTGATAATCAAAAGAAAATTTTATTTGGTTAATGATGTAGAAAAAGGGGATAGCATTATCTTTACAGATTTTTTTTTCTGCTGCAAAGCAAAAAAACGGAAATATTATGCGACGCTCTAAGGAAAAAACAGAAACATCTGTGTTAAAGGATATTTTTTGAAAAACTAGGATTTTTATCCTTGTTTGATGTTAACCTTCTTTGACAAGAATTCTGAAGTGTTTAATACTCTGGGTATTATAATACACACTCTATATCCAAAATTGTAATACTTTAGGACAAGTCATGAAAATGTATCTTCTTTCAGGGAACTTTAAACGCCCCTTTACTAAATTTAACACGTAGTAAATAGAAGATTTTAGCCTGGCTTTTACGATATTTAATTTTTTCTTGATTGTTTCTAGCTTAAAGATTCATAAATTAATTTTTTTCCCAAACATTTACATGATATTTAAAATATCACTTATTCTTACACATAACAAACTGTGGATTTAATAATAACAAAAAAGCTTAAAATAAAAGAAAATTTTATTTGTTTTTAAGCTGATTACCCAAGCTTATTAACAGAGTATACTTTATGTCCTCATCTTGGGAAAATTTTATAAAACTCCCCTGCTTTGCGCAAAATAAAAGGAAATAACACGCAAGACAGTTTAAAAATCATTTATTTCATGTAATTTTTAATATAATTGCGTTTTGTTTGCTATTCCTTTCGCTATTCAATGCAGTTTGAAGGTACTATTGATGAATAAATTGGGATTCAATTACTAAGTTAAAATCTCTAAATATTCACTAATTATGTTTCATCATATTTAAAAGATGCGTAATGGAGTCTTTAACACTCTTTATAAGAAAGATAATTACTGTAATTGAAAAGCTTGTTGCTAATCGCATAAATTTTAAACCGTTTAACTAATAATCTTTTCTACTTACTGTTTCAGGGTAATATGCTTATCGACTTTCTGCCAGTAGTATTTAATCAGTAACTGATTTTCTAAGCCCTTTTAGGTGATAATTCATTGTAACTTATGAATTATGAATATTATATATTGGACTGAGATCTGATTTAAGCTATGTATTTTGCTGGTTGTTAACATTATTTTCTAATTTTCAAAGTATTTTTATGCACAATTTTGGGACATTTCTCTTATTTGTATAGGCCTAGGCCACTTTGCTGCTGGATGGGTAGGGCCTTTTGATAATTGGAGACATTGGGTCAGAACCCATCACAGACATAAATAATCGTAGGTTTGCGGAATCAACTATCAAGGAACGAATGCTTTTATTTTTAAGCAGATTATTTTGGATTCAGTGAAAACATCTACTCTATTTAGAACGAAATCATTCCTATATCAATTATAATTGTCTAGCTTTAAGAAAAATGTATTTTGTTTCGTTAAAAATTCATAAAATATATGCACCAAGTGAAAAATATAGAGATCCTTTCACGTGCTAAATAACTTTTGATATTAGAAAATAATTAGAAACTACTTATAAATTAGAAACTAGTTTTTTATAACAAATAAAAGCTAATTAAGGGGGCATTGTAACTTTCAAGCAGAAAAAATCTTTATTTACTATTATAAGTTTTACTCTGCTTTCAACATATTTATTTTTGATAAACATTACAGGGTATTACTTTCTAAATATTGTTTAGTTTCTTTATAGTGGCAAAACTTTCATAAAATATATACACCAAGTGAAGGATATAGAAAACCTCTTACCCGTACAATTCACCACCCTTTTACCATAACTTTTGAAATTTGTAAACTAGAAACTAGTTATTTTACAACTACTAAAACCCACTTATCAGAATTATTTCTGTTGAGCACCGGAACATTTTTACTGTATGATGGCTAACTACCGTACGGGACCAAGTGTTTAAAGTCGATTCTGAACAACTAAGAAGTTGAATGGAAACAGCGGTATTTCAATTCGTAAAGTCCAGTACCTAACAGCAAATGTTAATCCATTTAGCCGTCGATCGGTAAAGGAGGATTGAATTACATTATTAAGGAAGCTGTCAATCTTTAAAAAATAACATTTTTTATTTACAACTACAGATAACGAATCTGTAAGTCAGTCGGCAAAGAAGTCGATCTTTCAACCTGAGGTTGGAAGTTCAACCTTCAGCCAGACAGAGATATGCCAAGTTCATTAATGATGACTGTGCCACATAAATTAGGTTTGTGGTATCATTTTTGATACATGAAGGCTAATTACCGTACTGGACCTACTGCTTAAAGTCAATTCTGAAAGACTAAGAAGTTAAATGGAAGCAACGATATTTCAGTTCGCAAAGTCCTGTACCGAGCTGCAAATGACGATCCATTTAACCTTAGATCGGTAAAGGAGGAACTGAATTACATTATTAAGGAAACTGCCAATCTTTACAAAATAACATTTTTTATTTAGAACCACAGATAATAAACCGGTAAGTCCGTTCGCAAAGAAGTCGATCTTACAAAATGAGTTTGGGAGTTCGGCCTCCAGCCGACCATACGTCTGTCAAGTTCATAAATGAAGACTGTGTCACATAAATTAGCTTTGTGGTCGCAATGGGCTCCAAATTTAAATGATACCTCTGGCAAGCCAAGAC
>CM063502.1:62184040-62209040 GCA_032207245.1 Pardosa pseudoannulata | reverse complement strand
AATCTTGATGATCAATGTTCGAGACAGAAGATTGAGATCTGTTTTGCTACTGATGTTGCATCGTACTAGAGAGGTGGCATATACTCTTTAGTAATGATCGATTCAATCACAAATAAATCTGAATAATTTCTTCTCGCGTATGATAAGTGAAATAACGCTGCTTTTAAGAAATGACATAAAGGAAAGTTGCTCAATTCCTACCCATTAAGAAAATCATCTTAGAATCCCTTTTTAGGGAGCAGATAAAAATTTTTTTAGAGTTTTAATATTTTTTCTAGGAACGATTTTTCCTTCCAGAAAAGGTAGACGACCAATTCTATAAACAATTTATTGATTTTTGAATATCTGCTATTGTTGATAACTTTATGTTTTTATGATTATACTAGTCTTGAATACAAATTTTTTTCGTCATGCACAATTTTTTGAGTCATGCTGAAATCATGACAAAGAGCTTTATCTATTACGATTCTTCACTTACCGTACTTTGTTTATATGTGATACCAGATAAATAAGTAAAATGTTATTACGATTTTTTTCTGTTTTTATAAATGACATCCTATTATGCTTAAAATGACATCCAGTCACCAAGGAGATATACTGTCATATTCAAAGTTATATGTGCGTTATTTTATTCAGTCCATAATGACTGAGATTTTAGAACTTTTTCTGTATTAGAACAACATCCCAGAATGGTCACAGGTCTTTCCGCGAAATTCTCTCCAGGAATGACTGTTATAGGGGACCGGCATCCAGCTTTTCAATTTTAGAATTCATAGGTCTTTCTATAGATAATAAACCATCTAGGGTGTACTTCCCATTGATCTTTTTCTTATGGTTTGGTTTGTTTGGAGCGCTTTCGAAAAACGTTTCTTTAGTAAATGCCTGATTAATCCATTAATACTCTAGTCATTTTTACATAATGCATATATAATGAATATGTATATTAATTAATATCTGAAATCTAATTGCATCAAAGAGATGAACATTCCTTTTTACGTTAGGAGGTGCCCCTGGGGACCTGGGGATATTGAAAATATACTACAAATCCTCTTTGGACTCATGCTATTGGAGTAAAATATCCAACATTGAGTTGTACAGAATGGATAAAATACCTAATTTACTTATTTTCATTAGAACTTAAAGAATCAAATAACAGGGTATTTAACTAAACTTTAACTGGGTTTTTGTTACACGGGACTAATTAGACGGGGATCTATTGCTTAAAGCCAATTCCGAATGGCTACGAACATCTATGTCATCAACGGGATTCGAACCAACGTACTCCGGTACCGAAGAGCAGCTATCTTCTATTCCGTTATCGTTCCACCCTTTCTGGTATGGACTTTCCAAGAAAGATTCTCTGACTGATGGTTTTATTTTTTACATTTTAGTTAAATACCCATCTATATGATTTCTTAAGTTCTAATGAAAATAACAAAATTAGGTATTTTATCCTTTTTCTGCAATTGAATGTTGATATTTAATCCAATAGCCGTCAACATGAGGATTTGCAGCATTTTTTCAATATCCTCAGGGACACCTCGTAACGTAAAAAGAAATGCTCATCTCTTTGATGCAATTAGATTTTAGATATTAATTAATATACATATTTATTATATATGCATTAAATAGAAATGACTAGAGTATTAATGGATTAATCAGACATTTACTAATGAAAACGTGTTTGTATCATAAACTTTTATTAAAAACGTTATTCTTTGTTTCGAAATAAGTCAGATTTGATAAAAATTGCTAAAAAAATAAGTAAAAAGCGTACGAATATGGAAATTGGCGTCGTAAGTTGTACCGAGTATTGTTTAAATACATAAAAGGACTCATAATTTTAATGCACATTATTTGAAATAGTGAAATAAGACTCTTTATTTATCAAATCGTTTCTTAATTATTACATTGTGGATATCTATCAAGAAATATGCCTCATAAAATCATGTACTCATTATAAAAGCTATTAACATATGTAGAACGGTGTAAAGAACGCAGCAAAATATTACTCTTTAGAGGCATATATAAAAGTTGGACTTTTTCCGATTAATTACCAATTAAAGATAATACAACTCACTCAATAGCATATTACACTTTCGCCTGAGGCGATCTTTTTGGACTTTTATTCCAAATATTTTGTTTATCTTACAATTTTTCAGACACTCTCACATAAATGTTTTAATTATTATTTTATTAATTATTATTCGACTGAACTGAATGATGTAAAATTAATTATATTTTGGATTTTAAAACACTGTAAACTCATTTTCATTTTAAACAGTCAATAAACAGTCTAAAACAGGGCAAAGTTATATCATGTATTGCTGAAATCAATAAATACCACAATGATATTTTAACTTTAATCTGGATTTTCTCATAATAACATTTTTCAGTTTTGTGATCAGTGTTTTTGCCAAACCATTGATAAGATTTAAAAAATTAAACATATATGCTACTAGCTAAAACCAGAAACTTCTCCAAAATTTATATAAATATATACATACATATATACACATATATACATATGTATGTATATATATATATATATATATATATATGTATATGTATATATATATATATATATATATATATGTATATACATATATATATATATATATATATATATATATATATATATATATATATATATATATATATATATATATATATATATATATATACATATATATATATATATATATATACATATATATATATATATATATATATATATATATATATATATATATATATATATATAGATATAGATATAGATATAGATATATATAGATATAGATATTACAGGTAATAGTATTATAAATTTATATTTCCCAAAAACGTGCAGAGATTTCATTTTAAGACATAAGCAATTCTTAATGATTTTCATTAGTGTATCTATCGAGCATCATTCAAAACCTATAACTTCCATTTTTACTATGCATTTACAACATTCATTTTGCATATAACATAGATTAAACATATATGGATGTGATATGACTTAAAATATGTTACATCCATATTTTTTTAGTTATGAAGAGTTAAGTTTAATCATATTTTTGATCATGAAACTCAATGGTCTTGTGCTTCCACAAATTCATATTATTTGGATTAGCGCATTGAGACTAAATGAAATTATGCTCTATATGTCTAAGCTTGGAAACCAAATAAGAGAATAGTCTGCCTACGCGCATTAAAATTCTGTCCTCGAAATACTTTCTACACTTGTTTCCCTTTCATCATAAGCTGCGTGGGATGGGTATATTAATAACAAATCACTAGTTTTATGGAAGTTAATTGCTGGCGAATGGCTTTATTTTAGAGTTAATAATATTTATTCAAAATATACTTCATTACAATGCCTCATGACCAACGTATTTTCACAGGCATTTTTACTGTGATAACTAAATTGTTATTCACCTGACAACCTAAATTAAGCAAGATGATGACAAATTATAACTCCTATCCAGATGATGTCAGTAATTTGAAATGATTAAATGTTTCTTATAACATAAGGCGATTATATAAAAATGAATTCATTGTATACAAAACAAAGGAAGTAAAAAATTTTGGACTATAATTAAAAATGCATTAGCCAGTTCTATTACGCATGTATTTAAAAAAAAACATTTTAAAAACTAGCCTTCTAATGGTTAACAAAGACAGAAACCACAATTTCAATTTTAGAGCCTATCAATGAAAACATTAATGAAGAAATTTCGTATATTTAAACAAACGTAACATAAGACACTCTAAAACATTCTGTACAATCAAAGAATATTTGAAGAGTATAAGAAATAAAAATACCATATGTTTTATTGGTCTAAGATGTGTCGAAGATGATGTTATCGAACTCTATATTTTTAACTAAATACTTGTTATATATTTTAGAAATTGGTAACTACTGATAAACATCAATCATGAATTATAAACTTTAGTAACTAAATTGTCATACTACAAGTAATTAAATTTTGAACTGGTATGAAATCTGATTTTTTAAAGTATTTTAAAAGCATGTTTTACCTTTATGAGAGAAAATATGAAAATCATTATACAGTACAATTCTTCAGTTGAATAATGAGTGGTTTGTCTCTGGTGCACATTAACAGTTACGGCAATTTCCATATCGTTAATAAATATTCAGAGGTCAAACTATAATTATCTGCTACAATAAAAACAGATTATATATTATATGTAAGAGAAACTGTCATTAAACTATATAAGGAATGGATTGTTTTCTGCAGTTTTTACTTCCTTATAAGTAGAGGAAGTATTGCAATCCCGATAAATTTCAGTGTTGAGATTTCAATAGAAATGCTTATTTTGACCATGCCTGACTGAATTGAGACGTTTTGGTGTCATGTCTATATATGAATATTAAAATCCCTTATTTATGTATTTTAATATTAATTTAATAACTTTTGTTCACAAAGTAAGTTCGGGGTTTGCGCAGTCATTCTGATTTTCCCTCCAGACACGCTATAGACTTAACTCAGCCTCTGTCTGTACTACTTTAGCCAATAGTTAGCGCGTTCTCTTTAAACATAAGTATTTTTTATCACATGATCAATTGTGCTTAGGGAATATTCGAAGTCTTTTTATCTGAGGAATCCCTACTTGAAAAGCATATGTGCGGGATCGCATGGTCTATGTGCACGAGGTTGTAAAAGTTTTTGCTTGTTGTATGGATTTCATGTTTCTGACCAGAAATAAACTGTTTTGTAATTTTGAATGTGTCTCGCCCATATTACATATATGTACAAAGAAACTTTAATTTTATTTAAGTCAGGGTCTTCTGAGATGCTGAGAGCTAGTTTGCTTCTCCAAAATTTTATTAGCTTAGTGATTTGAATTTCACACCCGTCTATGGTCTTGACACCAAAACGTCCTCTGAATTGGTTGCACTGGGATCAATATTCAGACTTAAATAAAATAGTTCGTGTTTATATACATCGATTTTTCTTTCTATAGAGTTAATATTGCAATCAAATGGAGAGGTGCACATGCAGATTAATAGGATTGGTTTGGTTTACAAAGCTCCAGTTGGACGTCTACCATCGCCCTTTTTCAAAGTCTATGGAATCCATTTTTGTCTCTTGGTCCCTCTGTTGTTACCGATATCTGTAACGATTCAAAATCATCCTTCTCTATCTTCTTGTTTGGCGCAGTTTGTCCCTTGAGGAATTAGCGCCAATAAATTTCAAACAACCAACCAACCAACCTTCTCTATCTTTTGAACAGAAAAATATTTACAATAGTTTTCCCGACTAAACCTGCAGGTCAGTGATAGAGAACCTATTTGAGAAGTGTGTACACATTTTTTACATGTTATTTTTGTTACTAGTCTATGTGTCACCATATCACTGGCCTCGTTTCTTGGATAGTGTACATGCGAGTAGTAAAAAAACAAACAATGATTATGAAACTCTGAAAAATCTTTGGCATATGTACATATGTTAAGACTGACATTTAGTTCAACACTGCACGTTGGAACATTTCTAGTCTACTATCATTGGATACTGTCAACTATTAACTACTACCACCTCCTACTATCTGTCATACACATGTGCAGAGATAGTATAGAAAATCAGTTAGCCGACTTCTTTCAAAATTTACATACATTATTTATACGTAATGTTTAATTATTCCTCATTGTCTGTTTTCCGTTTAAAAATCAATAAAAAAAACTATAAAAATCAATCCATGGGTTATTTAAATTATAAAATTCGTAATGAACCAAGGTCCATGTTATTTTTCTTACTAGTCTATGTGTCACCATATTAGTGGCCTCGTTTTTTGGATAGTGTACATGGGAGGTAGTAAAAAAACAAACAATGATTATGAAACTCTGAAAAATCTTTGGCATATGTACATATGTTAAGACTGACATTTAGTTCAACACTGAACGTTGGAGCATTTCTAGTCTATTATCATTAGCTAATATCAGTTAATAACTACTACCACCTACTATCTGTCATACACATGTGTAGAGATAGTATAGAAAATCAGTTAGCGACTTCTTTCAAAATTTACATACATTATTTATACGTAATGTTTAATTATTCCTCATTGTCTGTTTTCTCTTCAAAATCAATAAAAAAACTATAAAAATCAATTCATGGGTCATTTAAATTATAAAATTCGTAATGAACCAAGGTCTGTACCAGGATTAATACGTTATAGGCTGCTATAGGCTGAAATAAATTTGTTGTTGGCAGAAACAAATTACAATGGATGTGGTGCTAAGTGAGTTCATATATGTAAAATTAGAGTAAATTGGATTTTATAAACAACATTCTTAATCCTTTAAATTCTCCTTCTGTTTCATTAATGAATAACACTCCCATCTATAAAACAGCTTGGAACGTTTGAATAATTTACAAAAGACTTAATTTGAAATTTTATAGAGAAAATACATTATTAAATAATTCCATAAATTTTAAAATACCTGTTGTTGTTTATAAATTTGTGATTTGGAACAGCATTTTATGAGTTTTTAAGCCTCGCATATGAATTTGTGCATTGCATAGATCCATCCCCTAAACCCTGGACTGATTTACTGATTTTATGTGTATTAGGAAACGTTACTTTAAACTACTGTGTTAGCATATCAAAAATAAATCTATTAACTATTAAACTTACCTTTTTATAATTGCCATTCATTATTATTCAATATTTAGACTGGACACATATAGTGATAGGCTGTAGTTTTAACACGAATCTTGAAGTTGTTTTAATTCAATATTTTCTACTCTCATGACACCTTGATTTCTTAGATTTAACATATTGATTAATATATATTAAGTAAAATTACTAAGGTGTTAATGGTATAGTTTGGGTCTGAGCAATACCATCTAATATTCTGGTACATAGGAACTACTGCGACTAGAACCTATGGCTTGAAGCTGATTCTGAACGTCTACGAACATACATGGTAGCAGTGGAATTAAAACTCTAGAAATCTGGTATTGAAGAGCAGTCTTCTACATAATTGGTCAGTGCTAAACTCAGGTGTTTATCAATAAAAGACTATGACATTTAATCCTTTGAAATATCTCTAGGAGAAACTCTTATTAAGTTTAACGAGTGAAATATTTCTATTACTATTTCAAAAAATAAATAAATATTTTAATAGATATAAGTCTAAGTAAGATACACATCATGTATTGATGTCAGAACAATAAAAATACTAAATCTCAACACCAGAAAACTTTAACTCTATCTGAGAAGAAATAGTTGTCATTTGGGCTTTTGTCAATCTAACAACGTAAAGGCGAAGATTATCAGATATTGGACTAAGAGGATTAACTCGAAAAAATACTTTTATCGCACAGAAGAGAGAGAAGGCTACAGTGGTCAAAAGCACACTTTGAACAGATAACTGATATGTGGAAATAAGTAATTTCATGTAACTAAACATATTCCTTTTTGATACATGTTGCTTATAATAATAGATATATCTTGAGTAGAAGAATCTAGAAATTAACAAATCAACAAGTGCCACAATTTGGTCTACTCTGGAAAAAAATATACAAATCAATGTATGAATGAATGGCAAAGCACAAACTCTAGGAAACATTCTAGAACATTCGCTTACCTTAAAATAATTCATTAAGAACTCTCTTAAATCCGAAAGATTGTCGGTTTGTCTGTTTTGACCCATCATACATTTTAAACATTTAATATTATATAGAATTTTGTAAGATATTCTGGACTTATTAGAGACTATTAGATATATTCTAGTAATTTGATAAAATTCCTCTCTATTGATCACAATAAAAAATAAAATAGAATAGTACTATAGAATCAAACTAGGTTAAACTTGTTATATAAAGGTACGTTATTTTATACTAAAGGAGACATTATGATAGAGATTTTGCAAAGAATCTAAATGAAACAATCAATAAAAAGAAACATGTATACCTATATATCTATCTATCTATACATATATAAATTTATTACAATTAAAATATCTATATAAAATTCTAGTTTTCATCTTCTCATGCTTTCATATCTATTTTTCCAGCCACAAAATATCAGAATCAAAATGAGTGTTCTGGTTTTTAATTCTTTTAACTCGCCTCCCAAAGCTAACTCTGTACTAAATGCTTTTTTTTTTTTTTTGCCTCTTGCCACATTTCACTTTTCCAATGATCTAAGTTCTTTTCTGGCTGTCAATAACGCTGACTAAACTGCTCTTTCATGGGAATAACTCCGCTTTTTCTCTGTGTGAGTAATAGAAAACTGCAATAGAACTTTGTAATAAAAAACTGTTTTCATGTATCATTCAAATCTGTATCATTCATCTTGGAAAGACATATTTATTTTATATAGTCTTAAATAAAGTTCCAACACAGAGTTTGCTGTTATTTCATTGGCACAGCTGCAAACTACGTAAATCTTCTTATTACCCAGCAATCCCGTGAAATTAAAAATTATAGGTGATAACTTTCATTGCTAGTTGGGATCATTACGGTCTACTTTTTTGCAACACGAGGGCTAATGAGACTGGGAGCTACTGCTTAAAGATTTTTACCGATAATTACCGATTCCGAACTGCTACGACCTTCCATGCCACAGGGGGACTCGAACCCACGTACTCCGGTTTCGACGGTCAGTGCCCTAACCATTCGGCCATCGTTCAACAACAGGCAGATACAAATTCCTAATATTACACACACACACACACAGATACAGATATATATATATATAATATATATATATATATATTATATATATATATATATATATATATATATATATATATATATATATATATATATATATATATATATATATATATATATATATATATATATATTATATATATATATATATATATATATATATATATATACATATATATATAAATATATATATATATATATATATAAATAAATAAATAAATAAATATATATATATATATATATATATATATATATATATATATCGTGATCCAGTGTTAAGGGGAATGGAAAACAGTTTTTCTTGATAAAAATAAGTTTATTAAATCGTTTCATTTAAGCAAAACGCCATTTTCATTTGTTCATGGCGGAGACACGCGTAGAGAGGTGTTGACAGCTCCATGTCCACGCGTTAACTCACTCATATCGGTTCGCTTAATCATCAAATCTTCAAATATCTTTCCGCTTTTGCGGATGATCCAAAAAGCTTACGGGAGCGTGAGTCTTTTTCAATTATTTTATTATTCTAAATGAGTTCCCTTTTCAACATCGCTTATAACTCAAGTAGTTTAGAACTACCCCTTTTTTAGACTTGACACACACACATACACACACACACACATATATATATATATATATATATATATATATATATATATATATATATATATATATATATATATATATATATATATATATATATATATATATATATATATATATATATATATATATATATATATATATATATACATAGATTTGTCTACCAGACTGACAGAAGAAGAAGAGTAATATTACTATACTTATACATAAAATTGTCACAATTATAATTAAATTACTACTCACTATACGTACAACTGTGTTTTTATTTCTCTCTTTTTAATCATAATCTTACTCCTCTCTTTTTCGATAAATGTATTAATTTAAGGAAATCTTGCATAAAGAAAAATTTTTTAATTTTCTGTCAGGAAACACAATTATGTTGAATTCATCATTTTTATGATGAGTGGGACTTAATGAGTTTACTTCTTACACTTAGTTATCAAAATTTGTTTCTTCTTTAAATTTAATTTGTCAAATATATAACATATATTTAAATCTCAGCACCTTAAATAATTTTCATTTGAACCGAAATATAATCAAAACAATACTTAAAAATATTTTTTTACATTTCTTTATATTGATGATATAATAAAATAAATAACTACGATTTATCTTTGGAAAATAAAAATAAACATTTTTGTATCTTTTTCAGAGTTTAGCAAATAGTTTAAAACAAATACTCTGTTAAAGTGGTAAATCTGGGAATTGTAAAATGTGAACTATAAAATTGTTATCATATAGCCCGTCATATGACGAGATCAGTAAAACTTTTAATTTTCCAGAATTGTAAAGTACCCTATGAGGCAGGTAAAAAATGGCTTGTTTTTTGGCTGAGAATTATCTGGTACAAACTCAATAATTTGTTTATCTTCATATTCCTCTAATGTCTCCGGATACTGTGAATGCAGTTTAGAATCACGTTGATTTCATTTAGTCAAATCGTGTGGTTATGTATAGAAACAAAGACACAAACGGACAAACTTTTTAATTTTCAAAGATATATAACTTAAAAGCTAAATATTTATTATTCCGTGAAACAGACTCCTAGACTTTTATGAAAAGTGTTTGTTGTTAATACCGGTGATAAAAGTTTCATTGCAACAAAAAATAATCGATATATAAATTTAAAATTATCACACATGTACCTAATCTATCATTTATGCCAAATATGAAAGAAATTGATTTACGTAATATCTAAGTGCTGTGATAAAACGTATGAAAATAATGCAGACGATATTTAAATAATTTAAAATAAGAAATGATTAACTGAGAGGAATGACGTCATAATGTTAGAAAAAATGTTATTTTCACCTATTTATTATGTGATAAATCGATAAATTCAATGTTCTGCTCTTAACCGAAAAAAATTTATTTACGTAATTGCGAAAGAAATTGATTTACGTAATATCTAAGTGCTGTGATAAAACGTATGAAAATAATGCAGACGATATTTAAATAATTTAAAATAATAAATTATTAACGGAGATGGTTAATGCAATAACGTCATAATGTTAGAAAAAATGTTACTTTCAGCTATTTATTATGTGATAAATTGATAAATTTAATGTTCTGCTCTTAACCGGGGACAACAGAGCTTGAAACACTGGGAAAGGTATGGATTTCGAACGTTTTCGAACTCGCTTTGAATTTTGCTAAACCTAACTCATCAACAATACAATATGGATGCCTCTATCCATTCCAGGTTAAATGAGATGGTTAAAGAAATGACGTCATAATGCTAGAAAAAAAGTTATTTTTACCTATTTATTATGTGATAAATTTTATAGCCTTCTCTTAACCGGGGAAAACAGAACTTGAAATAATGGCATTGAACACTCGAAAAAGGGGGAGCGGTGGATTTCTACCGTTTCAAAGTTTTCTTTGAATTTTGCTAAATCTAACTCATCAAGAATCCAATATGGATGTTCCTATTCATTCCAGGTCCAACCGCTTCATAAATTAGAGGACAGACCGACTGATAACTTAGGCTATTATTATATAGGGAATTGTATTATAAATTTCAGTGGTTAATAGAATTATCTTCAAATGAGTTCTAAAGTAACTAATTAAAAATTTACATTAGCAATTATCTGAAAATAAATATTTGGCTTTTATCTTTTTTGATAGTCTTCCAGTAAAAATTTGAGTAAATGATTAATTTTAAAAATGATACTAAGCTCAAAATATCAAATTTAAAAAAAATATGGTAATATTTTGTGTATTATTATCGTGTAAAAGAAGTTGAAAAATTAATTCACTTTAAATATAATGACTATCATACCACTAGAACTGTAATGGAAATTAATAAGAAATTGAAAACATATTTTCTATGATAAACATTTCGGCTTTTATTTTTCTTAGTAGCAAATGATAACAAAAATCTTTTTATACTTTTGAAAAAGAAAATCCAGACATATTCACATTAAAGATACATAAAGACATTTTCAGTCTTTTGATGTTTTGGCTCAGAAAAAAAGATTAAAAATGAAGATTACTGACTTAAATAGATGTGATGGAAAAATAGTTCCGCATCCAAAGAATAAGGATTCTTCTTTTGAAAAAAAAAACGAATATGTAGAACTGAATAGAAAGTCTTTTGTTTTTATTTTAGAAACATAAATAAAATAATACTTCATCTATTATGGGAATTTAAAGGCAAGAGTTTAGTTAAATCTTGTATCTTTAATAAAATTTGTCTTTTTATGCCAAAGATTAAGTAATAATAATTTTACGGTTTCTGTTGATATATTTACTTGGGTACGAAAGAGAAAATATATTACTTGAAGTTATGTGTCACTTTAAATCTAGTTCTTGTTAATCTGATATTGGGCAATTTTAAAACTAGCGTTTTAAAATTGTAGGCTGGTTGAATTAGCATAAAAAAATAAGATTGTAGAATATGAGTTCTACAACACTCATTTAAATACAATGTATAGAATATGCGTAAGATCATTTCTAATCAAATATTTTGTAGATTTATTTCATTTATTACCTTTTTGTTTCATGTTACCTTTCCTACCAGTAACGCGGAGTGCAGTTAATATAAATAAGGCGATTTCACGCAGCAGGACACATCTCAACTTATGACAATTTTGGCTTTCGTTTCAAACGGAAGGGCAGTTTATTGTTTGTCTATTGGCTGTTGAAAATATGAAAATGAATGGGAAGGGCATTATAGTAGTTCGTGACGTTGCGACAAATTGCTGTATAATAGCAGTAGAATTGATGTATGTGACTGGTGCAGTATAAAATATAAAAGTCCAAACGGCTTCGTTAAAATAGCTTATTTAGTATTTAAACAAAACATACTCCTGTTACTTACAAATCAAAGCACTGCTGTGAGCAACACTTCCTACAGCTTACGAAACAATCACCGTGCTTACATTGGATCAGCCGCCGTTCAACACACAACACGAACTGTCATATTGCAGTTAAACTCCGCAGTGAAACTCAAAATTTGCATTAAAAATATATTTGCATAAACACTATTTCATTCTGCTACGTTTCAAATAAAATTAAGCCTAATGCACTTTTGGGTGGAAAGAATAAAATAAAAATAGGGGCAGAGGCTTTATATAGCTAGCACTTCAGCTATTAGAACTAAAAGCATATTAGCTAAGAATTACTCACAAAATGGAACAAAAATTTGTCCATCATTGATTCAACAATGGCATTTTGAACATATTTCATGGGAACTGGTTGATAAAATAATGCTATAGAGTGCTAAATGGATGTAAATAAATATTAGTTTTAAGTATAAACCATAGTAGAAGTAGTTAGTCCCGATGAAACATGCATCCATATTATTATTATTATGCATTGTTGATTTCATTGATAAAAGTATTACTATCATTTGTGCCTTATTGAAGAAATGGGAAAACTAACAACTATTTTCGGGATTAAAAATTAAGGATAAGCTTAGTCCGGCAGTCAGCGGGAGTTACAGTAGCAATTTCTTAATTATTATTTAGTTTAGAGTAATATAATTAAAAGTTCTAGGTATTCCTTTAACACATAACATAACCATTTTATGCAATGTTTTAGATACTACAATAAATCTTAGTTTTCATTACAAACATCCACGAAAAATATTATGAAAGCGAATAAAAATATTACAAATATCCATGTCTAAGCAAAAGTGTCTATAATAATTCTTTCAAGTAAATAATTGATATGATTTGTCTTTTGAAAAGTATTAATTTAAAATAACTCTTATTTTATATACCAAGAAGTTAAATAGTTGAGAATTTTCAAACAAAAAGGATATATCAAATCTCACCGAAAAGTTACTAATATTTGTAAAGATTTTATTTAAAAAACATCTAAAGCTATTATTAGTAATAATTATATTTCAACTGTTGAAATATTTATGTTCAATAGAGAAGAACATTAAATAGACAATTTCCTATTCTCACTCTTAGGTATATATCACATTTCAATGAGGTAGAAATCTGGAAGTTCCAGTTAAATTTCTTTTACCTTAATTTCCACTACCGTTCTCTACTGTTCGTCCATTCTTCATCATCAGCTATAGAAGTATCTCTGCGTTTCTAAATCAGTAATATTGTGGAAGAAAAGGTAAGAGTTTTTTTAATTTAACTTAACATATGTTTTCAAGTGAATCATACATTTTCTTAAATGGCCTTTTAGTTGTTTTCTTATTAAGAAAGAAATAGATGTATAAAAGTAACATAAGAGAAGGGAGCTTTTTTGGTACATCTATTTTTTTAAACACAAAAGAGTAAAATAATTAATATGTGGTACACCTTCTTTAAAAACCTCAAAAATGGAGAAATAATACTAGGTAAGGATAATTTAAATTGAAAATGTATTGTTCAAGTGAATTTACAGGCTATAGAGGACTAAAATATAAATGACAAAGCAATTATCAATGATAAATCAGGAAGGAGAATCTAAATCTGTAATAGACTGATCTTTCCAAGACAAAATTCATTAAATGTCTCGAAAAATTCCAGAATTTACAAGGACACTGAACTCTCGAAAATAATCTACGAATACGACCTACGTTCTAACAGGATATAACGAAGGGAAGTCACAAAAGAGAGAGAGAAAGAAAGACGAAGGGGAACGAAGAGGATAATGAGAGTTTGGCAAAAATATCTGAGAATGAACAGCATTCTTCTCAAAAATCATGCTAGATTTCTTAAGGAATGCCTAACATCTCAATTTCCTCGAATTCTACTTTCCACTTCATTACTGTACATTCCCTAAACAATACTATACCTGTAGATTCCCTAAACAATACTATCACCAATACTAAAACAAAATCCTTGATGCTTTGAAGTAATATCACCTTATTCCATTGTTCATCATAATATGTCAATTTTACATATTGTCTTTCTCAAAAAAATTATTTGTCTTATCTGTAGATTAAATTTAATACTATTGATAACAGTTATCAAATATTTTAAAGCAGTATAAAATTAGTTACAGTTAAAATGTATATGTAAATTTCATTCTTAATAATGATTTATTAACAATTTACGGTTAAGCGCTTGAAATATTTATAAGATCTTAATTTTACATTTTGAACTGATTAATTTGACCACGAGAAGGAAAACTGTTTTCTGTTTTTCAGTTGAACAAATATTTTGAATTGAAACATCAAACGTGGAAAAAGTTTCTTCCAGAGCTTCCTGATAACATACTTATTGAAACAAAGTAATAATTTGATGAATGCAACATATAGCCAGAGAAAATAATATAAAAATAGATCATAAGAAGACTCCAATTATTTTAGTTGACATGGCAAAATATTAAGAAAACCCCCTAAAATTCTAAGACTCCTTATGGTACTTCAACTTAATGTCTTAGCTGCTATCATAAGAAAGTAAAGATTAGTTCCTTCCTTTAAGGATACTAAAATAGATCACTCGATTCTATTGTAAAAAGTATAGTCTCAGAAACTTTATTTCTACTGGAATTAATCAAAAAGCAGTCTTACGTCAGTAGTCTCGATCTATAAGATTTATCACCGAGTATAATACCAACAAAGTCAATGCTGAGCAAAAAGTTTATTTTCAGGACGGGAAAACACCCACTACACTGCAAAGACAAATGGTGCTTCGGTTTTATATTGCCACGTCATAAATAAGTTTTCATTTCTTTGTGTGTTTGGAAGACAAGGTTTCAATCTAATAAATAGAATTGTAAACAGACGGTGTCTTGTATATTCGATGTATGTTTATCATTATAAATGATTATAAAATAGGTGTTTCGATCATACTCTATAATATCACTGTTGATGCAGCAATGATTTTATCGTGCATTATAAATGGATTTGCTTTTTCTTATATATATATATATATATATATATATATATGTATGTATGTATGTATGTATGTATATATATATATATATATATATATATATGTATATATATATATGTATGTATATATGTATATATATATATATATATATATATATATATATATATATATATATATATATATATATATATGTATATATATATGTATATATGTATGTATATATATATATATATATATATATATATATATATATATATATATATATATATAATAACGGTATAAAGAATCGATATAACATTATTATCTAGGAAATAAAGATAGAAAAGACATTGTCAGTAAAATACTATGCATACCTGAAAGAAAATTGAGATTTAAAATTATTTAAGATATTTTAATGTATGTAAAACTACAACTATAGCAAATATTGCTGAAGATTATCTGCAAAATATTATTATTTTAAGTTTAAAACTAACCTTGAACTACAATAACTGCTATCTAGAAACGATAATGCTAAAATATAAAATGCTTATACGTTAAATTAACTCTAAAACTACTTCAAGAAGTCGAATAAATTGCATTTTATATTTCATTTATGTTCAATTTTATTCTATTCAAACAAATTCGATAATTTTGAGATTTTGAATAAATAATCAGGGGTAAACTATATTTATCTGCAGGAATAAAAACAGACATGTTATATGTGACAGATATCATTATATAACTATATAAAATATATATTGTTTTTGCAGTTTCACTTTGTCATATAAAGTAATGAAAATATTGCAATCCTGACAAATTTCAGATATCTGAGTTCAACGAAAATTCTTATTTTGAACAACTTTTTTGGCAACTTTCAGTGTTACGTATGTATGTACGTATAAGAAAATTAAATATCTATTTGAAATAATCTAAAACTAGTTGTGACTGATTTACTTTTGATGTATGTGAATATATTGCATAACTAAAAACTATAAATCGCAGAAGATCGAAAATTTGTATTTAGAAATGTTATAACATTCCCGTATGAAGCTTCATGATTGCAGTTAAAATGCAACTATAATATATAACGAAATATTCAATTTTTATGTATTTTAACTCTGCATGGATAACTGAAAAATAATTAGTTGTGAAATGTTGAAATTGTGTTTATAGGACTATTAAATCTTCTAGTTGCACACCTCTTCTTATGATTGCAATCAGCACTCTATATATCTAAAAAATTTTATGTAGTATAAATGCTTCATATTTTAATTAAAAATTAGTTAGTGAAAATATTGTAATTAGGACTCATAATCTCTCACACCAAAATCAACCCAGAGGCCTTTTAGTTGCCCAAGACAACGGCGAGTGGAATGAACCCAAATTACAATCCCATTATAGCTCCTGGCAAGTAAACTGGCACCAACAACTCGAAATACTTTAACTTAAATAAAATAACAATATTTTACAAGAATAATGATAGATTCTTATAAAATATATCATTATTGTTGTTGTTACAAGATGGGAAAATAAACAACATTTCCCCGAAGACTGAAATGGCCTAATTAGGTTTAACCTACAATCTGTTTTATCAGAACAGAAACAAGTCACTTGAAAACAAAATGAAGAACTGACTCCAACTTGTGGGGCATAGCTAATATATACAATCAGAATATTCTCAAACAGAACATCCAGATTTTAGACAAATAATAAATAACATTTTAAATAAACATTCCAGTTTTTGGATATAATCGGACACTGACCGGATGTTGAACCAGGGAGGACGAATTTGCAATCGTTACCAACAGAATTACCAACAGAGCTACGGCGAACAGTAGCATGTTTTCTTTATGAGGCAATATTTCAATAACAAAATTTATAAAATAACAAAAGATACATATTTACAGCAAGGAAATCGGGGGGTAACGTCAACCATTTAAGTATATATTCACAATTTTTAATTACTACTATTTAATATATAAACAGTCTTTACAGTCATATTAAAATGATACATTCGGCAACAACAAAACAAAAATGACCTTCAAAATAGGCTAGCAATAAAATAATAATTTTTGTTCAATTTATTATAAAATGTTATTACTATTTTTATTTGTCCAGAAAATTGTTTATAAAATCAATACACGTTTCAGAGTTGTAGGAGATAAAATGTGAATTCCGGACCGTAACACAACTGTTAATACAACATTAAATTCCAACTGAATAATTCCAGCATTTTCTCACAAAAAATACATTTTTATCTGTTAGGTTTGATTTAAGTGCAATTAGTACTGAAAGCACTCACACCCTAAATCACCCCTATAAAGAGGTAATGATTACCGAAGCTAAAAAAGGTAGGGAAAATCTATCTACATATGGGTAAACTCATTTATCATTTATACCACAATCCTTTTACAAATAGGGGTGCAAACAAGTATATATATATATATATATATATATATATATATATATATATATATATATATATATATATATATATATATATATATATATATATATATATATATATATATATATATATATATTATATATATATATTAATGATGAGAAAATTACTAAAGTTATGCAAAAGTCTATATACAATTTATAAATTGTGATATCTTATTTTCATTTTCTCTAAATCACATACGTAGAATTTCTAACTTTAAACCCATATATTTACAAAGATGTGTGATGGTAAAATATTCTGTATTCAACTTATAGAAAATAAAAATAAATGTAATATAGTATCTGTTCTTTACTGATAAACTTGTTTTTTCCTCAATGCATATAAAGATTTTTTCCGAGTTCATCCGTTTAAAGTTTATTCCAACCTATTTATATGATAATGTATCTAGTATTTTTATAGCTATCTCTGTAAATACATCTCATATGAAAGCAATAGGAGCTAAATATTATCTTAAAAATATATAGTTTGTATAGATAAAGTAGTAACCTGTACAAATTTAAAATACAAATTTCTTAACTAAAGAAAATTTTCTTTGGATATTAGTTGGGCAAGAAAATAACCAAAAAGAAATTACAATTGTCTTAATGAATAAGTAGAAAAATTGTCAATATAAGGTTGCGACATTGCTTTCAAAAATTTGAGTTATATCTAAAATACCTGTGTTTTTAATATATATTAGCTTTGTATTGATTTATATACAGAAGATGAATTTTGTTTTCATCAAATCTCAAATTTAAAAAAAAATAATACTTTAAACTTAAATTTTGAAATTTAAGTTTGGTTTTAAAAGAATATATTAATACTTGAAATTATTATTATAATCATTTACCATATAAATATAGAAATGTAAAATAAATAAACATAGAAATATAAGTAGAATAAACATAGAAACATTTTCTTTTGAAAATTGAAACTCTTCATTTTTTCATGTAAATATATCTCTATACTTCTATTAAGTTACATTTACCTTCATATAAATATTGTTAATCATAGACACATTTCAGTATTTCAGCCAAATAATTTCGATATATAAAAACATGATTTAGTCAGAACTATTTCTAAATAGAAAAAGTACTAATATTTAAAATAAATTTATTTAAAATGATTAATGAACAAATTATAAGTAGTATTTATTAAAGAATTCTTTAAATTTTAATAAAAGTTGTATTTTAGACATATATATATATATATATATATATATATATATATATATATATATATATATATATATATATATATATATATATGTGTGTGTGTGTGTGTGTGTGTGTGTGTGTGTGTAATATTAAAATCCCTTAGTTACGTCTTTTAATATTAATTTAATAACTTTTGTTCATGAATTACGTTAGGAGTTTGCTCGGTCATTCTGATTTTTTCCCCCAGATAAGCTATAGGCTTAATTCAGCCTCTGTCTGTACTACTTTAGACAATAGTTAGCACGTTCTCTTTAAACATGGGTATTTTTATCACGTGATCAATTGTGCTTAGGGATTATTCGTAGTCTTTTTACCGGAGGAATCCCTACTTGAAAAGTGTATGTGCGGGATCACATTGTTTATGTGCACGAGGTTGTAAAAGTGTTTGTCTGTTGTATGGATTTCATGTTTCTTACCAGAAATAAACTGTGTTGTGATTTTGAATAAGTCTCGCCCACATATATATATATATATATATATATATATATATATATATATATATATATATATATATATATATATATATATATATATATATATATATATGTGTGTGTGTGTGTGTGTGTGTGTGTGTATAAAGATTTATGTATCTATATAATATATTAAATGAATAATTAGTTATACTGACAAGAAATATCACAATCATCCACTCTATTACACGCAAACCTGCAGTACATAGTCCTAGGATAATATATAAAACAAAATATGTTGAAAATAAGCACAGTACACTATATTAATTAAAGATCGGTATAATATAAATAATAAATTATTAATTATAAAAGATAGATATAATATAAATTACAAATAATAAATGTGTATACTTAAGTGTATGTATACAAATACAAATCAAGGAAAATGGGAATTTTAAATAAATGTAACCGGTAATTTCAAAATAATACTTGTATTGATCCATAAGTATCTAATTACCTCTTACTGTGTTAATAAAAATATCACAATAATCATTTAAGATGTGCTTTAGAATGGATGCTTAAAGATGATTATCATTAATTTTAAGAGCATTTGTATAATTCCATACTTATTATTATTTTAATGCTGCTCAGCACTAATTGATGAAATCCTGTTATGTAAGCATTATTATCAGATCATTTACATTGCTATGAGACGCTTAACTTTAAAATACAATTTAAAACTTATATATGACATAAATGATCAGAATAATATATGGCTGAAAGTAAATTGCAAAAAGAAATTTTAGGAAAAAATTAGGACTTAAAAATATTTGTTGAATGTTATTTTACTAGTAATAAACTGTAATAGTATAGATATTTTGTATATTTTACTGTTGTGAGAAATATAATTGTTGCAAGGGCATCCCTCTAGATATATTTCTGCCAAGAGGGATCTCCATTGAAACTAATTTCCTCCCCCCCTCTTTCGTATGATTCAGAAAATTTATGATTAGGATTTTGAGTGCATGTAAGTCTAGATCAAGTTTCAACAAACTTTCGATAAAGAAGAACCCCTTACATGTATATCCATTACCAATACAGTACATACCGACATAAATCTGAAGAGCTGCATTTAATTTTGCAAAGTGCCGAGTGTGTCTCAAGAGTCCTAATCAAGAGAATACACTGATATGATTCTAAATATCATTGTCCGTTAGCATAACCAAATCTTAATATTGTTTAAAATTGGTAAAGATTTTAAACGTGTAAACATTTTCGAGAGAACAACTTTTTGAAAAATAGTTAGTTTTTCTATTTGGATTCTTTCGTCAAAGTGAGCTTCAATTGTAAGTATTCATCAAATTTTTTAAAGTCTTATTCTTAATTCTTACTCTACTCTAAAATGGACTACGTTTCTCTTAAAAGGATCCTACACAGCATACCTCTAGTGCTATTTTTTATTTATTTTTTTTTTACTCGCTAAATAGTTGGAGATTGCATGTTTCGTCTGTAGATAAGCATATATTTACAAAACTATTTCAGAGGTTTTAATTCACTATGCATGGATATCCAGAAGTTTAAAAGGAATAAATTGATAAACATGGAAATACGGAAAAAAATCAATTTCAATATACAGTATGTGTATTTGAATATCCAGAAGTATAAAAGGAACAAAATTTATAAAAATGGAAATCCGGAGGAAAATTAAACTTAGATTAGAATCTTTTGTATTTTTCAGATTATCTTTAGCTATTATTTATTTTCCATAGTGATGTTTATCAAATGTATCTGACATATCCCGTACACGTTGGATCATATATGTATATATATATATATATATATATATATATATAATATATGTATATATATATATATATATATATATATATATATATTCTGAACAAAGTTTGAAGAAATAACCTTTTTCCTATAGGGAAAAATTCCGGTATATGTAAATCGAATGTTGTATGTGTGAAAACGAACAATGTGGGAACTATAGATGGGGGTTTCACATCAGTGAAGTTTAAGCTTATGCGCTTATAATCTCGAACACTTATGACTTTAAAGAAAGCTGCCTTGAATCGAATAACTAATGACACACAGAGCTACTTGAGGACCTACCATATTTTTAAATTTGTTACTCTCCTATCTTTTGCCACCAGTTACTAGTAATGCGTACTTAAGACATCAATTGCCGTATTGCACGGAGGTCATCGGTATCCGAAGACTTTATCTAAAGTAATGGATATTTCTTTACTGTTTACAAAACTGATCAGATGATAATTTTCAGTTAGCTGTTTTTATATATATTTAATATATTTAAGCCTAGGCACTTATTGCATTTTACACTTTCGACATTAAATAAAGCTTCTTTCTCCAAATATCTAATAACATTAAGCCTCCCATACTTTTTTAATTGTACGCTTCTGTTTACTCTTACCAGTTATGGGTTATACGTCCTTTAGTCTCCTATGTAGCCTGTATGTTATAGGTACCCAAAAACTCCACGCCTATTACTGGAGAATATACTCATCCCAATTCACTGTTCGTCTCATGGGATAGATACAATAAGCTGGTTTAGGAC
This sequence comes from Pardosa pseudoannulata, assembly GCA_032207245.1. Lineage (NCBI taxonomy): Eukaryota > Metazoa > Arthropoda > Arachnida > Araneae > Lycosidae > Pardosa > Pardosa pseudoannulata. Next base: position 62,186,827 of record CM063502.1, on the reverse strand, counting down.
AGAAGTTCCCTTTAAGCAAACGCGACTAGTGCACATGCTGGGGTGAAAATTGTCAGAATATTGTATGTTACTACAGAGTAAATATTTGAGTCCCATTCGGACCGCTACTGCACGTTCTTATGTACTCACATCCAAAGTGTATAACAGAGATGACATCATATTTGATGGTTTCCTTAATATACTGTTGCTTTTTTCCTATGTCACTGATTTGTTTACGAAAATTGCTTTGATAAATCTAACTCTTTAAATTACAAGAAAATGAATATCTGGGAACTGAAACAGGCTTTTTAGTATGCTAAAAAACTATAGATTCCATTAAAAATATATTTTTTATTATTTCTGTTCTATAATTAATGTAGCTTTTCATTCTACTTATGTCGTAATATCAAGACAAACAATAAACTACAATGTCCAAACTCAGTAATTCTTCCTCTCATAAATTGTGGCATTTGCCCATAATCTAGTCTCGTTTTGAGCCAAGGCATGTTTACGTACTGGAAGAGCAAATTCAATCGAATCCACCCATTCTGTGTTTCGGATTTGCTTTTTGAGGACTTCTAATACATCACTCGAGTCACATTTCGTATTATATTGCACGCACATTGTATTTGCATACGCTGTTGAAGTTTTAATCATTTGCATTTACTTTGGTAAACTGCTTTGTCAAATTTTAAATGATTTCAACGGCTTTCTCTTCGCATCTAATATTAGCAGGTACGAAAATACCCTTTATGTCTGTCTTATGGCTTTTATATCCTTTACACTTATATATCTGTCAGTCTGTATGTGTGTATATATCTATCTATCTATACATATATATATATATATATATATATATATATATATATATATATATATATATATATATATATATATATATATATATATATATATATATATATATATATATATATATATATATATATATATATATATATATATATATATATATATATACATATATATATATATATATATATATATATATATATATATATATATATATATATATATATATATATATATATATATATATATATATATGTGTGTGTGTGTGTATGTTTATTCGTATGAGTGTATAAGTGCGTGTGCGCGTGCACAATTATTACTTAAAATACAATACAATTTATCGATTTACTTGAATATCTGCTTAAGATGGCTTAATACATTTCGAGACAAAATAAAATACTCATCATACCAGCCTTTACTCGGTAACTATTAAAAATATTTTTCTTTGTCATTTCATACAGTATATATTTTAAAATAACATAGAAAACTGTACATCAAAGGAAAATAATGACATTCATTTGCATGCAAGATAACTATTTAAATATGTATAACATGCATTTTGCATCAAATATTGTTTGTATTATGTACAGCAAAATTTAAAGCCTTCTGACATTTTAAAATTTAAAAGTTATTGGAAAAATATTGAAATTTTTCAAAAATTAGCCTTTGCTATGATAGAAAGCAAAACACATTACTGTAATTGAGATTCGTAGTAACAGAAAACATAATTAGCTTCTATTTGATATAAAAATTATTTTCTAATTTACATATTTCTAAAGTTATTTTCCAGGCAATTGGATTTCAACTTTTTTCATTTGCTGTATATATTTGGCACTTTTACAATGCTTTATGTAATAAAATTAAATGATTTGTAAAGTTAAACAATTATAAATGATCTAGGAGTAATTCATTCTAAACAGAGAACTTTTTATTTCAGAACTAGTAAGAAATAGTTTGTTATAATTACTTTTAGCTATTATACTCTCCTAAAAAATCTAAGAAATTTTAACTGAAAATAGATTATTGCAATAGTATTAAATATTTTAACCTTAATTTTATCTCAAGTATCCAATTACAGATTTTTGCTAATAAATGAAATAATTAAAGGTAAATTAAATTAGTTAGGTTTAACACATAATAGTCTTTTTAAATGAGATAAAAAATCTAAAAATTACAAAAAAATTAAATTTGATTTAGAATAATAATGTGATTAAAAGTGTGAAACAAATTATTCAAAGAAATTAACTGACGTGAACAAGGTATGTTTAATATGCATTTGATATATTAAAATGTAGAAGTTCATTTCCAAACAAAATAATTGTTTTTAATAAAAACATATTTTATATTTTCAGAAAATATTAATAGTTTTACACTACGAAAAATACTTTTTATGTGAATAGAAAATATTTGCATTTTATTCCAACCAAATAAAAGACATTCAAGAATCAAGTATAGCACATATTTATTTCAGCATTTTTACATTTAGAACTGAATTTTAATTTTGGAATATAGAACCATATGTTCAGCTATGCAGTTAAACTTTTAAATGTTGTGTTACCCAGTTTGAAATTAGGTAATTTTTTATATTATATTTTTTGGTTAAAATATATAACGACAGACAAAAAAAGAATGCTAGACACATATTAATACAATAATTTAATTTATTAATGTAATTAAATTAGTAGCAGATGGTGTATGGAAAACATGAGAAATGAGGCACATATGCAATTCATTCGATGTCTAAAATTGTCTAAAACAATTAATAGAATCAGCATTATATTTCCAATGCAAAAAATAAAGCTTTATTGGTTATACCACATAATGCAAATTATTTATTTTGAATTGAATGAACACTGAAAATAAAGTTTATCTATCATTAATACAATGCATTTATTATCTGAAAATATTTAAATACATTTAATACATTAAATTCATTAACATTTAAAAAATATTTATGTTTATTTATCATGCAGTCTTCATTAAATATATCTTTTAAGA
>CM063502.1:62171540-62179040 GCA_032207245.1 Pardosa pseudoannulata | reverse complement strand
AAAATTTTGTTGCATGATTCTAATGTATCTAAGGCTATAAATAACATTCATTAATACGATGGGTATATATATATATATATATATATATATATATATATATATATATATATATATATATATATATATATATATATATATATATATATATATATATATATATATATATATATATATATATATATATATATATATATATATATATATATATATATATATATATACATATATATATATATATATATATATATATACATATATATATATATATATATATATATATATATATATATATATATATATATATATATATATATATATATATATATATACATATATATATATACATATATATATACATATATATATATATATATATATATATTATATATATATATATATATATATATATATATATATATATATATATATATATATATATATATATATATATATATATATATATATATATATATATATATATATATATATATATATATATATATATATATATATATATATATATATATATATATATATATATATATATATATATAATAATAAAAGATATTTTGACAACATAAATTAGAATTTTTTCAGTAGGTGATATATATTCTGAAGTTTAACAAACAAAAATATTTAATTTCGATATTTTTTAATTTTGTGTAGGCCAAAATTGCTCAAAATGTTGTATAAAGTTACGGTACTGAAATGAAATGAAATAGGATCTATGTCCGACCATTAAAGGTATCTCGTTTATATCAGAAAAGATGCTGTTTTATTTGTTAGAGAAATCATTCTATATACATTTAATGCATCTCAACTACCTTTTATTATTATACAGCTTATATTGCATTGGCAGGAGCTAGTTTGTTTCATTGCCTATGCATTGTCTATGTCAGGATGTTTAAAAAATATTTAGGCCTGTAATGGTATAAATTTCATCTACTTGTCTGACATCAGAATTTTTTTTAAAGTTGATTCCAATAAACAACCTCCAAAATAATTTTTAAAGATTTTGGTAAGGTGAGTCATTTTTCTCTTCTGTAAAATATTCTAAAATTACAAAATAATTATACACCACCATAAAAGACATTTCGTTTAACACAAATGCTGTTCTATAAGTTCATTATATAATTTTAAAATGTAAGTAACCTTAGCCCCTATCTCCTAACATATCGTATATAGCACTGATCTAAGCTAGTTTGCTTTCAGTTACGTTGGCTAGATCACGATATTTTTAAAATTTCCTAGACGGTGGTTTCCCACCCGCGTCTGTATTGTCTTATCTTTTCTATCTCATATCTAAAGGTTTGAAATGAAATATCATCCAATAAAGAAGGAAATAAAACTCTTAAAATTTTTCTCAGTAACTTTCGGGAATATTTATAATCGTTTTTTGTTTATTTTTAAACAACAATTTTCATTGTGTCAAACAATATTTAGAAAGATAACTGCTTGCCGTTCTTACAAGTCCTGTTTTATTATTACAATTCTTTCTTAATAAAATTTTACACTGGAAAAAATTGGGAAATACAGTCTTCCAATCCTACATATTGATGCATGAATTGTGTCGATGGGAAAATTATTAATTAATGTATGTGATAATTATAATTATGTGATTAATGTTGAGAAATTAAATACATTTAATTTGTAATATTTGTTTGAGATTGATCAATTTTGTAGATATTTGTTTTCTTTAGGTAATATAATTTTTGTTTACTGGGAAAAATAATAAGGTTTGATAGATTTTTCCGTTTTTCAATGACTTATACATATTTAAAAAATTATAAGTCGAAAATATAACCAAAGCCTGCTAATCTTACATGCACTCGTCTAGGTTATCATAAGAAATTTCAATTCAGCTGGAGATTTCAAACTATCTCGATAACCCCGATTCAAAAACATTTCTTCAAAGATTAGGTTACATCATATAAATCATGCAAAAAGTCACACAAAATTTTATTTCATACACATCTATGTAACAGTGGTTTCAGAAACTGCAAAAATATTATCATATATCTTGCGTCATATATCATATATATATATATATATATATATATATATATATATATATATATATATATATATATATATATATATATATATATATATATATATATATATATATATATATATATATATATACATATATATATATATATATATATATATATATATATATATATATATATGTCTCTAGTTTTTATATTAGAATAGAGGACATTACAACAGATGCTAAAATCTCACTACTAATTTTTTTAAAAATAATTAATGTAAACTTTTTATTGAAAACATTTAATTGCAATAATATGTATATATATATATATATATATATATATATATATATATATAGATAGATAGATAGATAGATAGATAGATAGATAGATAAATAGATACATATGCATAAATGTAACCACTGCTAAAATTGAATTTTGTTTGTTAAAACTGTTCTCTCTTGCGCATATATTGACAAAATATTTTTCATACACAAATATTAAATCTTAAGTTTTTATAGTTCTAAAATTGAGTCTAACTAAAAGAACTGTTATATTTTTAAAACATGTTTAAAAATTTACCCCTTTTTTGAGTCATTTTGGCTTGTACTTACTTCTCTAACGCAAAAAAATTTAACTCTCATAACAATAATTTTAGATCAATTCCAAAAAAACTTCATTAAATCGAAATACTGAAAAGTTTGGTAGAGGTATCTGGGCACGTCACGCAAAAGGATCCCATACCAGCCGCTGGAATTTTTTCATCCCACGAACATCAAGTAAACGGTGTACTTTTTGATTCCTCTTATTTATATTAACCGTTATGCTTATAGTTAACGAAAAACTTGATGGAAACGTAAATAAGGGCAACATAAATAATAATTCATGTTCTAGTTAACAACTAGGACTGTGACTGTGCCCATAAATATAAAAAAAGGCATTGAACAACATGAATTAGTTGCTAGACTTGTACTAGAAAATTTTAGAGTATTTGAAGTATGTTCTGAGCAGGAGAACGACTGATTTGTAAAAAGAATAAGACTTAAAATTAAAGAGAATCATCGATTGATTGAGTACCTCAATATTCTGTCAATAACTGATTTTTTCATCATCTTATATTTTAAGGGAAGACCTTAAGAATTTTACATATTTTTTTATTAATTTTTTATTTAGGTTACGTTATTCCCCAGGTAACGGACAGTTATCTGGGAACGTCACGCAAAAGGACCCCAAACCAGCAGCTGGAATTTTTTCATCATACGAACATGAAGTAAACGGTTGACTTTTTGATTCCTCTTATTTATGTCACCCGTTATGCTTACAATTGACGAAAAACTTGATGGAAACGTAAATAATGGCAACATAAATAATAATTCATGTTCTAGTTAACAACTAGGATTGTGACTATGCCTGTGAATATAAGAAAATCGCATTAAAGTTTGTCACAATTGCTAATTAAAGAATATTTGTAAATGCTAGAGAAACAGGGACAGGGCTGGTTCTGTCAATTAGCCTCCTGCGTGTAAATTAAAATTTGTCCACCACCTTTTCTTGTTTGCAAGATAGTATATGGCCGTTCCCTATAAATGTGCATACCTACTAGATATTTTAACCGCTGCCCTAAAAACGTGTCCGTCTGCTTGTATGCATACACTACACTCTGGTTCTATCCCGGCCTGTTCGTAGTTTTTATTGGTTTTTTATAACGGTATAACATTATTTAACAAAGAAAATCTGGTCCATTATTTTGATACTATAAGTTATTTAGTGAGTACTTGTAAACTTATTGTAATTATATATTTGTTATTTTGAAAATTCTGAGCATTAAATACTTAGGGCAAAGCTCAACACTCATGTTGTACCTTAGACCTCTTAATACATCTTTTAAATTTAAAGAATTTTTTATTTACGTGTCTGAAAACTAATAGTTAATTAGGGTTCTTTAAACAACAATGTTTAGCTATAAGAAATAAATTTTTTTGGAGAACAAGCAAAATATAGGGCGTATGCTAAACTCTTAAACCCAATGTGCCTCAAAGCATGAAGTTTATAAAATTAAAGAGTAAAAAATGTATATTAGTTAGGACAATTAAAATTGTTGCTTGATTTACTTATGTTAAATAAAAGAAAAAATTATTAATATGGAATTTGATGTATCCTAATTCTAAGGTGCTGTAAAAGGAAGAGGTCGGTTCGAAGACTGAACATTCGTTATTTTTACTCATCTAGAGGTAAAGTCAAAATCATGGATCTGAAATGAATACGTGTATAAATAGCATTTGATTTATTCACAAAAAATTAAATTGGCGTTAAAACATTGCATTCACTTGAAAAAAAAAGATATTTTATGATTCTCAGATTTGTGGTGGGTGAACTGCACAGATATAGAAATTTTGTTTTATTTTATGCAATCACACACCCTACAATCTAATCTACAAATAAACACCTAATTCTTCAAATAAATATAGCATCAACCTACACCAAAAACTTCATATGTATATATATATATATTATATATATATATATATATTATATATATATATATATATATATATATATATATATATATATATATATATATATATATATATATATATATATATATATATATATATATATATATATATATATATATATATATATATATATATATATATATATATATATATATATATATATATATATATATATATATATATATATATATATATATATATAAAGAGATGGAGAGAGAGAGAGAGAGAGGAGACAGCGAGATACATAACTCCAATATGAACACACACACACACACACACACACACACACACATATATATATATATATATATATATATATATATATATATATATATATATATATATATATGGGTGCTTGTGTGTTTTTTTTACCCCTTCACAAACGTAAGGAATTTCCATTGGTCATGGTGCAATCTTAAGTAAATTCATAGCCGAATGTTAACTAAGGACAGATTTTTCATAAAGAATAGTAGATTTTATTAGCAAGTCAGAAGTTTTCTGGAATGAAAACTCATAATATTACTTTATAGGTGTGTGAGCCAGCCAATCAAGGTGGTTAATAGTTAGTCACATGGGGTACGACTGTAATGTGGTGGTAAGTGATGTGAAGTGTCACCAACTTATGTAAGAAGAGCGGAAGACAGAAGAATTAATTTTTAATGTTTTCTTACTCACCAGCGCTAAGGAAAATGAAACAAAATATATTCACCAAGGTTTGATATAAATTATTATTTTCTTTAATTGAAATTTGCAATACATTATAAATAGAGGTTTGTGTGTCGGGAGAGAATAAACATATAGCCCTTACTGCAAATATTCTGTTTTAATTTTTTTTATTTGTGCTTTTTCTACCCATCGAAAATAAATACCTGTTAGTTTTAATGAGATTTTTAATTTACTTCTTTATTTTGTATAATAATTTTAAGAATACTGGAAGATTCAGACGAAGGTTATTGCACTTCATTCCTGCAAATAAACAATTATAAATATCTTTTGTATTATTTTAAATTTATTATGAAAATGAGAATTATAAAAATAATAAAATGTAAATTATTTGTAAATATCTTAGTGGTTTGTTTGAAGTAAGTATTTTTAATTAATAATAATAATGGAGGTTGATGAACTTTAGCATAAATCATCACCGTGACGACCGCGATTTCAGGGGTAAAAACCTCAAGAAACAAGCAGGTTATTTACATTAAATAGTTTTATGTACTTTTAGTTTTTTATGCCTTCAGTGTGCAGACAAAATGATGACCAAGCATGCTTGGGAACTAAACACAAGTGGCTCTGTGTAAGGTTGATCACCTAAACAGGCTATATGCTTCTTTTCCCAGGGCGTTCGGTCTCTAAAAAAAGGTTGGCAATTTAAGCCATACCACAGGCACACCTGTCGCGCTTAGTAGTTCAGGTTAGTGTAGTTTCATTTACAAGCGAATAACATGAATATATAGACAGCATTTTTGAAGTCACTAACCTATTAGTAGGTTCCAGTCCTAAATAATCGATGCAAATAAACCGATGATATCAAAGGATTGATGGAGTATAATCAGTCAAATTTGCTGTAGTTGATAAATAATAAAATGTAAATTATTTGTAAATATCTTAGTGGTTTGTTTGAAGTAAGTATTTTTAATTAATAATAATAATGGAGGTTGATGAACTTTAGCATAAATCATCACCGTGACGACCGCGATTTCAGGGGTAAAAACCTCAAGAAACAAGCAGGTTATTTACATTAAATAGTTTTATGTACTTTTAGTTTTTTATTCTGTCAGTGTGCAGACAAAATGATGACCAAGTATGCTTGGAAACTAAACACAAGTGGCTCTGTGTAAGGTTGATCACCTAAACAGGCTATATGCTTCTTTTCCCAGGGCGTTCGGTCTCTAAAAAAAGGTTGGCAATTTAAGCCATACCACAGGCACACCTGTCGCGCTTAGTAGTTCAGGTTAGTGTAGTTTCATTTACAAGCGAATAACATGAATATATAGACAGCATTTTTGAAGTCACTAACCTATTAGTAGGTTCCAGTCCTAAATAATCGATGCAAATAAACCGATGACATCAAAGGATTGCTGGAGTATAATCAGTCAAATTTGCTGTATTTGACAGGTAGAGAAGGACACATATAAATAAAAAATTCAGATAAAGTATACCTGATTAGATTAGAGTCCAAAATGCGGCATATAAAGAAATTAATAATAGAAGAGATATATAAAAGTTGAGTAGTTTATACACGCAAATTAACGAAAGCACCATTCGATGAAGTAGGGTCGAATATATAATTATACTCACAATTAAAAATAGAATATTTGTTAAGGTTAGGTGTGTTAAGGTTAAAACAAAACACAAAAATTCGATATAGCTACGGTTATCGTTCAGATATGGGGCTAATGATATACTATCGATAACTAATTCCTCTCATTTAAAAAATTTATTCTACCTAATTTAAAAGAAGAACTTGTGATCTCATTTACATATTTTTTATTTGTCTGCCATTTAGGTTACGTTATTTCTCAGGTAACAGAGAACCTGGGAAATAATCTCAGAGTTTCTACATTTGTCACGCAAAAGAAACCCAATACAGCTACTTGAATTTTTTTGCCTGGAACTTTATACAAACAGTTTCCTCTCTGATTTCATTTTACTTCTAAATCACCCGTTGTGTTTATCAGTAATGAAAAATTAATTAAAACGTAAATAAGGGAAATATAAATAACTCGACCATAAATTAACAGCTAGAACTGCCATTTTGACTGTGCAAATAAATCTAAAAACATGAAATGGAATTTATCTCAATTTCCGATCAATGTGGAAAATTAATGAGAATTATTCCTTAAAGAGAATAAGTAATTAAAGATAGTGCATATATATATATATATATATATATATTTGCACATATGTGTGTGTTCATGTGTAGACACGTTAGATTATATACATAAAATGGCATCAAGAATCCATAAACAATTAGAAAATATAACACCTGT
>CM063502.1:62164040-62166540 GCA_032207245.1 Pardosa pseudoannulata | reverse complement strand
TTAACATATCAAATTATATAATGAAATTCCCCCCCCCAGAAAAAATACGTTATATATTCAAGTAACTTATTCGCTGGTTAAAATTTAGCTCTTTTTTTTATAATTTGACATGTTTTTAAAGAGTATATTTATCAAAATATATTATTTATAAAACTTGTATCATAAACAATTTCGCTAGAGGTAAAAATTTAACTCAGGAATATATCTTGTATTAAATTACATAAACAAATATTATATCTTATTTATAAAAAGTCTTTTGATATTGTTCTTTAAGTTATTTAAATAGAATAAAGAATTAAAAATGTTTGTAATAATTTGAGGGAAATGCATTAATTTCTGTTTGTGATACCAACAAAATCATGAATTAATGATGAAATTTCGTACAAGCCAGAAAAAAAGGTTATAGTACATTGTAAATGAAATATTTTTTGGATTCTATTATATTTTACTTTTCTGGAAGTAAGCCGCCATAAAGATATTCGTGGCGCTGCCAATTTTCTGAGTTATTATAATTCATATTATCAAAATTTTTCTGATAAATTTTTTTTGTCTGTTAACTGTGTTTCTATTGTATAAAGTCTAAAAAATGAAAAAAGTTATTAATAATATTATAAGAAAATTAAAAATTTCCTTGAAAAAAAATACGTGTACTTTCTTGGGTTTGAATTTACGAATACCTATTTTATTCAATTTTAAAAGGGTGATTTTATTACTCTTAAAGTTATTAAATAAATAGACAGTAAAAAAAACATTTGTAATATAACCTGAAAGAAATTTGTACTAGATAAAACCTAGAAATAAGTCTTTTATTTTTAAAAGGCAATTACCTAATGAAATAAAAAAAAAAAATTCACTTCAACTTGTATGAATTTTTTTGTCGGACCTTACATTCACGTTTTCTTAAATCTGACGAGGGACGTCGCCATATAGATCACCCCCTGGCGCTGCAGCATAAAAGATAAAAATCCTCATCGGAACCATGTTATTCAAGTGTCATATTTGCGGGTCAAAATTTGGTTCTCAACAAATTATTTTCTGTTCACTTCTAGTGTTGCTATATAACAATTTATAAAGTCTACAAAAAATGAAAAAAGTTATTATAAGAAATATAAAGAAATTAAATGAAAAATTTTCCTACACGATCTCTGTATTACTTCTAAGATTGAATTTTACGAATACCTATTTTATTCAATTTCTAAAAGGGTGTATAATATTGTGCTCTTCAAGTTATTAAATAAAACAGACAGTAAAAAAAAACATTTGTAATGTATTTGAGATAAAACCTAGAAATAAGTCTTTCTGATAATTAAACAGCAGGCAATTACCTAATGAACTAGAAAAAAAATCATACATTCAACTTGTATGAATTTTTTTTGGTCGGACTTACATTCAGGTTTTCTTTAAATCTGACGAGGGACGTCGCCATAAAGATCACCCCGTGGCGCTGTAGCATAAAAAATAAAAATCCTCATCCGAACCATGTTATTCAAGTGTCATATTTGCGGGTCAAAATTTGGTTCTCAATAAATTATTTTCTGTTCACTTCTAGTGTTGCTATTAAACAATTTATAAAGTCTACAAAAAATGACAAGTTTTTAACAGAAATATAAAGAAATTAAATAAAAAAATTCATTATAGGGAAAAACGACCTCTGTAGTATCTCTAGGAATAAATTTTACGAATACCTATTTTATTCAATTTCTAAAAGGGTGTATAATATTGTGCTCTTCAAGTTATTAAATAAAACAGACAGTAAAAAAAAACATTTGTAATGTATTTGAGATAAAACCTAGAAATAAGTCTTTCTGATAATTAAACAGCAGGCAATTACCTAATGAACTAGAAAAAAAATCATACATTCAACTTGTATGAATTTTTTTTGGTCGGACTTACATTCAGGTTTTCTTTAAATCTGACGAGGGACGTCGCCATAAAGATCACCCCGTGGCGCTGTAGCATAAAAAATAAAAATCCTCATCCGAACCATGTTATTCAAGTGTCATATTTGCGGGTCAAAATTTGGTTCTCCGACAAGGCTCTGAATAAATTATTTTCTGTCCGCTTCTACCTTTGCCATTAAAGAACTCCTAAAAAAAAAAGATACAAAATCTCTCTCTCTCTCCATCCCCCTTTCGCCCGATTGAAGCGAGTAGCTGTATCCTTCGCTCCAATTTTCCCGTTTTATGGCTTTTCTGTTTTTTTTTGTGTGTGTGTGAGTGTGTGTGTCCCGCTTTTTAGTGGGCGACACGTGAGATAACGAGGCGTCTAGCTTTCAGCGCTCGACCAGGTGTGGCTGAAAAGCTCTATCCGCGACTGTAGCCTTCTCTTTTCTGAATGGCCACTAGGACGAGTTGTTTGGTTGCCATGGCAGCCGCCGGTGCCACCGCTCGCGTGAGACGCGCTCGTTTACCTCGTTCCAGGGATCACGCCAACAACGTTCGGACGACCCCCCGGGAGATAGAAATAGCCGAGTTGTCGCCCTCGGACGGGCGCCCGGAAG
>CM063502.1:62149040-62156540 GCA_032207245.1 Pardosa pseudoannulata | reverse complement strand
TATCATCTACAGCGACTGAAAATGAAAATGGAATATCTCTTTCTAGTTACAATGTTTTTGAATCTGTAAACATATGCGATAGTAGATGTTGAGAAATATATGAAGGTAAAATTCCTGAGTACTGTCTATTCGTGTAAAAATTTAGACTTGGTTGATAAAAACGCTCTACATGAAAATTTATTTTACTATAATTATGTGTCGTCTACCTTAACAGTTGTAAGGCATGTTTTGATACCCCGCTATAGAATTCCCTCAATTTTGATTATATTTTGCAGGGAGCGTGTTTTGTTCCATTATCTGTATTTTCCTCTTTCCTGCATGTTCTGAGATAATGTAAAGAAATGTCCAAGATGCAATTTATAACAATTGATATTTACTACACACAAATAGTTATTATGCAAAGAGATATCTAAGGATTAATTTAAAACAATTACTCTTTACAACATACAAATGCATGTTATGCAGAGAGATAGCTAAGGCACAATTTACAACGCTTACATTTTACTGCACACAAATTTACATATTGCATTAAAAATAACATTGTAAAATGTACAATTATTCCTATGTAGGTTTAATTTATTTCATAAAAAAAGATAATGATAATAACATAAGATAATGACATAAGAATTGAAAATTTTCAAAGTCAAAGGAAAAACAGTTATCTTCATGTCTTGTTAAATATATGAAAATATTTCTGTTTAAAAGCTCATATTTAAAAAATGAGTTAAAGAAGATTAAATGCAGAAAAATGAATAAATTTCATTTTTTTTTAATTTAAGGGGCTACTCTTTTATTCCTTTTAGAAGTGAGGTCTATATGTGTGTATCTCAGTGAGGTCTATATGTGTGTATATAAATTCACTTACTCAAATAATCTGACAGTTTACTCATGTAAAATCACTGATAATTTGTTAATTTTTAAAAGAAATTTTTAATGTGTAGAAACAATGTTATGCACATCTATCTATCTATTATATATATATATATATATATATATATATATATATATATATATATATATATATATATATATATATATATATATATATATATATATATATATATATATATATATATATATATATACGTATACTTTTTAACTGTCTATTCTTTTTCTGAACTTATTTCCTTTTTTAGCGTCACATAGTTTCAAATTTGCCTAAAATATCCATATTTGTATTTATATGTTTCCATTAGAACAGGATCAATCAACGAAAGACAATTAAAGAAAATAGGGTTTAGATTACATCTTCAGATTTAAAGGCATATATAATACTGTATTGTGCATATGTGCAATTTGATTTAAAAAGTTATAAGAACATCGTTTAAAAGAATTCAAATGTAAAATCCCCATTCGTTCGTTTTTTAGAAAATGACTGCCGGATGATACACCTTAGAGCTTCCATCTTTTTACATAGGTCCTTGAAAAAGATTTGAATAACAATTTTGGTACACGTGGTGCTTTGTCACAGCTGTAGGATTATCGCAATGGTTTCATGACGCTGTCCTTTTTTACGCCCATTTTATCCTAGGTAACCGGAAGTAATCAGAGGACGACAGATCTAGTGAATATGGGAAATGTAGTGGTAACAGCTATCTGACGGCTTGTCAGAAACTGTTTAACATACAAAGCGGTGTGTGTTCTGCTGTTCTACAGAAACTAGACACGTGCACGTGCTATCACTTACACACTTCCCCTGTGTTACTCCTCAGAAATGTCTACTGTGGTCGCCAGTAGCTTAGATATTACTCTATGATTGATTCTACAATAATCAAGCTTGTATTTTTTTTTTGGTTTTATGCGTTAAATAATTCATTCTGAAATATTTTAATTATACGTTACATGCATGTAATTAATTATTTTTTTTCTAATATAAAAAAACATAATTGAATATAATGTACAGGTAAATGCAAAGAAGTACACATTTACTCAGTACAAACAATTAAAATATGTTTCATTCGTAAATGGAAACAAATACTGATACAGAATTAAATTTATAAGGTTTAAACTAGAATTTATTTAAATTTTTGTTGTAATAAAATCTCTTCTTTTTCCATGGTAATGATTTTTAATCTATTAACAGCCTTTTTTAAATTTTAATTAACACAGAAGGAGTGGAAGATACAAAAAACACAATATTCACACTAATTGTTGATCAATAAAATTTTATTATTTTAAGTATTGGCTTTCAATATTTTTAAAATCCAAAGTAAATGTAAACACTAACCGAAGTAACTCTTTCCATTTTCCATATTCCTGTGTTCGCATATTTGTTCCCTGTTTAGTTTTTTTCTAAAACTGAACAATTTCCAAACAAGAAAAAAGTGCTATGAACTCAGATCGTTTCGAGATAAAAATTTCTTTTTGTCAAAAAATACTTTGTTTCTACTTATACTCTAGGTTCAAAGACACTATATTTTGCTTATTATTTTAAAGACTTTTAAGAATTTTTTATCTAAAGAAGTCCAAACTCAAACTGTAAAAAAAAACTTTATTATGCTTCTCTTTAAAACTTTAAATTTGTGACACACAGAATCCATTATTTTAAGTATACATATAATAGTTTCAAATAAACAGATGCTTCAAAAAAGAAGAGAAAAGTAAAGTAAAATTGAATACATTTCAAATAATTATTTATTTCTTAAATACTTAGTATTTAAATTCTACTGATTATTCTTGAACCTGTTTTCACCAAATTTTTATTTTCTTTGAGGAGTTTTGAATACCTGTGTTCAAATATAAGTTTTTGTTAGTGATAAAATAAGTAGTTTTAGCTAACTTTTATATAAATATAGCATTTCACAAGGAAATAAATATATTTTACTCCTGAACACAAAATTATCTTAAATTAAATGTAAATGTAATTTTAATCAATAAATATACATACATAATAGAAACAAATATACATAATAGAAACTTACAAATTTAAATTAATAGTAAGCTAAAAAGGGGTATAATAGTGTTTCAAAAATTACATCTATGATTGTTTTGACTGGTAGTCATAGATGTAGAGGAATAATTTTCTTCACTTACACAAAATGTAAAAACTTGGTCATACATATGAGCTTACACATACAAGGATTTCATTAGATTAGTAGACATTCTCTTATTAAAACGGATGAATTTAATAGTACAAAAATGTTTAACTACAGCAAATTTCTCTCTATAAAACGAAATTTCTAATCGTAAAGAAAGGAAATTAGGGCTTTGATAGCAATGAAAATATTTTCTCTGTAGTGAATTTACTTTCAACGTGTAAACAATTATTTCATAAGTTTCCCTTTCTGGGATACTAGTCATGTTTGAAGAAAGTTACCAATTTTTGTGCAATCGGTTGGTTTCCACTTTCTCTTTCCTTTACCACCCGCATTGGTCATTCTACAGATAACACATAACAATAAATCATTTCTAAAGGGTAATGCAATCCGGATATCTAGATTTTCCATACAGATGAAACATGATAACTGTGAGTTAAGATGGGTTACTAGCATGACTCTAAGAATCGGAAGGGGAGGGGGACTGTAAATGGATGTACTGAATAATTTTAACAACAGTGTAATCTTTAATTTTGCGCACTCCTATAAAACATATTCTATAATAAGAAAAATTATTATTATTATTTTCCTGTATAAACTATAGCATGACCAGGTAATATAACATAAAGAGTAATATTTACTTACACAAAGACTGGAGTTGAGTTGAGTTGTATGGGGCTTAATGACACTGATTCCTCTAGGAATAGTGTCCCAAAAAATAATCATAGATACATGCGATTTAGATTATTTGATTTTTATTTTTTTTTCTTTTTATCTAATCAAAAACGGTGATTTTCTTATAATTTTGTATTTATCACTCCCCTAACTGTGGATTGTAAAATTTTCCAAATATATGAGAAATTCTGTCATCAGGAAACATGTATAATTTTAATTTTTTGTTTAAACAGTTTTAGATTTTTTTAAATATAATTTATACCTAAAACTTATAGCCGTAGTTTTATTACACGTTTCTAACATTTACTATTTTAAAATTATTTATAACTAAAACAAACATCTATTTTTTTTACTATTAATAACTACATATAGAAAAAAGTCAAAAGGTGTCGTTATAGTTTAAAATTTACTATAATTTACTATTCTCTCAATTTTGAGTTTAAGTTTATGAGAATCTCAAGAATTTTCACTTAAAAACGAATTTGTATCCTCAATAAAGCCACTTATGAAACAGTTTCAGGAAAAAATATTTTAATATTTACATAGTTCTAAATAACATGAAATATTTTATTATATATAAATAAATTTCGAAGAAAAAAAGGTTTTATACATATATTATAATTTGTGCAATGTATATGAAATTAAAAATACTAAAAAGTCCACACTGTGTTACATATAGCCAAGGAGATCATATACATACCGCTAGCATTTGAATTTTATAACTTTTAAGTAGTTTCAATTGATTAAATCAATTTTAAAATAAATTTAATCGGTATATAATCATTTAGTTTATGTTTCTATCACTACTTCTTCAGTTTTATATAGCTTTGATCTCTGAAAGCAATGTAAAATTAAATGTATTTGGAAAAGAAAATTATTGCATGTATTAAGGAAAGTGTTTCATAATACATCAATAATTCATATGATTTGATTTATTTAACTAATTTGATTTAAGCTTATCATCCATTTTAAGTAAGGGGATTTTACTTTAGTGATATTCTATTCAAAGTTCTAAAAATGTAGTGGTTATTGTTAGTTTCAAGTAATATTTATTTAGTTCTGATTTTCTATTCGATATAAGGTATGCTTAAGAAAAATCTTAGAAAGAAGGACGGTTTTTAAATTAATAAACTTCACAAAACATTATGTTGGCAGCAAACAGATAATAAATAGAACTGTTTAATATAGCTTTTTGAAAAATTAATTTTAAAATTCAATAAAACAAATCAGTTCTGTAAGGCAGTCATATAGTAAACATGTAGCTAAAACAACCTATTAAGGTTGGATGTAATTGAATGAATCCTGTTCACCTATATGCATCCAAAAATAAAGCGGCTCTACAAAAATCCTATAATTTTGATTTAAAACTTAAAAATTACATAATTTAAATATTTGTCTTATTATTTATTTTCTTATGTAATGGCTGTAAAATTAAATATGGAGTTTCTTAAGATTTTACTTAGTATAATTTTTACCTCAATAGGATTGTTTTATAAAAAGTTCTTAAAATTAAAAAAAAACTCTGTGTAAAATTGGGTAACCAAAATTGTATTACAGTACCAACTAAAATGAGTATTATGTATTGCTGTTTCATTCCCTAGCTATTTACTATAGGAAAATTAAAACTTCAGTGCAACATGTATCTAAAAACATGTATCTATGAACATGTAGTCTAAAGTAAACACTTTGTTTTACTGTGTTACACATCTGAAATATAAAGAAAAATTAAAGTCAATTTAAGAGAAAAATTTTGTTGATTGTTGCCCTCCTGCAATATTGCAATTAATAGTTTGGCAATAGAATCGAAATAAGATGGCGAAACTAAATTTACTTTATCAAAGTTATATTTTTAACTAGATCTGATTCACATGGTTATAGCAGTCATTTGAATCTATCGCATTATATTAGTAGATTTCTTGCCAATGTAGTTTACTCTTGTTAATACTCTTGTGCAAAAAACTCTTGTGAAAATACTTAACTACTAATTATGAAAATACTTAAATATATAAAAATTGACTGAAAAATTTATTTTCTACAAAACATACCTAATTCATATAAATAATGTAATTCTTAATTATAAATTTTTTTGCACAAGAGTATTAACAAGAGTAAACTACATTGGCAAGAAATCTACTAATAATTAGTAGTTAAGTATTTTCATAATTTCATTAGTAGATTTCTTGCCAATGTAGTTTACTCTTGTTAATACTCTTGTGCAAAAAAATTTATAATTAAGAATTACATTATTTATATGAATTAGGTATGTTTTGTAGAAAATATATTTTTCAGTCAATTTTTATATATTTAAGTATTTTCATAATTTTCTACATGGTTGATATGATGTAATTTAACAATTGAGGACATATTCCGTAAATCTATATTGTTAAGATACAAAAAGTTAAATTACATATATCTTGTTTAGAAAAATGCAAATAAAAATAAAGGTATGTAAATAATATCATTTATTAACCCAGGTAACATATTGTGTCACTTTTATTATTCATTGCAATTCATTAAACATGTGATTTTGCGTTCAAAAACATTAATTCTAACGCACTTTTATTTAAGCTACAATACGTCTAAAAACATGACGTGTGCGTGTGAAACGAAAAATGCATAAAAAATATAATGAAAATAATCGAAATAAAATTAC
The DNA here is from genome assembly GCA_032207245.1 of Pardosa pseudoannulata. Taxonomy (NCBI): domain Eukaryota; kingdom Metazoa; phylum Arthropoda; class Arachnida; order Araneae; family Lycosidae; genus Pardosa; species Pardosa pseudoannulata. The sequence goes on along the minus strand of CM063502.1, from coordinate 62,150,177 downwards.
ATCTATCTGTCTCAGAAAAGAATGAATAGAAGAAAGGAGAAAACAGCAAAAGAATGGAGGATCAAACTTAAGTGAAACAGAAAAGAATGATGATAATATTTCAAAGATCACATACTTTATGATGAATAAAGTGCTAAAATTCAAGAACTTAATTTAAGTCATTGTGTGGAGCCAGATATCCCCTGTATAACAAAAAATAATGTATTTCTTAGACCTAATCTGCACGAAATGGTTTTCTGAGATTTATTCTTCTATGAACAAAAGTTTAACAATTCTTCGGATAAATAAATAATAAAGCATTTACAATTTTTATGGCAATAAGTTAGTTTGTTAAAGTAAAATTTTTCTTATAAGAAACAAATAGAAATGAGTTATTGTTTAAAAGCTTGAAAAGTTATATTTTCAGCTATATTATATCCCAAACTAAAACTGTTATGTTTATATTGGTTAAATACATTTAAATCAGCAGTCGAAATTGCTACAATTATATACTTTATTATTTTATGGTATTATTTATTAATGGTATAAACATTGACTCTTTTATTAGAAGTTGGCTTTTTTAAAGGAAAATTAAACTAATTTTAAAAACACTTTACAGAAATAGACCTTAGGAAAATACAAGATTTAAAAACAATTTAGATATTTTTAAAAACATACCGGCTATCAAATATCGCAAAAAACACCGTTCACAATGAGTGAAATAACTAGCAAATGAAAACAACTCTGGATTATTTTTCAGCGTAAAATAAAATTGGTAAAACTTTCAAAGCAGTGAGCACTTGTTTTTTCATTGCTATGTTAACCAAACTACCAGAGCCATTTGTTAGAAACACTATAACTTAAAAAAAAGAAACTGAATAGTGTATAAAAGCTGCGTTCTAAAACTTAGTATTCCCATTTGCGTTATGCACACATATCTTTAAAGGAAAATTTTAAGTGAAAATGTTTAATTCATCATTAGTTTCAACTTTTAAATTTAAGGCGTTATTACAGTTTTAGAATAAAATATACATATCTAAGCATTTGATCATGTTTCTGGCTGAATAAAACTGACAGATTTTTATTAATTCCATGATTTTTTCGAATTACAATATTTTCCTTACATATTCATATATGCTTTGCTGGATGATGCCTGGA
>CM063502.1:62124040-62144040 GCA_032207245.1 Pardosa pseudoannulata | reverse complement strand
CTATAAGAGGTTTGAAATTTCATGATAAAGTTCCCACTATTTGCAGTACATTTTTTTACGCTAAATTTATTTTTAATTTGATAGATTTCAAAAGTAATCTCTAAACCTCTAAAACCTCTAAATTTCTAACCTCTAAAATCTGCTTCAAAAGTACATTTCGGAAGCTGATAATGACCTGTAATAAACTTATTTAAGTTTGTATTCTTAGATTTGGTGCAAAATTTTAGATGTATGTCTGGAATACACGTTGAAAATAGATTTTAAATTCCTCTGCTTATATTAAGTATAAATTAATTAGAGATAAAATAAAACAATACATTTTTATACAATAAATATTATCCCTTTTTATTTAATACTATACTGTGTTATAAGATTCAACACATCATTTGTAAAATAATTTCTATTTATAGTAGCTTTGAAATTTTTTGATAAAGTTCCCACTATTTGAAGCACATTTCTTTACTCGAAATTTATCTTTAATTTGACAGATTTCTAAACTTCCTCAAAAACCTACTTCAAAAGTACATTTTGGAAGTTGATAATGACCGAAAAGAAATTTATTTAATCCTGTATTCTTAGATTTGGTGTAGAATTTTTAGATGTATGTCTGGAATACAGGTTGAAAATATATTTTAAATTACTCTGCTTACATTAAGCATAGCGTAATTGGGAATAAAATAAAACAATAGATTTTTTATACAATAAATATTATCCCCTTTTTATTTAATACTCTACTGTGTTATAAGATTCAATACATCATTTGTAAAATAATTTCTATTTATAGTAGCTTTGAAATTTTTTGATAAAGTTCCCACTATTTGTAACAGGTTTCTTTACTCGAAATTTATGTTTAATTTGACAGATTTCTAAACTTTCTCAAAAACCTGCTTCAAAAGTACATTTTGGAAGTTGATAATGACCGAAAAGAAATTTATTTAATTCTGTATTCTTAGGTTTGGTGTAGAATTTTTAGATGTATGTCTGGAATACAGGTTGAAAATATATTTTAAAATACTCTGCTTACATTAAGCATAGCGTAATTGGGAATAAAATAAAACAATAGATTTTTTATACAATAAATATTATCCCCTTTTATTTAATACTATACTGTGTTATAAGATTCAATACATCATTTGTAAAATAATTTCTATTTATAGTAGCTTTGAAATTTTTTGATAAAGTTCCCACTATTTGTAACAGGTTTCTTTACTCGAAATTTATGTTTAATTTGACAGATTTCTAAACTTTCTCAAAAACCTGCTTCAAAAGAACATTTTGGAAGTTGATAAGGACCGAAAAGAAATTTATTTAATTCTGTATTCTTAGATTTGGTGTAGAATTTTTAGATGTATGTCTGGAATACAGGTTGAAAATATATTTTAAATTAATCTGCTTACATTAAGCATAGCGTAATTGGGAATAAAATAAAACAATAGATTTTTTATACAATAAATATTATCCCCTTTTATTTAATACTATACTGTGTTATAAGATTCAATACATCATTTGTAAAATAATTTCTATTTATAGTAGCTTTGAAATTTTTTGATAAAGTTCCCACTATTTGTAACAGGTTTCTTTACTCGAAATTTATGTTTAATTTGACAGATTTCTAAACTTTCTCAAAAACCTGCTTCAAAAGTACATTTTGGAAGTTGATAAGGACCGAAAAGAAATTTATTTAATTCTGTATTCTTAGATTTGGTGTAGAATTTTTAGATGTATGTCTGGAATACAGGTTGAAAATATATTTTAAATTAATCTGCTTACATTAAGCATAGCGTAATTGGGAATAAAATAAAACAATAGATTTTTTATACAATAAATATTATCCCCTTTTATTTAATACTATACTGTGTTATAAGATTCAATACATCATTTGTAAAATAATTTCTATTTATAGTAGCTTTGAAATTTTTTGATAAAGTTCCCACTATTTGTAACAGGTTTCTTTACTCGAAATTTATGTTTAATTTGACAGATTTCTAAACTTTCTCAAAAACCTGCTTCAAAAGAACATTTCGGAAGTCGATAATGACCGAAAAGAAATTTATTTAATTCTGTATTCTTAGATTTGGTGTAGAATTTTTAGATGTATGTCTGGAATACAGGTTGAAAATATATTTTAAATTACTCTGCTTACATTAAGCATAGCGTAATTGGGAATAAAATAAAACAATAGATTTTTTATACAATAAATATTATCCCCTTTTATTTAATACTATACTGTGTTATAAGATTCAATACATCATTTGTAAAATAATTTCTATTTATAGTAGCTTTGAAATTTTTTGATAAAGTTCCCACTATTTGTAACAGGTTTCTTTACTCGAAATTTATGTTTAATTTGACAGATTTCTAAACTTTCTCAAAAACCTGCTTCAAAAGAACATTTCGGAAGTCGATAATGACCGAAAAGAAATTTATTTAATTCTGTATTCTTAGATTTGGTGTAGAATTTTTAGATGTATGTCTGGAATACAGGTTGAAAATATATTTTAAATTACTCTGCTTACATTAAGCATAGCGTAATTGGGAATAAAATAAAACAATAGATTTTTTATACAATAAATATTATCCCCTTTTATTTAATACTATACTGTGTTATAAGATTCAATACATCATTTGTAAAATAATTTCTATTTATAGTAGCTTTGAAATTTTTTGATAAAGTTCCCACTATTTGTAACAGGTTTCTTTACTCGAAATTTATGTTTAATTTGACAGATTTCTAAACTTTCTCAAAAACCTGCTACAAAAGAACATTTCGGAAGTTGATAATGACCGAAAAGAAATTTATTGAATTCTGTATTCTTAGATTTGGTGTAGAATTTTTAGATGTATGTCTGAAATACACATTGAAAATTAATTTTAAATTCCTCTGCTTACATTACTGCATAGCATAATTAGAGATAAAATAAAACAATAGATTTTTAATACAATAAATATTATCCCCTTTTATTAAATACTATGCTGTGTTATAAGATTCAACACATCATATTTTTTTCTAAGCACATAAAATTTGTAACACATTCGAAATTTCTTGCGAAAGTTCTCAGTATTGGCAATACATTTTTATGCTCGAAATTCATGTTTAATTTGACCCGTTTTTAAAACTTCACCCTTAAAGTGCTTTAAAAGTCTTACTATCACTTTTTCAAAATTTTATACTGAAATTATTGCTTTCACAAGTATATAACTTAAATATGAGGAAATTTTGTAGATTTTCGCTCTTCAGATGGAAAATTACAGCTCGGAAATACAAAAAAATACCTTTTAAAATATTTTCCATTAAAAAATTTATTATTTCGCACGTAGCTGGAATGAAAAATAGGTTGAAAAAATTGAACTGCTTTGAGTTAACAAGTGTTATGTTTCTTGTTCAATTTCACCACAGGCCGTGCTTTACACGCAACTTTCGTAGTATGGTCAGTGTAATTTCCATATTGTTGGATTGTTTTATATCGTATCAAGTACATATGCATTATGGAAAATTAATATTTATAATAAATACTGCTACGTATAATATAACTGAAATACATGGAGTTTTATAGTTTTTCGTTCTTAAAAACTTACAGCCTCGAAAAATCGAAAAGTGTTTTTTCAAATAGTTTTCGCTAAAATAAAAATCGCATTTCAATAGCACTTGGGTGAAAAATATACCAACGAAATTAAACTGTATTGAGATAGAGAACAACACACCTTTCTCGTTCAGTTTCTTCATGTGACGTACAATGCATGCAATAGTCATCGTATAGTCTATGCAATAGTCTTATTTTTTGGATTAATTAATACAGTTTCAAAATTTATTTGGAATAAATGAAAGTCAAAATAGTTAAGGTGCATGCTAATCCATATAATATTTACAGAATACGTTTTTTCATTTTAATTTCTTTTAGAATTATATTAACTATGAAGCAATAAAACGATAATCTTAAAAGATTGTTTATTAATTAATTGTTAAAATAATAGCAATTTTCTGCCAACAAAAAATTTCCTATAAAATACGTAATCAAACTAATAACTGAAATAACATTAATGTGTCATATATGTTTTTATACTTACGTTTAACATTTGAATTAAATTTACAAGGCCTAGATTAACTCTAAAATTGTGTGTATAAAATTTCAGAATTTAGAATAAGTATACAGTAATCGTACTTAGTAATAAAATAAAATAATACTATTAAATATATAGAAAAAAGTTAAGAAATTATCGCACTATGCAATTATTTCAAAGCACCTTTTTTTTATTTTCAGCAGAAATTAAAATTTTATCTGGAACAAAAATCTCCCATTTTTAGGAGATTTGAAATTGCTTGTGGTACCTTTCACTCCTTGCAACGTATTTCTCTGCCTGAAAATAATTTTTAATTTGACAGGATTTTAAAATTTCTCCCTAAAAGTGCTGTAAAAGTACTGCTTCTCTTTGAAAAGTTTCCGGGCAAATTATCGCTGTTATAGTTGTATAAATGAAACGCTCGAAATTTTGTAAATTTCCGTACTTTAGAGTGAAAACTGCAGTCTTGTACCACGAAGAAATATCTTTTAAAATATTTTTCATTGATAAATTCGTATTTCGATCGTAGTTGGATGAAAAAATATATCAACGAAATTGAACCGTATTGAGATAGTGAATTACACGTTTTATGTTTCTCGTTCAATTTCTCCACAGGCCGTACTTTACGTGTAATGTTCTCCGTATGTTCGCTGTAATGTTCTTACTTTCGGATTATTTGGTATCGTATCAATATTCAAATGCTACGGGGGAAATTAAAATAGTTATAACTAATCCAGATGCTGGGAATGTTCACGATATATAGTTTCTCTTCATATTTACAGTTTAGTTTCTTTTAGAATCATAACTCGCGAAAAGAAACGCTATAACATTGTAGACTTATATATTTATGTATTCATTTGTAAATATTTATCTGTATTTATTCATTCATCTCTTTTTTTCCTATTTAAAAATGAGAAGTTTGAAACTGAAAATTCAAAATCATTGAAGCATATTTTTCTGGCCACATTGGTATAAATAGTACAATGCAGAAAAGGATTAAAATAAATTTGTTTATTCCAAATTTATCTGATTTTTTTGCAAAATGCTCCAATAAAATCCTATAAAATGCTCATTAGTGAAGAAATATTCTCATTATGTAATATAGAAAAGGATTCTTATCACGTCATTGTTGATAATTATAAAGATTATTGCATTTAAAAAAATTAAACACATTCATGATTAAACGCATAACTGCTAAACATTTTAAATGTTAATAAGAGAGATCACCGGTAAAGTTATATATATATATATATATTTGTAGACCAAATTAGCTTTAAAGGTGTCATTATTATAGGGAATTTCTTGATTTAGTCGCATTTTTTATTAAAACAATCAGTTAGTTGCATTTTTATTTCGTTTCTGAATTTTGAAAGTTCTTTTATTACGGTTGAAGTCTATTTTGCATAATAAATTCTTCAACATGAATTGTATTTTCCTAGTATTATAACTTAAAATTAATAAATTCAGGTTTTCCAGGTCAAATAAAAATATTCTAATAATTACCATATAGCAAGAAGGATTCACAACCATCTAAATGAAATAGGTACAGTTTCTCAATCAGTAATCAGATTCTATCAGTCATCAAATCGACGTCCACATTGTATAATCTGTCCAGTTATGAACATTGGTCATATGTTCAATGAAACCTGTATGCTGTTATGGTTATTTTCTCGTATTTCTAATGTCTTTTCTTTATCTGCTCGCTGTTACTCACTAAGACTTACAAAAGTTCATCATACAAGCACAACACAGTGAAAATATGTATATAGAACTTTTTTAACCAGGTACACTATCTATCATAAATAATAAATGTCTCGTAATTTAAGATTTATTATTTCTTACAGCATGATTATCAAGCAAACTGATGTTAAGAATGAGTTAAAAATCTTATACTTGCAGCATGTATTACCATGTTGATATTTCTTATTATAATAAAAAAAATCTTCAATGGTATCTTTACAAATCTTACACTAAAGCTAAAAGAAAGTTAAAAACTAAATTTGAAAGTGCTTAATATATAAACGTAAGTGTATGATACTGAATATGAATATGATATTATAAAATTTCACCATGAATCATTTAACCTTAATATAAAGCGTTTAACTCTAGAGTCGTTGAAACTGAATCTTATTATAAATCTTACATTAAAGCTAAAAGATAGTTAAAAATCATGTAAATGGATTTAAAAGTGCTTAAAATATAAACCTAACTGTATGATGCTAAATATAAATACGATATTATAAAATACCACCATGGATCATTTATCCTTAATACAAAGAGTTTAACTCTAGAGTTGTTGAAACTGAATCTTATTGTACATGTGGAATTTTGATAAAAGTAATAATTTTGATAAAAGGCTTTTGAAAGCAATATAGTCTTATTTTTTTGATTACCCAAAAATGTGTTATTTTGTAGTATTATTAACGTATTGACATTTCACACGTAGCGTATTCATTCACGATAATCAATATGAAACCTAAACATTTGGTACAGTTGAGGCATGCATATTTGATTAATTAAAAATATATTGATATATTTGCCATCCTAAAAAACTGAGGTATCGCGGTTAAATGAAGGATACGGAAAATAAAAAATACGCCGTTTGTCTAATTTATTACAGGAAATGTCTGAACTGAAAATTAAAGTCAGTGATAAATGAAGTGCTAAAAGAATTTCTTCATACTGACGCATAGGGTGAAGGCAATGACTTTGCACACGTCTCAGCATCCATTATCACATTACTTCTACTTAACGGGAATGTGAAATAATATAATGCAGAACGTCCCTTCATTATCCTTTAGTCCTTATGTCCGGTGTCCCGTTTCCAGTGGTGTCCAAAATTTGCATGCGGATGACTCATGATGACGTGAATGACTCTGCTTTGATTTGTGATCTTGGGTCACCCCCTCCTAATCAATGCATGTGGGACACTTTAATGAATTTGCTATCAATGGGTTGCGTAACCTTAGATCAGGAAAGCTCATCTAATGCAGTAATTTGTTTCGAATGGGCCAATTACGCTTGTCAATAGTGCACACTTACAGATTTTTCAAGAAACTATTTTTATAAATTCTATAATAAAAATCTAGCAATGATATATTATTAATTTATGAATATAGTTACAAAGAATAAAAGAGTTTGGGACTCCTTTTAAATTATACGAATATTACATGCACAGTCATTACACAATAGCTGAGAGTTCAAGAGATTATCTCGTAGTTAATGTGCATATTTCTATAATTTTATTAAACACTTTTAAAAATCTGAAACGTTTAATACTATTATATTATATTTCACAAAAATATGCTATTTATACTAATACTTTAAAATTTAATAACACAAAATTTTATTTTAAATAAAAATTTTGTGTATTTATTCTATATTAAATTTTATTATCATAAAATTTTATTTTTAAAGACTTAAAAATTGTTAACATATTTTTTAAATATTATAATGTTTAATTAAAAATATTACTCGACAGACCAAGCAATTTTTGTACATCAGGTTTAACTTTTAAATGAAGGAAAATAACTGAAAAATTTATTCATGGAGTTTTTTATTTATCTTTAGTTTTTTATTTATCTAAAGAATATCCTACTTATATTTTTTCCATTCAATCAATGTACTGCACCGTTAAGTTTTGAAACTGGCCTTCTACCAGCCGTTTCCAATCTATGTCAAAGTCGATGTACAATGCAAATTAAAGAGACATTTGCTAGCTATTACAAAAACAAAGCTTGAAACTCAATCAAAACGAAGCCTATATACCTTTATTAATTTTATTTAAGGATCAACTATTCTGACTTCAAAGCTGTCTGATAGATTGGGAGAACTATAGAGTTTTCAAAGTCTGCAAACAATAAAAGTGAAGTTTGTGTTCTAGGTAACGTGTGTTTGGTTATGTCTAATTCTCCATATTGGATTTTCATTGATTAGGTTAGACAACCTCTTCACCGTAGCTCCCTTTATTAAGATTTGAATCAATTTTGATCTCTCTTTAAAAAGTCCAAGCTATATACTAGACGTGAAGTTTATATATAAAAATAAAAATGTAGTTTAACCTGAATTCTAGTGTTATATTACGAAAAAATATTTTTTAACGATTAGCCATTTTGGTATGGAAATAGTTTGGTGGATCTATGAAATCTTTAGAGTGACGCAATGAAAATGCAGCTATTTTTTTCAAATAACAAGAATTATCCTATTCCTGTATATTTTATTATTATTAAGATTTCTCCATCGTAATACTGTTCTAATTAGTTAAATCGATTTTGATCTTTTTCAAAATCTAAGTTTTAGAAGTTATGTTTATGGAACGATCATAGAATTATTAAAATAATTTCAAACAACGTTGGATCTAATACACGTTTAAAAAATAATTGTTGCTTAATTAATTACTGCTCAAATTGTTTTCTGAATATTATGTACAAATAAGATTTAATCATATGATCTATTATTCAATAATTATATAAAACAATATACAGTGTAAACTGAAGAATTATGTAAGTAAGTATTTTGAATCGTTTTCAAATCAATTCTGATCTAAAAGGTGTTAAAAGAACTAAATTAGAGTATTGCTTAAACTTCTTTTTGATTAACCTAATGCACATAAAAAATTTAATTTAAAAGTCTAGGAGGATTCATAGGGAATGACCATTGTTTTTAATAATAGAAATAAAACTCAACCCGACTCAAATGCTAATCTATATACATAGTATCGCAAATCCAGTGAATCTAATGTTATAAGTAATAAGAGTTGCAAACATTTTATGCTGATATACTGATTCATGTATTATTACTATTTCAACAACATTTTTGACTTTCATTATTTATGCAACTATTTTTCAAACGTTTAAATAGACCATAAATTTTATAGATTTTGGACTATAGACATTTTAAGAATATAGATAATATACATTTTATATAGATTCATTTCATATCATCATCAATCACTTCACAGAGACTTTAATTTCCTATTTCATATTCATTTTCAGAAAACGATAAAACTTTATGTTAAATATGAATGATACATATGCTCCCCTATAAAAAATAATATTCATTTATAAATCTTAATATCAGAAAATACCTATTTCAGACCTTGAAAGATTAATTTAAAATAATTTAACAAAGATATTTCTCTTGCACCTCTACAATCGACTATTTTTCAACACAAAGTCTAATGAGACTGATATGTACTACTTTAAGACGATTCCAATCTTATCCATTCTGCTTCAAACCCAGGAACTACAATACTGAAGAGCACACTATTTTAATTAAAAGTATAAATGATTAAAACTACAAATTTGTTGTAAAGTTTATACAGTTCCCACGGTCCCTATCAATGTCTTTAGTACACAGTATTACAGCATTTATAGGTTGAAATCAGATCAAAATATCTCTTTTACGGACAAGAGAGTTTAACTGGAGGTTTATTATAAATAAGTGTTGTTCTACCCTTTTTGTTTTTGTTATCGTTGTTAAGATATTTAAGAGAAAAATTTGTTTACTACAAATCTGGTGAGTGAAATATTTTTTTTTGTCATTACTGGAACTATAGCAAAAGTAAAAAAAAATATCTACTGTTATTTGTAAACCAATATTTCATATTTATTAAAATCGTGTCAGTCAGCTAGTCAAATGAGCAGTTCTAGTATTTCAGCCAAAATTGGCATCATGACTACTCCGTCACATAACTACTTAACACATTCGTCACATTCAAATTTGAATCCTGTTTAAAATGATCCACCTCTTTCTGATATTTGGGAGAGATGAGAACAATTTTCAAAAGAATAAAATTTTAAATTTTTCATCAGATATTTTATAATTAATATTTGTCACATAATATAATTAATATAATTTTATTTCATAAAATAAATCTATATTATAATTGTTATTATTATAAATATAAAACCATCGTTACAGATATATTAACATTAAACTTACTATTATATTATAGTAAAAACTATATTATAGTTAAAATTATTATTATAAAATACTTAATTATATATTTAAAATAATAATTCTTCTCTATATGTGTGTAATTTTACTTGTTACACCTTTATTGCGTGCATAAAGTATTCAGGAAATTATTTTTTGTCATACAGAATAGCCCATATGATTTTTTAAGAAATATATATTGTAAATTACTTTTTAAATATAGTGATTTTAATAACTATACATCATTTATAATTACTATTAGTATCTATTTAATCATAATAATGTAATATAACTAATAATTAAAATTATATTTTATCATAATAATATCATTATTTATAGTTTTTATTATATTTCCAGTTTCACACGTAAACATGTATTTACATGCACTTTTTTGGACAAATATAACAAACAGAAAGTTAACAATAATAATTAGACATTAGAAGTTAAAAAAAATAAAGATACTAATATTTTGAAAATTTTGTGTATATCTAGTGATAAAAACTAACTTAATAGGAATTAATAAATTAGGTAATATAGACACAAAAAAAAGTTCCTTCTAAACTACTTACTATATATTTTTTTTACTCTACAGAGTGTCTTGGGGATTCCTAAAAGCGTTCAAGATATCTATACAGCTCATTTTATCCTTCAGGAAGAATTCCTGAATAAATGTAGTGATTAGATACTTTATATCCTTTCATTAATTAACCTGTCTCAGTTATATGATATCTTTTTTCCTGCTGCACCTGAGTTTTTCTCGTGGGTGACTCATATTATGAATAAACACAAATCAGCATTTTTGTAGCTTCAACATATAATATTTGTTGTTGTTCAAATTAAGTTTTACATAGAAGGTCATTGATTGTGTTCAGTGATAAAAAATTATCAAAAAATATTCAGTTCTTTAAGTAATTTCTGAAAATTATATTTTTCTCTTTAATGTTTGTCAGTTATTGTTCATATTAAGTTTTATATTGAAGGTCATTGATTGTGTTTAGTATAAAAAGTTAACAAAAATATTACGTTCTTTGCGTAATTGCTGATAATAATTCCATCTTTAATGCATCTTAGGTCGTTATTTAATATGTATTAGGTGTAAGAATTATAAAAAATAATTAAAAGTCATAAAAATAATAGATGATTTGTAGAACGGTTATAGATGTTCATTTTGATAGTTTATTGTAATTTTTTTCTGTTATAAGCTCTTGCGTATTTAACATGACTCGTGAATAAAGAAAATTTAGCTATTTTGCAGAATCAGTATTTAATATTCGTTGTTCGAATTAATTTTATATAGATTGTCTTTAAATGAGCTCAATATAAACAATATAATGTGTGCTTAATTTAAAAAAAAATTTTTTGTACAGATTTTATTTGAAAAAATAATTTTAATTTTTAAATATTTTTCCAGTAAACTTATGAAGATGTAATATTTCTATATAATTGTGTTTCCTTGCACAGGAACTAAAATTGTTGATACGATCTGTTGACAATTGATATATTTATGTATAAGAAAGAAGTTCAATTATAACTATAAATTTATTTTGATTTGCTAACATGTGAAAATATCAATATATAATGGAAATTTATAACAGTCATGTATATCAGCAGTAAAATGCATATAACTTCTTTAATTTTCAATGCAACTTGGGTCTATTTTTCATTAGACTCATCATTCATTGTTTAGTGATTGTATAGTCAATGTATATGCAGAGAAATTAAACAATTTAGATTGCATTTACATAATTTTAAATCTTCTAATATATGGAATTATCCGTTATAAATAAAACTATATTCAATTTATATCTAAACATATAAAAAACGGCACGAGTAGTTCTAAACTAGTTTATAGTTTCTAATATTATGACAATAAACAATCAAAATTGATTTGCTCTTTTTTCAATATATATGTTCAATATGCACATAAAAATTTTAAAGAAATTTCTATATATGCATATGTGTGTGTTTAATGGTGGTTAAATCTTCAAAATAAAATATTAATTACCTTAATATTTAGTATTCCTAATAGTTGCAAATGTTCAGATCAAATATCTTTTATAAATAAAATGATCATTTTTATTGATAGAATATCTTTTATAACTGGTAATGAAATTTGAATCTTATGATAAGCATTAAAATAACATTTGTGAAAAAAATAAAAAAAACAAAAAACATCCTTTATTTATGTATAAAATGTTTTTTCAAGAAAGACGTGTATAGATATTACAATTTAAAACATTCATTTAAGCTAACTTTAATTTCATACTTAATAAAATAAATAGTTTGTTATCATTCGAAGACGTGTATTAATTAAATTGCAAATCAACTCGTTTGAAATTTTCATACAATTAATAAAAATTTGTTTCCAAAAGTTCATTTTCGTTATTGTTTGCTATAATTAAATTATGGTTGAAAAAAGTATGTTTATTATAGTATTAATGATTAAAAAAAAACAAATTTTCTTCTCAATTCAAGTTATATTCCTCGATTCAATTACGGAGAAATATGGAATTTTCAATCACATATTGACCTGTCGGCTTAAACGTATTTAAATGGCAAGACACTCTCTGATTTTCATACCGTTAGTACTACTTATAATTCAACACTTAGTGATAATGACACTTGTGTCTATGAAAATTACAAGATGATTTCCATGTCTGAGGCAGAACTATAAATCATTTGTTAGTCTCTTCACCATAAAAGTTTATAACCATATAAATTGTTTCTTAGGCAATATTAATTTGAATAATTTGCAAAATTTTGAATTTATAAAAAGTAAAGCAGGAAAATTAGAAGTAACATAGAAATGAGGTGAAAGGTGTATAGATAAAAGTTTTACAATCAAAATTTTTCTATTCATTTCAGATAAATTTTGATCAATAAAATATTACACACTTCAGATTTATCTGTATTTATTTAGTAGAATAATGTGTGCAATTAAAAATAAAATATTTTATTAAATTCTTATAAATATTTATGATTTTATATCCAATTTAAACTTTGAATATTTCTTTAAAAGACTTTTAACGAAACATTAGAAAAAAAAAGTAAATATGCCAAAGATCTAAAGATAAGCTTAAATATAATATGAAGAAATAATAATAAATTAAAAATAAAATATTTTATTAAATTCTTAAAAATATTTATGATTTTATATGCAATTTAAACTTTGAATATTTCTTTAAAAGACTTTTAGAGAGACATTAGAAAAAAATAAGTAAATGTGCCAAAGATCTAAAGATAAATTTAAATATAATATGAAGAAACAATAAATTAAAAATAAAATATTTTATTAAATTCTTAGAAATATTTATGATTTTATATGCAATTTAAACTTTGAATATTTTTTAAAAGACTTTTAACGATAAATTAGAAAATAAAATATGCCCAAGATCTAACGATAAATTTAAATATAATACGAAGAAATAATAATAAACTAAAAATAAAATATTTTATTAAATTCTTAGAAATATTTATGATTTTATATGCAATTTAAACTTTGAATATTTCTTTAAAAGACTTTTAACGAGACATTAGAAAAAAAAAGTAAATATACCTAAGATCTAACGATAAATTTAAATATAATATGAAGAAATAATAATAAATTAAAAATAAAATATTTTATTAAATTCTTAGAAATATTATTATTTTATATGCAATTTAAACTATGAATATTTCTTTAAAATTCTTTTTATGAGATTTTAGAAAAAAAATAAGTAAATATGCACAAGATCTAACGATAAATTTAAATATAATATGAAGAAATAATAATAAATTTAATAACGTTATTTAATTAAATTTTTGCTTATTGGGAATAAAGAGGAAATGTATACCTACTTATATTAAATACAGTGAATGAGTCTGGAAGCTTCCTTAGCACATAATGTCTTTTTTATGACCTTTTTCTTTCAGCCATTAACGACATTCAGTCAACGACTACCTGTTGCCAATAACCAAAAGTACTTTTCTGAATGATAGATAAAACCTACACTAATATTTCTTAAAATCTATTTCCTTTCTAGTGGGCTTTATAAAAAACGAAATAAAACATTATTTTATTTAAGCATAAAAACACGAAACTTTTCCCTTTTGTTAGTATACTTAATAATAATTTATGTTGCAAAAGAGGTAAAACTACAGAACGTCTGTTCTCTCAAGAACTGATACCTAGGGAATAATTGCGTTAAATGAGTTAGTTTATTTCATTACAAAAAAGTTGTTTTCTGTAGCTTTTAATCTATTTAGTCACAATGTAAATAACTGGTAAAATGAAATTAAATTTAGCACATGAGATCGTATTTTCTTAAATAGACTTTTGAAACTAGATGTAAAATTAATACAGGATATTAAATAAATTAAGGTAATATTTTGCCCTTTGGGGTTGAGGATTGTGAATAAAAATGTCATTGAATATTTTATATTATTTATTCTTAGATAACTTTTAAATATGATCAAATGTAAAATGATTTTCTTGAAAATGAAGTAAAAGACAAACAAATATTCAATAATAGTTAATATTAGCACAGAAGATTTAATATAGTAAACTTCCAGTTGTCTGCAACTTAGGTTTGAAAACATGACTTGTAGTATGAATCAAACGAATGAGTTTAACAAAAGGGTGTTATGGTGGAGAAGGCTTAATAAAAGGTATTTAAAGAAGGTTGCTGCAACTTGTTTTATTACGATTAGTAAACTAACAAACATAGGTCAATTCTAGCCAGTCTCTCCCTAAACCAGTTCGGGAAGCTCAAATGTACAAAACTTGCAATGCCTAAACCTACTTCGGACATGAGAAAATATATTATTTCTATACTGTAAAGGCCGACTTAGTTCATCTACCTTTTAAATTCCTATTTTATATGCAACAACTATTTTTCAAACAAACTTGGTGCTTAACACATGGTGCTTGTCCGTCATTCATATGTTTAACGAAAATGAAATATTTTTTTCCAGATTATCCTAAGATGATAAGAATCCATTGAAGACAAGTACATAACATGAAACACAGAAGGAGGAACAAAGTTTGATATGGCCTGCAGCAAAGCAAATCATATAGTAAGTAATAATTATTACGTTTCTATGCAGCTGGTTGGGGAACAGTGTTCTATAGACCAATAATGCCTTTTTTGAAATATTTGCCACTGTTAAGAGGTTAAGGAACATATATTAAAACGTAATAACTTTTAAAAATGATTTTTAAAAATCAATTACAGTTAGAAATGACTCAAATTTAACTTGAATTTACTAACTGAAAAGGATAGAACTTGACCCGTACAAAGCAATTTTCTGTATGCTTGTATCACTGCGATCGCTAGAATTCAAAATTAGTTTGAATACATTTCTGGTTTCTCAAACTACTATATGCAAAGTCCGACCCCACAGCATTACGTTTGCTTCCGGCTTATTGTTTGTCTTGTATTCTCATTCATCTAGTTTAGATTTATTTTTTAGATTTAGAATGTTAGGAGCATTTTCATGATTTTTTAGTTGTATATAGCCTTTAGTCATTCTTAATATATATGAGTTACATGATTAATTTTCAGAAAAACTTTGAAATCTGGGAAATATATATATGATTGGAAAAGGAATAGCCTGGTTTATCACCATTTTTATTCTCCATCCTGCAGAGTAAGGAAAGTATGATTACAATATATTTGCTTTTCTTTAATATTCTTTCTGATAAATCAACTCTGACATCTACAGAGCCCTAAATTTCGTCATTAGTGTTTTTTAACTTTTAGCATCTTAGGATATTTAATTCCTCTCTGTTTTGACTATAATAACTCACAGAAAATATCTTCCCTTTAATATTTTTGAATAAATTTTTGAATAAGTTTTAAATGAAAAAGATAATTTGTTGCAGAGAAAAATTCAACAAAAGAACATTCATCCAGTTGACCATAATATGGATTTATTTCACAACCTTCTGAAAGTATTTCTGTAGTAAATAATTGTTGAGTGATTACTCATAAATCCCATCCTTAGTTTTTTGTTAATCTTCGATCTTTTCAGAAGGTTTTAGAAGATCACTTATCAACCCACCACTATTTCTGAATTTTCTGCTTACTAAGACACAGTTTTGTAATTTTATAGAGCTACTTTAAGAGTACAAATTACCTTTTGTTAGCTTTTAAGTTTTTTTTTCTTACCGTTAAGATTCTAGTTGAATGCTACAGTCTACTCTTATAAGTTAGTTGAAGAGAGTGCAATCTTTATTCATTTCTCTAAGGTTGTTAACTCGCGAGGACGCACTAGGAGCGTTTGATGCCCAAGCGGTATATGTACATTCCACACGATATCACCCTATAGAAATAAACTTCCCAAATTTTCAGTAGCTGTCTTATAGGTCTTCTAGACCCGAATAACACTCATTTCCGCAATTTTCTCTATATATATTTATCAGAAAGAGTTATTTTTAATTTATTCGGGTTCCAGAGACACAGTGCACGCTCATACACTTTTGCATTTTTATTTAGTGCTTGTGGTCGGAGGAGATATGCTGTCCAAAATACATAGTTATATGATTAAAATAATGAAATATAAACTATGAGAATGAGATTTAAATTTTTAACTGGTGTGTGTCTCCTGTTTGTGCTTTCAGAATGATAATAAAATAGATCTACAGTCCAAAATACTTTTAAAAATTAATATTTCAAATAATCCGAAATTTATTTTATATTTATTTAATTTATTTAATAAAGTGTATGTGGCAATACAAATTTTCTATTCATCATCAAAAGCAATTTTGTTGGTATTTTTTTCACAAAATTTGCACCGGGCCTCTGAGGCCTGCCGCGAGTTCTTGCGTAACTCCGAGAAGCTAGTGGGTTAAATACACTAGATATTTGAACTATTTATTACGTTTATACAGCATTTGTTGATTCAAACTCGCTAATTTACTTTCCGATTATATCATGCTGCTTTATGAAACGTATTTGCTTCGAAATCCTATACTGTTTTAACAAATATATATCGTATGCTTATTTCTTTTATGATCTACAATTTATATTTGTTATGGAACACAAATCATGTCAATTTTTCACTTATTCTATTACCTAACACTTTCAAAACGAACTGCTGTAGTTTAGTCGGCAAAGGCGTCGATATCAAAACCAGATGGAGTGAGTTCGAGGTTGGAGCTGGTCACAAATCCGCCGTGACCGTTAACCTGCGGAATGTATTGGGAAAAAAATTTTCTCTTTAATTTTGTTCGTTATTGTAATCAAAATATTAGTAATAGATTTTTTTTGAAAAAAAAACATAATTTTTCTAAAACATTTGAAATAAATACTATTTTTAATATTTTCACATATATGGAAAATGTTATCGGATTACAGCAATTTTTGCTCAAATTATTGCAAAATAAATCAATGGGATAATTTTTTAGATAAATAAAATAAACTAATACAACAATATTATTATTGATAACAACTGTCGTGAATTCCATGTCCCTCACATTCCTTTGAATTTCACAAATCCTTTACAGTATCTGAGAAGTAGTGATAAATTAAGTGAAACTGCCGAACTTTTTGCGAGAAAGTATCTCTATCTATTTTAAAAATTACAAAATAAATATTATGCTTCGGACGACCCGATTTCAGCCTCTACATAATTAAAATACCCTTTTTTTCTTGCCCGAACGAAGGTCGGACATTCCAAAATTGACGTATTTGCGTTGCCGAACTGAGCAGAGCTGCACAGGCAAGAGGTTAATGGCTGCTTGGACACTTTAAATAGTTTCGTAGTCGCAATGTCCTTCATGTTAGAATGATACCTCTGAAGATATTACACCAAACCTGGAGGTCTTCTTCTAGGTCCATTCTTCTAAATTACATGAATACATGGAGTCGAATGTCACTCAAGACCGCAGCATTGTTTAAGCTACATCTTCTAACATCTTCTCAGTAGTGTTTGGTATAAACGTATGTGACTTCATTGCCAACTGCATTTAAACAAAATAAAATTCCGAAAGAAAAAGTAAAGAGATTTTACCCTTATAATCCCGAATAATAACTTAAAAAATTAAAAGAGTGATAGTGGTTAAAAGAATGACAACTATTAAGAAAAATATTGTGTACAAAAAATTAAACCTTTAGCTTTTAATAAAGATTAAAGCCTTTTGGTTTATCGTCTATTTGACCATTTTTTCCCCAAAAAGCCATTTACTTCTCAGTTTCTATCTGACTATTGAAGAAACACCCAAATGAAAGTTATATTTGTTTAAAAACTTATATGAGTTTTTAGATTCTATTTTTGAAAAACTTTGTGTAAAATTTTTATATTCGCATATCCACCTCATTCCTTCTTTTCTGAAGTTTAAGGCAATTTTTTATTCATATATACATACATACATGAATATATATATATATATATATATATATATATATATATATATATATATATATATATATATATATATATATATATATATATATATATATATATATATATATATATATATATATATATATATATATATATATATATATATATATATATATATATATATATATATATATATATATATATATATATATATATATATATATATATATATATATATATATATATATATATATTATATATATATATATATATATATATATATATATATATATATATATATATATATATATATATATATATATATATATATATATTATTGACACCAAACCGGTGATATAAATGACCTTGCAACATAGTTAAAGAGAATTTTTTCTGTCACTTTTGTTCTATAACTAAAAATTCGCTGCTCAAAATTGCATTAAAACAGATTCCACATCGTTTTCAACGATACGATGTCACCGTGTATTAAATTTACTATATATAAGGGGGGTATATGTATAGCATACAAAAATTTTGAATCATCATTTTTGTTTAGTATGTGCAAAAGTGCTGAATATACAGATAAATGTATTTATCCCACAGAAGATTTTGACTTTAATCGCTGCAGTAGCTTTTCTCTTCAGTTTTGTGTCAAAATCATTTCTTCCAACTGTATATAGATGAGCAGTATTAAATTGAAGTTATTTCGAACAGCACAAAGTCAAAAACAAGAAATTTAAGCAAATTTGTATATTAGATCCTGTCTCTTTTGAAAGGTTACCTATTAATTTAAACATCCTTCGATATCATTTTTATGGAAAAAAAGTAAGATTTATTTGATATCGTAATGCATAAATACAGTACTATAAAGTAAAGCCTTATATTAGATAAAATAATTTGTCATAATTTTAGTCGCCGTATCTGCTGAAAAATTTTAATAAATGCTGAAATTTGAAAAATTATCAATAAATGATCCAAATAATGATATGCAAATAGTAATCATATTTTAATATGTAGTGACTCAAAAATTAGGTAGAATGTTTATATGATTACTCGATACCTTTCCTGAAAAGGAAAAAATTCATTACAAGAAAACATAAACATTCTAAATAGTATCTGCTAGCTGTCCCTAAAAAATGACATTAGGCATAAATGGGTAAGTTATAGGTAATAACAAAATAAATGGAATAGCTAAATAGAAAACTAAAATGGGGCATAGTTTTGAATTCTGTTTAAAGTTTGCATACATTAAATAAAATAGCTGTAATGTTAAATTTGTAACAATTTATTATAGCATTTTCTTTTAAAGTGATTTTTAATTATAACTAAAATTTTTCTTAGCATAAATTTCATTTTAATATTGAAGATTTTCTAATACACTAAGATAATCAGCCGTTTCTTGTGTATATAGTGATCAGCGGTCACAAAAATTTTCATTTACTATTCAAGAGGGCTGCAAGCCATTATTAAAGAATGTTTCAGAGAGATAAATAGTCAACCAAAATTACCTCGTAGTTCTTTCTCACACTCAAGACTATATAGCTTTGCTTTGTCTGATTCAGCAGTGTCACATCAAGCTGCACTACATATACAAACTACAAGCCAAGGTTAACATTTAATTATTCCTGTCTCTCGCGTTATCATTATGCTTAAAATATCTTTTACCTGATTAAAAGGAG
>CM063502.1:62099040-62119040 GCA_032207245.1 Pardosa pseudoannulata | reverse complement strand
TTGATAAATCTTTCAAGAGCCTTTATAGTGCAATATATTAAAATATTCTATCATCATCTATGGAATTGATAATTATAGCCTATGGAATCACTAGTTAAAAATCCTCCAGAAAATTACTTTAATTCTTCAAATTTATTTAGTCACCTTAAAATCTTGGCAGTTGCTTTTGTTATTTGCTACAGAATAACAAAACTTCATGCTACAGTAACTTATTTAATATTCCTAGAATTCGTAGAAAAAGTTACAAATTATGCCTATTAACATGCATAAATTGTCACTTTTCTAAAGAATTTCACAAACATTCTGCATTTGAGATTTTCTCCAAAAAGACTACTAAAGCTGTAAAGCACATTTAGTGGGTAACTTTAACGTAGGCATTCTTGATTTTTACAATTGAACAGAGAATAATAGAAATAATTGTAGAAATGTTTCCTTTAATTCTTACTGTAAATCTTGAAAATATACAAATGATGCTTATTATCATTTATATAATGATCACTTGAGATAAACAATTTTAAGGAATATAATGCTGTAATTGTGAAATCTCGGTATAATATTATAAATATTAAAATACATTTAACTTTGCAGCTCTTGTTGATTTTTCCAGTTACCAGGAAATAAAAGAATTTTACAGTATTCCTTTAAACTTTATGAGAAAATATAAAATAAAAATTACACATTATGCTTATTAACAGTGATGCATTGTCTCTCACAATAAAATGTTTTTTTTTAAACTTACTGCATATGGTTAAGAGGTCTCCACAAAACTGCTAAAGCGTTTAAAGTACACTCACCTTGAGATTATGTTATTTATGTTGCGTTGCTATTTGAATTACTTTAATACCCCCAAGCCTTTCTTCGTAACGAAAAGTGTAACAAATACATTTTTATTAAGAGTAAAGAGATACGACGAGAAAATAAAAGATACACTTGTTGACAATATAAGAACTAAATACGACATACTTACATAATGATATTAGTTAATAATATTATAGATGTACAATGTATTTACTTTGTAATTCTTATCTTGAACACATAATTACTATTTTTGTATAACTTACAAGTGATCTAAATATGAAAGCAACATTAGTAAAACATCAGTCTTCATGATAAAAGCTTTGAAGCCACAAATATTGTTCAAACTTTTGTAGAAAATACCGATAGAAGGTAGCAGAAAAATAATTCACTATACGATAGTTTACTGATTTACATTAATGTATTATCAATGCATGCATAACTGATTTGATTTTGAGCTGATGATTATTGCAGATTTCGTTTACTTAGGTTTCAAAAATTAATTTTAATGTATTAATACGCATTTATTCAACTACTTTAATTTATAATGAAATAGTATAAAGTCACAATTAATAACATATTATGTAAATTTCCGGTAACTGAATCTTAAATAATTATATTTTTGTGCTATGCAAAGACTCTGAACCAATTTTCAGATAGAAAGTTTCAGATAAGAAGAATCAGAAAATTAATTTTAATATTTATGCCTATCAAAATACACATAACATATTGTTTACATAATGAAGATCGAGTATTTCTCAAATAGAAATTTTTAAAACTTTATACGGTATACGTGGTTGTGTAGAAGCTGTAGAAATACTCCCATATTCTAGAAATTTAAGGTAGATTTATTTTGTTAAAAACGTTTAACTATATTAAAGTAGTTAAAAGAGAAAAAAATAATTCCAAGAGAAGTGCCCTAAATGGTTATGATATATTACTAATTTCTTTCCTTGTGTGAGCTATGACGTATACACAATTATCTGTACACAAATATTTAATAAAAAATAGACTTGAATGTTAAAATCCTGGTGTATTTTTATCATTATTTTAGTACTTGGGAATATCAGAGTGGTCTTATTTATAGCTAAATAAGTAAAATAAATTTTTTAAATATTTGTCGCTACAATGTGTATTTATTTACAAAGCTGCAAGAAAAAAAATGAGTTTAGGAAAGGGAAAATAATATTACAATTACCGACATTCATTAATGGAAAATATGTCAAGTTACTAAATTATTGTTAACAAATAGGATACTTTAAAATACCTAAATTAATGGAGCATTTAACCTATAAGTAATTATTAAACTATTAATAAATATTACAATCTTTAACTTACAATCTTTCCGTGGACAGAGTGTATTGAAAATTGAGCTACAATAATTAGTAACACTTTCCACTAACGGAATAATTGAATTATATTAAATCCAGTTGAAACTAAATTAGTTTTTGGATTTAAACTTCTATTTCAGTTGATCTTCTCAATTCCCAGCAAGGTTACTTTTAAACCTTCGCTATTACGCAATAGTAGTATCTAACTATTATCAAAGTACATAGTAGTCTTAATTTTTTTCCAATATATCAATTAGTTTCTAAAATATTTCAAAACTGGAGTATTATACTGCATAACCATATGAAACAAATTCCAGTTTTCAAAAATGCTAAATAATCTACTCTATAAGGCATGTTAAGTCGGAAAATACCATCTTGGAAAGAAATTAACCGAAGTTTGCAATGGAGATATTCTATTCGTTTTCAATTTAATCAGAATTGAATTAACGGAAGGCAAGTTAGAAACCCGAGTTTTCTAGTTACACATTCTCTAAATAAGTATTTAGCTTAACTGAATTGCTTGAGAAGAAAAGTTTAATTTTAAAAGAAACCATTAAATCTCACTGTAGTTGATAAATAGCCTTGTTAAAATTTCTTTTAAATGCACTGTTGTAAATTACGGTTAACTGTAATTTATGCTTGATATAATTTTTATATGATTTATTATAACACGTTCCCAAACTACAAGTGGCATATAGTTAATGCAAAAAGAACTTAAAACTTCTGAAGAATACAACTCAATTCTTACCTAATAAAATAATTTTTAAGTAAAACTGAGTATGCAATTACTGACACATATTGCTGATTTGCATGTCATTTATTCATAAAAATTATAAACAAGAAATTAATTTATGCTAGCAATTTATTCTTTATTATAGTTCTATAGTTATGCCTATTTATGTGATGCTGAAAATTAGTGATGAGGGAAGTGCCTCGAACGTTTTCAACATTTATCAAGAAATTTGTTCATTATATTTAGGAATTTGGATCATTGGAATAAGACTTTTGCGCAAATCCCAATACCCTATTTTCTTTGAAAGTATTACGAACAGAATTTAAAATGTGAATTTCATAATTGATATAAGTTATTTTTAATAATTACAGCTTTAAAAGCTTGTATCTTAAACGATGGAGCTTAAGGAATTTTACATGCAATGATCTGTATATTACATTTGTTCATGTCCAAATTTTTTATTATTAGATTTATCTTTATTATATCATTTACAATTTTATTCAATATTCAATTCACTTTTGGTGTAACTAATTAAATTATCCCGGACATATTTAGATAATTTACTTTTATAAGTAAAATTGAATTTAAAATGCTTTCATTTTTAAGTAAACAGTAATGCGAGTTATACAGATTAAAGAAAGTATTTGGTAGTCTGAGTTTAATGATTTATAAAATGTTCAACATATAAATTAATTGGGCTTCATTTAATGTTCCAATTAATAATTGACTCATGGAAAGAAATTTCAATTTTAAACTTATTATATAATATCTAATTCTATTATGTTTCATCAAGCTTAAAAGTTTAGTTAGGGCTAAATTATTAGAAGTTCACAGAAAAACGCGACATTCCTTTAGATTAAAATTTTAACGTAATTCTAAATTTTGCTGTAAGTGACTTAATCTAAAAATTCATGTATATTGTCTTTAAATAAAGAATATTGTAAATTGCTGTATTTCACATGACATGATATTACTACATCTGGATGGCTTTTTATACAAATCCCTGCTATTTTGCATCTAAATCATTAACCTTTCTTTTGCTTCACAATATTATAACGCAATGCAATAAATATTTAAAACTATACAGACATTAATATCCTTATTTTCTCCATATTATATGGAATTGCATAGCGTACAAAGACACCTTTAAACCAATTTAAACAATAGAGCTGCTAAAACACAAAACTGAATGACTGTAAATCGTAAAAAGAACGAAAATATGTTTTATCATGTATGATCCAACCCATCCTTACTCTTGTCTAGAATTAACCCTTTCGAAGGCCATATGAAAATTACTTCCCATCAACATGATCTTACAAAAAACACTATGGAATGCTCATATAACATATTATAACATATAGTGCTATTATAACATATTAGTCTTGCTATTATAATTATGGGAAGACTAATTCCCACTTCAGTTTTGAGCTATCATTTACTGTTTGATCAATTGAATAGAACATTTGTTTTGAAATTTTGAAAACGTTATGAGAGAAATAAATGGCCCACTAAATAGTTTACAAATAAATAAAATTGCTGCAGAACCTCGACTTTATTAAAAATCTTTATAGTATTGAAGTTCATCGCGTTTTTAGATGAATCTTTAAGACAATTTCCAATTTTTTTCAATGAAGTCTGCTTGTTGTTACCGTCATTACCGAAGTATTAGATACAAAAATACGAAAGACCAAGAACGTTGAAAAACTTTCTATAACTATAAATATTTTGAGAAATGGAAGTTTTCATATTGCCTATGTTATAAGACAAATAACATATAAGACTATGTTATAAGACCTTTGAAATAAGACACACTGGTTACTTTGCA
Organism: Pardosa pseudoannulata; assembly: GCA_032207245.1. Classification (NCBI taxonomy): domain Eukaryota; kingdom Metazoa; phylum Arthropoda; class Arachnida; order Araneae; family Lycosidae; genus Pardosa; species Pardosa pseudoannulata. The sequence goes on along the minus strand of CM063502.1, from coordinate 62,114,356 downwards.
ATTCATTTTTCAAATAGTGTACGCCGTGCTTAAAACTCATTTTAGTTTTTAAAATTGTCAAAAAATGAATAACACAAAAATTATTGGGGGTAATTTTTAACCTTTTGAAGGGCAGTGGTATATATAATATACCGGCTGTTAATTTTTTTTCTCTGATTTACAAAGAAAAAATGTTTCTGATTTCTAATGCTTTTGATACATCAAACTATAGACAGTTAATTTTTTCCTTCTTTTTAAATATTCCTGTCAAAACCTGTTTTCAGAATCAGGTTCTATTAAAAACTAGATTCTAAAAGCTAAAATTCGATTTTTCAAAGTTAAGACTTTAAAATAAAAGTACGTATTAAAACTTTGCTTACAAATTTCTTGTCTATTTGATTTATAAACCCTTTAAATATATATATATATATATATATATATATATATATATATATATATATATATATATATATATATATATATATATATATATATATATATATTTATATCAATATATATATATATATATATATATATATATATATATATATATATATATATATTTATATCAATATATATATATATAGTATGTATTTATATATATATGTATATGTATTATACATGTGTATAATATCCATGTGTTTATGTATTATACAATAATACATATACATATATATATATGTATTATTAGTGTATATGTATTACGTATGATGTATATGTAATACATATACATATATTATTATTTTATATAATTATTTTTACAATATAAAAAAAATGTACACAATTTTCATGCTGTACCAAGGAAGGTGATAAAGCAATCATATTAACTCCTGCTTATTCTTCAAGCATTATAATTTATATTTCATATACTTCCTAATTAAAAGGTTCATAGATAACATTTATAATCTATGAATTTCATTGAATCCTAAATAGTTACTAAGAGTGCCCCTTTAAGGGTTAATACAAATTTATAGTATGCACCTAATTTTTCCAAATTACACTTTTGCTTTAGGTTATATAAGAAAAGATTATGAAATGATAGAACCGATTTAGCAACCTTTTGACTAATTTTGTATTATTGGAGTTTCCACTGTTCTAACTTAAAATTTAAAGAAATTATCAACGTTTTTCTATTATTCTAAGGGTAGACAATTTTAACGGGAATAACAGATATACCCACATTATATATAATCTGGGAAAGAATAAGATATTTACACAAAATTTACATACCTTCCTGAGTATTTTTAACCACTAAAAATTTAACCACTTTCGAGTTCTCGATTGTGAACAGTAAAAAATGAATAAGCATCTCCGAATTAAAAACAACGAAATGTACTCAAATTTACTTTACACGAATGGGGGTTAAATTTTCTAACAGTTAACATATTTTATTCAATGGATAGTGCTAAGAAAGTTTAACGGAACAAGGAGTATATCTTTTTTGACACATATTACAAAAGAGTTTGAAGCCAGCAGATATTTGCGGGGGTACCTTACATAAGAGGATACAAAAATAGCAATTGATCGATAACCGTTAGATGTCTATATTTTAGTATAAGCTCGTGACAAGTCATTTGATTCTAACAAAACTAATTCAAGATGTAATAATATAAGATCAGGTGGGCTCTTTCTCAGGTTGAAACTGTATTAGGATAGAATAAAATAAGGATTAATATTTCCCCTGTGGGAACGTATAAATATTTAAATATAAATTCATTTTGTTAAATTGTAAAACAATTTGATTTTAAGAATTTAAATTTTCAAGCTTTGAAATCGATAGGAAAGATTTTCATAAATAGTTGTGGATACTTGATTTTTCATAGAAAGCAAAAAAGAAAAAGTATTTTTGAATAAGATAAACTACAAGATTTACATGAATATTCTCTATATGGATGGATTTATTTTTTTAGTATTTAAACAATTTCTCTCTAATGACACTAAGAAAAGTTAACTATACAAGAAGTATGTAAACTTGATACATATTAAAAATATTTTGGCTATAGTAAAAGAATGAGGAGAAATAAAAATAGCGATCAAAATCCGCAGATATTTTTATATCATCTCATTGATCAATCATTCAATAACTATTGGTTGGTTATATTGTAAATTAAGACTATAGCAAGTCATTTGTTTCCCCTTACGAAAGTAATCCCCTATATAATAATATCCTATTTTGTCTCTCCATCTGTCCGTCTGTCCGCGAATTTATGAAGCTGCTGTACCTGGAATGGATATAGGCATCCATATTGAATTTTTTATGAGTTAGGGTTAGCAAAATTCAAATCGAGTTCGAAAACTTTCGAAATCCACCCCTTCCCCTCTTTTCGAGTGTTTAATGCCATTATTTCAAGCTCTGTTGTCCCCGGTTAAGAGCAAAACATTAAATTTATCAATTTATCACATAATAAATAGATAAAAGTAACATTTTTTTTAATATTATGACGTTATTTCTTTAACCATCTCCTTTAATTATTTCTTATTTTAAATTATTTTAATATCGTTGGCAATATTTTCAAGCATTTTATCAATGAAATTAGATATTACGTAAATAATTTTCTTTTATATTTGTATTAAGTAATAGATTCGGTACATATGTGCTAATTTTAAATTTAATCCTCGATTATTTTTTGTTGCAATGAAACTTTCCTCACTGGTATTAACAAGAAATTATTTTCATAAAAGTCTAGGAGTCTATTTCACGGATTAATAAATATCTAGCGATTAAGTTAGATATCTTTGAAAATTCAGAAGTAAGTTCGTTTCTGTGTTTATTTTTTATACATAACCACACGGTTTGCAATCGATTCGCTCAATTTTGGACATCATTCATATATACCGCCAAATAATCAATGTCAATATGAAAACCTCCACTCTCCTATGACGTAATATGACACGAGAAATTAAAGTTGGCAACTAATATATGGTTAGTAAAGATAAACAAATTATTGAGCGTGTACCAGATAATTCTCAGCCAAAAAACAAACCATTTTTTTACCTGTCTTATAGGGTACTTATAGAAAATTAAAAATTTCACTGATTCCATCATATGACGGGCTATATACTAGTTGAAGTATTAATAGTTCAGAATCATACGGTTCTTTTCTCAATTTTAAACTAAGTTAGGGTTGCATAGCATAATGAGGTTGGTGAATTAATAGCCCATCTCATTTTTCAATTGCTAGTAAAATTATATATCTTATACATAAACTCTTAGTCTATTATTTAACTACCATTACCCCCAAACCGGTGGTACCTAGATGCATGAAAGGTACTACAAAAATTATTTGTGGAATCAAATTAAACATTTCGAAGTCCTTTTTGAAAAATTTAGGGTAATTTTTGTGTTTAATTTAACGTTTAAGCAATTTTACACCTGTATTACACACACACTCTTCTGGCCATATTTTGATAAAGAGTGACCAAATTGTGATAAAATTATTTTGGTATTACTGATAAAAACTGAATTCTCATATATATGTATATTAATTTATGCATGATGGAAATCTATTCGTATAGGCTTGCATGCTTGGGAGTATAGAGGCGATAGAAACCCATCCACTAATGATGGATTAGTTATAGGATTAAATGCGTCATTACACTGTTTCTCTCTCACACATACAAATACGTGTGGGGTGGTATACATATATATCCAGATTATATAAAATCAGGCTGGGATTTTTGACGTTTTATTCAGGAATTAACGTGTTATAATCAGGCTCCTAGCTTTTTTATGTGATGTCATCCTTAATCGGTTTTAACCAGTGGTAATTAACCCTAATGTAGCAAAATTTAGCTATAGTGATTTAATGCCTGCACGTACACACTTAAACGCACATACAAATACAAAACAAATTATACAGTAAAGTGTTAAATATTTCTTAAAAACGCTAGTATAAAGATATTTTTATTACACTTTAACCTACTGTACATAATTACTATCCAGAGTTATACATTTTCTCATTTTTTCTTCACCTTTAGCATGTCATTTCATATAACACCGAGAGTCTGTTTTTTACCATGGTGTACATGCTGAACTTTACAGGTATTCCCTAGAAAGTGGTACGTCAAATGGGACTACTTTTTATCCCTTTTTCTATAAAGAATATAATTTTTTAAATATATATTTTTATGAAGCAATTATAACACTTACGAAAGAATTTTCACACCCGTAACAGCATATTTATAATTTTTAAATATGTAAAGAATAAACGGAATTTTTTTTATCTTTCGGCAAAATTCTTCCTTAGAAGTTGTAATTGTTACACAAAAAATATATATTTGGAATATTATTTTTGTACAGAAAAAGTGATCAAAAGTACTTCAGTGTGTCACACCCATTTATATGAAATGAATGGATAGCCGAATGATTAAGGCGCTGACTTTCAGTACACTAGTTTATGGGTTCGAATCCCACAATAGCATGGCTGTCGTTGCCGCTTGCAATCAGCTTTAAGTAGGTCCCTGTATCATTAGCTCTCGTATTGCAAAAAGTAGACAGAAGAACTCTAAACCATGCCAATCCAAACCAAGATGTAGATATAGAGCTTCACAAAACAAATTAGTATTACAACAAACTAGTAATTACAACAAATTAGTTCTTATAACATTAGTATCTACTTTACAACATCTTCATACAGATACATTAATAGCTAGGCTATTTCTTATTAACCATTGAAGTGTTGTACTCATACGTATAATTTATAAAATGTATGATTATTTCGAAGAGTTATACTTCTAAGTTTATAAAGGTAGGTGTTCTATTTTCAAGACTTTTTGTGTGCAGAAACTTTCTTTGCATGTACGTGTAGAGGGCTTTAAAATATCTTTCAATGTATATTCTACCCTCTCTGTTTGCCTTAGCATGCCGATTAGTGATTAGAATGCTTCTAAAATTGGAACAAGCAGTTACGCTTACACTCTGTTTATCACCTCACCCGTTTTCGGTCTGTTCCTCAATAAATAAAGACTAGTTTTAAGTTAAAAAAAGACTGGGAACGGGATGCAAAACTTCTTCAAACGCTTTTTTCGTCTTTATTTGGAGAGTTTGACGGAATAGCGGACGGAGACTGAGATTTTGACAGCTAATAACTTACCCGTTTCCTGGCGACGAAGTTTAAGCTGGCAGATTTTGCAGACGGATGTTTGTACTTCGATGAAAATATAGCTTTTGGAAAATACAAATTTAAGCTCAAAAATTGATTACATTACATATCTCAAACAGTCCAAAATTACTTAGAGTCGTATTTTGAATCTCAATTTGAGGAGTATTTTGTCTTCAATTTTATCAATTGAATTGTTTATAAAGAATAAAATTTTCTCAAATTAAATGCATAATTCCTTATAAGAATTATTTTGTTTTACTATGATTGATTATAAAAGTTTTTACTCCTGTGTCTTTTTGACTAGAATTTTTAACTCATTACTTTTATAGTGAAATCCACATACGGTAATGCTTTAAATTTTATTTTTCATTTTACTTTTATAGCTCATTGTTCTGTAAATAATGTACTAAGCATCCAACACTAACTTATTAACTATTTTTACAACTATGTATGCTTTTTACATTGCTTGAGATTAACAAGAAACTCACTAGAGTAGGAAGGTTTGGTTTGGAGCGCTACGGTCTACTGTTTTGCACACGAGGGCTAATGAGACCGGGACCTACAGTTTAAAGCCGATTCCGAACGGCTACAAACATCCATGCCATCAGCGGGATTCGAACCCGCGAACTCCGGTTCCGAAGAGCAGCACTCTACCATTCGGCCATCGTTCGGCCTAGAGTAGGAAAGGTAACAATATTGAATTTAGTATTTAAATTTAGCATTTTAATTCATTATTTAGAAAGTTATTCTTGGAAAAATTAAGATTTTGGTTTGTGTAACCACATATATTTTTAGCTCGCTGGATACAATTAGGCTGTTGATTTTGTAATGTGATGCAAGTTATACGATATACTTGAATGTATGATGTAATTTTCAGTGAATAAACCTAAATATTTTAGGCTCAAAATGATGGTGATCTGTTTATATTTGGAAAGATAACGTTACAACGAATCTTTAATTCGATTTACAACATCGTACACAATCATATTTCGTTATAATAAAGAAAATTTGACATATACATGACATAATATACATAATATACAACATGCATGCTTTAAGTTTGTAATTATTCTTACCGTATTTAACAATTGCAGATATTTTTTGTGGAAAAATGTGAGCCAAATTTATTGCTTAGTTGTTGAATGTTTCTGTATTCCTAATATTCTAAAAAGTTATGTAAAAGTGTTACAAAATGAATGCTTTTACTACTAGCTTTAAAAATTCTTAAAAAATTAGGGTAGTAAAATAAACTAAAATCTAAAAAGTTCGGGGGTTTTAATTCCACAGATGACATGAATGTTTCTAGAAAATTCGGAATCATATTTAAATAGTAGATCTCATTCTTAATCGTTTAGCAAAACAGTAGACAGTACTGTTCTTAACAAAACTGAGACAAAGGATTATTATGTATAAACTGCGTGCAAGCATACTGGCATGCTTTTAATTAGAAATCGTTTTCTGTGTTATATCCGTTATGCAAATTTCTATGAAATTTGTTTAGGAAATATTATTTTTTTAATAACTTAAAAAGTCTAAAAAATAAAAATAACGAAGTTGTAAAGTAGGTACTTTTGAAATTGTTAAAATGTTCTACGTGCAAATAGCTCCAAGACATCTGAAAAAAACCTTTTATGCAGCCGTTCTTATGATAGATATCTAAATATCATCTACTTATTATTGAAATGTTCTTGGTGAAAAATCGAGTAAAGCAACATGATAAGCAGGTGTTTCTTGAAAGTAAGCTTATTTATTGAACTACAGTACAACGAACCCTACGCTATAACCAGCAAGCAGCAGATAATTGTTTATACGAGCAGAACTGAGTGATAATTTCCTTTGAGGTATAAAGCAAGTTGAAAGATGGAGTAAGATCTTAAATCTTTTCTATTTATTAATGAAATTACTGCCGAATGTTTTTAAAAGTACGTGTTAGGAGACTTTCTCCTCTAGGTATTTTTGCTTAAGAAATGGGATAACATTTATAAAACTTTCTTTCTTAAAACTTTCGGAAATTTAAAAAATCACTGGTTACCTAAAAAAATCATATATAAACAATGAAAAGTAATTCAGCTTTGCTTTGTGGCTAAATAGAGGTCATTTTTGTATGGTAAGAAAGGTATATATTGGCAAATCAAGATAAATCTGAAATTATATTTCTCATTAGTCATTTGAGGCTCTAATTTTTAGAATAAATTTAGAATAAAGTTTTATATTCCATTGTCCATTTGTCACTTCAGAGTTTAATATATTTTTATAACATGCACTTTGTTATGATCATTTCTTTCTGATATTTTTTTTAATATTTAAAAACTAATTTTCGTGGTTTTTAAATTGTAAGCGCTACTAAAATAAATTATAGCAACTACAAAACGAAAATTCCTAAGTTTCGTATTATTAAACGGCGTTTAGTTACTAGTAACTAAATCTAATTTACAATTAGCTAGCCCTCCCAGGGGCGCACCTTCTTTAGATGTGTACGGGTTTCACACACCTGGGGTACCTGAGTGATCTTTCTTTAGCGTTCTTTCTGGTAGCTTTGACCTTACTTCTGCGGACTTTCCTCCTTAACGGGTTGTACTACATTAATCTCCCAACCATGATGGGCCTCTCGTAGGTCCGCAGTAGCTTTATATCTGTTGTGGTTGCTGTTATGGCGTACTGGTTGTCAGTTTGAATTCTGCTATATGCCTTCGCATGGGTAATCGTAAGAAGTGACTTACAATAAACTAGCCCCAATCACTTAGTACTTAATCAAATGTTAACTGTATTCAACCACCAATTAAAATTTTACAAAGAATATTGTTTGTAAAATTACGTTTATTAGGGTTTTGTGTTATTATCTCTATACATACGCATACATATTGTGATTTCATAGCAGAATGAAAAAAAACATCATTTAGTAGAAGTTTCTGCAAACAATATACATATACATATATATATATATATATATATATATATATATATATATAATATATATATATATATATATATATATATATATATATATATATATAAACTCAAAATAATTTAGTCAACTTCAAACATGAAATATTTTGTATCCGATTTATCAGTGCTTTTATTTATTAAAAATAAGTGTTAACAATATTCAGCCTAGAATGAGAATAACTTATTTTATGAGAAGAAAATGTTACAGAGAAATCTTCTTTAATAATCTTTACTTAATGTTTTAAAAAATTTTAGTGATATTGTTTTATTTACTATTTTTTATATTTCTCTGTTATTTGTAAACTGTTCCCAAAAGAGCAATAAATATATGAGAAAATATCATTTAAGAAAAGTTAATTTTAGCTTAAAGGTAATTTTAATTTCCAAGGGGTTACAATTAAAATTAAAACATTATTTATAAATAAATTTATAATTTTCAGCTATGTTTTGAATCTTTTTTAAAAATTCAAGATTCTTTTAAACTATCCTTAAGGAAATCCTTCAGGGGGAATTCGTATATTTATTTCGTATTAAAAATAAATTTTGAAGTCGAACACAGAACATGATTTAAAATACACTTAAATATTTTTTCTTGTTCAAAAAGTTGACAGGAAAGAGGCGATTCAGACATGCTTTGCAAAAATCTTGACATTTAATAACGGGCTTCTAACTTGAAGTCAATGGAATGAGTTGATGCTTGTATATTTCGAATAAAAAACTGATAACAAAAATAATGTCGACTTATATAAGTACAGAAGATTATTGTAAAAGTAGTTATTGTCAATTTTAGAGGCTTGAGATTGACATCTATTAAAAGTGAATGTGAAATCTCTACTTACGAGTAAAATGAAAATTTTGTACGAATAAAGTTTTATTAAATTCCAATAAATGGCAATATTTCTCTCCAATAAATGACAATATTTATTTTTTTAAACTTTTTTATATCGAACTTATTAATTATAATTTGTAACATATGTTATTTAATAAATTGTTAAGTTCAAAAAATCTATATAAAATAATTTGAAACTCATAATTCTTTATTTGAAGAACTGATTATAAAAACAGGAAATTTTACTCTTTCATCATATATATTTGTGATTAAAAGATATATTGTAATATTATTTTACACAAAATGTTTAAAAGTAGAAATCACTTCTTGTTTTTTAGTTTGAATTACATCTTTATGGTATATCTTAAAATGTATTTATATAATGAGTGATCAGTAATGACAGATGAACCGTCAATTTGGTAATCCGCAAATGATGTATGCTGAGCTTTTGATCCGTTTGACTTACATACTTGCTCATATTAGATCAAATTATGAAAATGAACTATTAGTCATGTTAAGGCGACGGTAAGTGCCTCATTATTGGATTTTTAGTTAGGTTTTCTAGATGTAGGTGTAGAGCATGGTTTGGTACTCGGTATTTACGGCGATTGTTATTTTTTATGATGTAGAGTAATAAACGTTACGTCATTTTAATTCTGTTCTTACAGCTAGTAACTAATAAAAAGTCCTTAAGCGACCATTATTTCGCAGAGAAACATCAAACTAGTTGTGGTAAGTAGCACATCAGTCAGTTCTAAAGTCAAACCAGTTAAACAGCCAAAGCTACGGTAACTATGTTTAGATACTGAAGAAATTTTAAAATTTTAAAGAAAGAATTGGTTCATACTTAAAAATCAGTGGGTTAATTTCACCAGACATAAAAAGGAATGAAGCAATTTCTTCTTTCTTTATCTAAGTGGTACAAAGGGGCATTTCCTAGTCTACCCTACCAAGTTCTACCCTAAGTCCTAGTTCTACCCTACAACATCATATAAAAGACATCATATGAGAGATCTGGAGGATTTTATACTTTGTAAATATTTTGAAGTAGTGCTTCTGAGAAGATACAGATTTATAATGATGGAAAGAGCTACAATACTGACAAAATTAATAATTATAACAACTTTTTCATTACTATAATTTTTAATGCATTCTACATTTATGACAATATGTTTATTATTAATTTATTTTAAATATTGTGTTGTCACATGCGTTGGTAAGATGGTCAAAGTAATTCTAAAAACCAGATAGCATGATGTTCTTTACAAATATTAGTCTTTTGTAAATTAAGTAAATATCCTGTATAAATTATCACATGACTCTCTCATTAGCCATCGTGTAGCAAAAGTAGACTGTAGCGCTCTAAACCAAACCATGACATAATTTTTATCTGCAATATGATGTTTTATTTTTATATTTTTTCAGTTGTAAAGTTTAATGTATGTAAATTAAGATACAAGTCTTAACCGTATATCTGTATCGATAAAAATCAGTCTGTAGGTAGTAGAAACAAACAAATTTTATTTTACTTAACCCATATTGTACCACACCAACTAAATATTTCTGTAAGTTATTAAAACTTAATCCATATCATTAATACCTTGTAACTAAGAATATAAAACCAAAATTTTGAAAAAAAATATTTTTAATTTTTTATGTAATTGGCTGTTCTATAAATAGGACAACGGTCCAATATACTACTAAAACTTAATAAATGTCACATTGCATTAGGCTGTTTCATATATTAAATTTGAAGAAATGGTCAAACAAAGTTTAACATTACATTTTAAGCATACTTGTTGGTTTTCCCATGCAGTTATTGAACTGGCAGTAAGAGAGCAGGTTTGTCTTGCAATCTCCAGTTTTTCTGAATAGAATAGACATCTATTTACCCCTTGTTATGTCTAAGTGTGTGAACAGGTGTTTGAACTGGTTTTCATTGGAAGATAAGAAAATAAAGTGCGCTATCATCGAATTCATGGAAAAATAATCAGGATTAGACTTTCGTATTAAATTTAGGGCACCTTTTTTATATTTACAAAATACATGTGTAAAAAATATTTTTCAACAAAAAGGTTCAGCTACATTGTTAACTCTTTTTTTAATATAAAAGTAACCTCCACAATGTTTGAAAAAAAAATAATAATAAATATAAAATTAAAGATTAAAAAATGACAATTTTTAAGAGGTTGCTGAAAATAAATTTTACAATACAATATAATTTGATTTCTCAGTTTTTTTTGTTACTATGCTAAAATGTGTCTATTTTAAAGGTGTTAAAATAAAATCCACTCAGAAAATATTTATAACTTTATTATTAAATGGAATTTTATTTTGCTGTCCTATTTATAGGACAGCGGTCCAATATGGGTTAATATAAACTGCAAGTAAAAGAAAGATTTATTTACTATTTATTATCATTTACTGAATGATTAATAACGAGGCTTTAAATATAGTGGTATATTACCTTTTATGTAGTACATATATCTGAACTTAATGTAATGACAAAAAGACAGCGTTTCCAGCACACTTTTTATTGTGCTTCACTTGTTAAAAGCTTAATCATCCCCTAACGGTAAACAAAAAAGATTTTGCAATGTACTATAAATAGAGGAAGAGTCATCCTCCACATTTATTTTTTAAGATCAAAGTGAAGATTTAGCAAATTTCAGTATTAGTCATCTTGTATAATAAATAGTCACTTATACTGCTTTCTTGGATAGTTTCTGTCTTGACATATTTGATCAAATTAAGTAAATTACTAAAATTTTTCAAAAGCATTATCGGTGTATAAATTTTACTCTTTCCTAAAAATAAAGAAAAACAAGAAAACTTTTAAACAATACGGATAGTACGTGCATTGCCAAACTCGTATACAACTGTTGAAGACATAACTAGATGCTTACGTTGTTTAATCTAAAAATAGAAAAGAGATGGGGAGGAGTAAAGAGAAAGTAAGAACTAACGCTAGCGATTAACCTTTGAGGCATAGAATTTTAGAAAATTTTCATGCTATACAGAAACTTTACTTCTTGTGATAGCCTTCTTCATAACCTGTAACGACGTCTCGAAACTTGTTTATACAACTGATTTCATTTTTAACATTTGTAGATTGATATTTACTAAGAACTTTATGTAAGTGGAACTAAAACTAAATATGTGCATTTAGCAATTGCAATATTTTGAGGTGGTTAAGAAAAGTCTCAGATTTACGCTACGTTGAAGTGGAACACTTTAAATACAAATTTCAATAAATATAAATATAATTCAGAGTTAAGATTTAAATTTCAATTATGAGGAGATCAAAATTGTCTATAAAAAGGCTTAGTTTGTATGACATTGTCCTCTTTCCGGTATTCATAAGAATTTAAACGTGGTAAACAAATTGGAATTTATTATTCATCTATTACGATAAAATAATATAAAATAGACTTTGCTTCTCAAAAACGTAAGACTCATTTTACATATAAAACAGCATAACCTAAAATCTTAACTGTCTATGAACTTAATATGTGCTTAAAGCTTAGCTACATTGGCTTTTATAGAAACTTCTTCGAAAGTTAAATACCTTTTTACACAACATGACATTGTGCATAAAATTAAATTAGGTTTTTATGTGGTTTTAAATGATATGCTGAACAGCAGCTGATGCCTCTATAAACATTCTTTTATAAATGGCTTACGACAAACTCTTCATTTTCGTGTCATCCGCGCAGAAAATACAGCTTTTTTTAAATGACAGTTGCATAAAATGTTATTTTTCAAACAAATTGAATTTCATGAATAAATTACGACGTCAGTTTTGAAAACGATATTTAACATAATTAGGCTCATTATGTTGCTCTTTTGAGCAGCATTTAAGATTATAAAGTAAAAGGAAAAATTGATACTCCTTCGCTTTACTTCGATTTATGGTTTAATATTACAATAAGATAATTAAGGTTCACAAACATTTTTTTTTTGTGTGAAGCATTAATTTTAAGTATAAAAGCAATATACCGTTAACCAAGAAAGCTATAGATATTTTTACAGTATTTCAACCTGACATGTAGAGGATTTTTCAACTGGGTTGGTATTTTGTTTCCATTTAACACGACATAATGTTATTACCACAAAGAAGAAAACAAAACATCCCTTCATTAGACAAATTTAGGCAATATAGTATATTTTTAGACTTCGTATAGGACACAAATTATAAATAAGATGCTATGGAAAAGAAGCATAAACTTTCTTTAAATCCATTTACTCTAAATGGTATATATTTCAGCAATATATGATCTTACAATTCTACTAATTTCTTATGTCTACTAATATCTACTTATATAATCTACTAATTCTGCTGATTCTACAATTCTGCCTCTGATGGTAATAGGTTCATTTTAAAAACAATTATGAAGCATAAGTATTAAGCTCTTTCACAGTTTCAATCAGAAACATATTTTAAAATATTCTATATATTTTTTTCAGTTCTAAAGTCACTTTGTTGGTGAATAAATAGGAATATTTTACCTCCCTTTATATAATATTTTGATTAAACATCAAAGATATTTTTCTATTACAGTGGGAGAGTTTCTCAGGAAAAATTTTGGATGTGGCACAAATCTTGAGTGAAATCTACGGTTAGGGCTAAGGCGAAATTTTTAATCAAATACAATATTTATTATGTTACTTTCTAAGTACCATTATATGTTTAAGATGCAGAATGTCACTGAGAAATCTGAAAATACGAAATGAGACTGATACTAGAACATTATCATCAATTTGGTGTTTCGACATTTTTTTTTAAATTTTTGAAATAAAACGTATAATTGTGCAAATTAATTCAAGATTAACTCAAAGTAACTTTCACCATATATAGAACACATTTAAAGCCACAAAGTATAGAGTGAACTTTACTTTTTATAACGGAAAATTAAAATATCACGTACACTGCGCTGTGGTGCATAACACAAAAATGATTTATCGATCATATGTTAATAGTTTGTGTTTACCAATGTTATGACATCTAGCTGCTGTCGGCACGCTATATAGCTAAAAATCTCATAACGGTTATTATCGGTAACGATCTGTGACAGTGCAACTAAACTGTGACAGAGCAAAGCTAGAGACTTATTCATATATATTTTTTTCAATGCTTTTTAAACTTTCAAATCAATTCTTTTAAGACCATTTCTAGAAAAAAAATCTTCTATTGGAGAAAATAATTTTGAATTTTTATTTATTTATTATTGCCTGGTATGGAGTAATAGAAATATTATTTTGGTGTAGTACAAAATATCGAAATAACGAAATGTACTGGAGCTCTATTTACAACACGGTTACCTTGAGAAACCATACGTTTTCTAATGTTTATGTCAATGTGAGAGTGATGATTCTGATATCACATTATACTAAATTAAAAATTGTATGATATAATACACGTAGAAGTATGTTATTTGTACACATCAGATTTTTTTTAAAACATCTCCATTTGTGACAGTATTTTTGCGTAGTTTTATATATTTTCTGGTTTTCAAAGTGTTAAAATTGCTAAAATATTTTCAGTAGCTTTAAACGTATTTTTAAATAATACTTTTCCTTTCTTTTGACCATATTTACTTGATTTATTTAATTTTATTGAATTTGATTTTAATTATTTCTTTCATTTTGAATTTAGCTACGCCACTGTTTTGCATCCAAAATTAAGATAGCATATTCCATTAATTCTAAATTAGTATTAGCGATGTTATTTTAGTGCCATTTCATATATTTTTTTAATTGCTTGCTAAAATAATTATAATATTCTTAAGTGTCACAATTCATGAGATTGCGTTTAAAATATCCATTAATTATGAAATTTTTGTGGGGTTTTGACGAAATTATTCAGTTATTGACCAAGTTATATAATTTTAAATATTTTAGTTCTTCATCTTTAAGCTGAATTTCATCCTTTTTTTAAGTGAAAACCTTATTCCGTTGTTGAGGTCACATCGATCGTTTGGAAAATTAGTAGTATTTTACCTTTATTTATTTATTTTTGTTAGCAACACTTTGATAGAATCTTAATGTAATGCAATCACATTACAGCTAATCGGCGATTATTTACTGTACAAATCTAGGAAAATTGTGATTATCTAAGGTAAGATCAGTCCTCTTGATACGTTTATTTATAAATGTATCATAATTCTCTTTAATCGCACTAGAAATGGAGTTTTCCTTTAACCAAATGAAAAAATTAATAACTTAATAGTGTTAATTTTATAAAAAAAAAAACTCTAAATTGAAGTGTTGTTTGTTTTTTAAAGCTGTTATTTCATATTTTGAAATTCTTAAAATTGTTAATGGGATGGATTTGAAAAATTAATTTAAATTCTGAAATGAACTCATTGTTTCATTTGGGAAACATTCATTAAGGTATATTTTGCGAACAGCCTAACCCATAAA
Organism: Pardosa pseudoannulata; assembly: GCA_032207245.1. NCBI lineage: Eukaryota > Metazoa > Arthropoda > Arachnida > Araneae > Lycosidae > Pardosa > Pardosa pseudoannulata. The sequence goes on along the minus strand of CM063502.1, from coordinate 62,099,077 downwards.
TGTATGGATTTACTCATTGATGCACTTTTTAAAAAAA
>CM063502.1:62049040-62094040 GCA_032207245.1 Pardosa pseudoannulata | reverse complement strand
AAGGCAAATAGTCTTTCAAACGGAAAGGGAAGTGTTCACTTAAAGTGTTTAAAGTATTGGAGAAATAGAAAAATGTTTTTTCAATTCATTGTTTAAAGTATCGTTACAGACATGTTTTTATATTTTGTTTCATATTATGTTTAAACTTTTATAATGAAGATTTTTCGGGTCGAAAGGTACTATGGCTTCGTAAATTTTGAACGCATTTAAGGGAGAAAACTAACTATTACTGTAATTATTTTTTTTCATTTAACTATGCGAGTGATTCATGTTGGCTTTATACAGAAAGATGTAGCACTGACTACAAGAAAGTTGAATAGAACTTAAAAATCTTAACTTTAATTTTTGTCTTTAACTTTTACTTTAACTTTAACTTTAAATTTAATGTTTCAATTTAAAGTGTTTAAAGTATTGGAAAAATAGAAAAATGTTTGTTTTCAATTCATTGTTTAAAGCATCGTTAGAGATATGTTTTTATATTTGTATTTTGATTCATATTATGTTTAAAGCTTTTTAAAATAAAGATTTTTAGGGGCGAAAGGTACTATGGCTTCGCAAATTTCGAACGATTTTAAGGGAGAAAAATAACTATTGCTCCAAATATTTTTTTTCATTTAACTATTAATGTGATTGATGTTGGATTTATACAGAATGATGCAGCACTGACTAAAAGAAAATTGAATCTAATTAAAACCGGTTTAGAATTAATCGTAATTAAAGTTCAAAATATAGCAAAAGTTTAAGATTTTGTAAAATAATTCTGGCCGTTGTATTGTTCTGTTTTGAAAATAAAATTTTAAAATAAAGTTAAACTTTAACTGCAATCATTTTCATGCACGAGAGCTATTGATAAAAGATTTGTAAAGTATTTTAGGCCTAACTATTGCACAATTTTTAATTTATTGCAATTTAAGTAAAACCTCTAAGCATTTACTAATCTGAGATTGCTAGAAACAAATATTTAGAAATGATAAATATTTAAAAATGCTTCACAATCAAACTTAAACTAAATACTATAAACGTGAAAGCTTGCTTCCAATTTAAATTTTGTCAGGATTTAATTATTTGGAATTCTACTTAATACTCGCCACAGACATAGAATGTATAATATATGGGGAAAACTCCTCTGTTAATAAATTCATAAACAAAAGCTAAGAATTAAATTTAAATACCGTGTCTGCAAATATTTAGAGATTTCTTCGGTAAATACGGGCTGAGTAAATATTTACTTCTTTCAATTGTATAATATTTATACATAAGTTCTGTGACTTTCTAAAAGAGAGTTTTGCTATTTTGTAAGCTTTTAACTTTTTTCTCTTTTAGTGTATAGCTCGTGAAATTAAGAATTTTAGAGATATAAAATAGTAAAATATTTAATCTAGATCAATTTTGTTAGTGTTGGAAAATAAGATTTCGATACAAGTTGTTGTGAATACGTAATGTATAATTTGTAGTTATAAGCAAGATTATTTAATTATGGAAATATTGCTTGATTTCCATGTAACTTAGTTTTGTGAATCTCTTGTGTATGAATTAAAGAAAATGCTTCAATATTTTGATCTTGTCAGTCATACGTTTCAATACTGTTGTTCATAAATGCACTCATTCACAACTGAGCAATAGTACTCTTTTTCTTTAAATTTCTCTATTAAATAAATTAGTATCAAATTCACAAAGTATTCTTTATTAAACTGAAGTGAGACACCAAATTTTTTTTTTTGGGGGGGATTTTACAGGTTATCCTGAGGAAAGTTATAATTTGGTTACTGCTGAAACTCACCTTACGTTTTGTCTTATAGAATAATATATGTATTCAAAAATATTTTATCTGCACTATTAAATACATTTATATGTAGCTTTTAAATTGAGATTAATTACTAATTTAAATTAATCTGTAAATCTCTTGTGTATGAATCAAAGAACATGCTTCAATATTTTGATCTTTTCAATCATACGTTTCAATACTGTTGTTCATAAATGCAATCATTCAAAACACATTAGTGAGACACCAAAATTTTTTTTCTGGATTTTTCAGTTCATCCTGAGTAAAGTTATAATTTTGTTATTTCTGAAACTCTCTTTAGCATTTTTTCTAATACAATAATATATGTATTCAAAAATATTTTATCGTATTATTATATTTTCTTATAAGTAGCTTTTAAATTGAGATTAATTACAAATTTAAATTAATCTTTTTTAATCAATAATTTGATTTATGAGATGTATTTTATTTTCGTTCTCTGAATATCTTATACTTACTGCTTAAAATTACAGTGAAATGGTAAGAACCAATGGCTTTTATAGCAATATGTATTAGAGAATAAAAAATTTATTCCTATTACGAAATGTACTTTACATGAAAAAAAAACTACCTTTTTTCAATAGAAAAGTAATTAACTTTTCATTGTTCTCCTTCCTTGAATATAACATTTATTATATCTGGATTTTTCAAACATTCAGAGTTCTATAACATAGTTATGTAAAACAAGGCATGGTATTCCTGTAATTATAAAAGGGTGTTATGGACATGCACACAAACATGTTACGGTTCAGACTAAAAAACTAAAATGCTGTAGTGGTAACTACTTAGGATATTACAGGTATGAGCTAAGCTATATTAGGCAAAGCCTTCTAAACGTTTGAGTTTATTTTATGTTATTTTTCTTATATGAATGACTCATTACAATACTGATTTGAGGTAATTGAAAAATTGTTCTGTTTTGACATTCAATTTAATAAAAATGCATATAAAATTGATAAATACATTTTATGTTGAAAATAATTACATTCGTATTAAGATCATCTATCTATGTTACAGAATTAAAAGACATGATTATTAGATCGCATTTAATAGTTAGAAAACTATCCATTTTTTTCTTTTGCAATACATGTACTTCAGAAAAATACTTATTTTATAATCAAGTATATATATTCTTGATTGCTTTATAAATTAATATACTGTAAGTGTAATTAAGTAAACTATTACACTGTAGGACTATAGGATATTACATGTATGAGTTAAGCTATATTAGGCAAAGCTTTCTAAACTTTTAAGTTTATTTTATGTTATTTTTCTTATATAAATGACTGGTTGCAATATTGATTTGAGGTAATTGAAAAATTATTCTGCTTTGACATTCAATATAATAAAAATGCATTAGAAAATTGATGAATTCATTTTAGGTTGAAAATAATTGTATTCGTTTTAAGATCATTTAACTATGTTATAGAATTCAAATACATAATTATTAATTCGCACTTAATAGTTAGTAAATCATCTATTAAGTCTTTTTTCTTTTGCAATACATGTACTTCAGAAAATTACTTTTTTCATAATCAAGTATATATGTCCTTGATTGTTTTATAAATTAATATACCATAAGTGTAATTAAGTAAACTATTACACTACAGGACTATAAGAGATTAAATGTATGAGCTAAGCTATATTAGGCAAAGATTTTTAAACTCTTGAGTTGATTTTATGTTATTTTTCTTATATGAATGACTGATTACAATATTGATTTGAGGTTGAAAAAAATATTCTGCTATGGAATTTAATTAAATAAAAATGCATTTGAAAATTGATAAATGCATTTTAGGTTTAAAATAATTACATTCACATTAAGCTCATTTAACTATGTTATAGGATTCAAAGACATAATTATTAATTCGCACTTAATAGTTAGAAAATCCTCCATTAAGTTTTTTTCTTATGCAATACATGTATTTTAGAAAATTGCTTACTTCATAGTCAAATATATGTATACTTGATTGTTTTATACATTAATATACTGTAAGTGTACTTATGTAAAATCATTAAAATTATTACATATTTTGATATAAAGCAGCAACTAATCTTTAAGATTTTATTTTCACTTCTCAAATTTAATGGTTTGGATTCCAATGCTTTTAATATATACCAGGACATGGATGCATTTGTTTTAGTTTTGAAACTATAGCAATATTTCAAAACTATTTCCTTAAAAATACAGATAAATCTTAGTTTTCCTATTTTTCTGACAGTAAAAAGTAAAAAATAAGGCCTTTTTCTGACGAAACATTAATTCTTTTCCCATGAATACCTTTCCACATCAACAGTGTACTGAAATTTTTGAACCGGAAAATGCTACATATATATGCTCGACATTAAAGTATTATTTGGTCAATCGACCACATAGTAATCTGATTTTTTAAAGAAATATTAAGCTATTTGCATTTATTAATTATGGGTTGTGATCGAAAATGCAAATTAGGCAGATGTCGCCTTTAGTTGGAAAAATTTCCAAGCTTTTATTAGATATAAAACAGGATCTTTTTAATTTTACCTCTTTTAAGTTATAACTTTTCATTATTAGTTGATAAAAATATATTGCATATATTTTAAAACTTTCTCATTTTAATGCTGCATTTTTACTATAAATTATTAGTTTTTAAGTAAAATAATTATTAAATCATATTGATATAAAAGGAAATGTCGATAAATATTTAGAAATTTTCTTCTTTCTTAAGATTTTATTTGTTTTCAGGACAAATATTTTAGCATATTTAATACATTACTACAGAGGAGAGAGTTATTAAAATGTAGATGGAAATTTATTAATTGTCATAAAAAAGTTGATTTTTTAGTCTTTACTTTATGATTTTCTACTCGAAGTTAACTCATAACTCAATACTTATAACTTATAAATTTTTCAAAAGTTTTAAAGAATTTTTTTAAAAAGGAAAAGATTTAAGTTAATTATTAGTCTTAATTGTTGTAAAATAATAAATTAAAATAGATATGAATAATAAATTTAAACTAATACTTTTGATCTAGTGATTTTAATAGTTTAATTAGACGAATATTTGTAAAATACTAATGTTCCCTCTTAACGAAAGATTTAAAAAATTGGTATAAATGAAGATTACAAAACCTATTTCATGCATTAACTTTTTTTAAAGGAGATAGTAAAAATTTCAATCGGCAATTTGAAGGATTTTATAGATAGACATATCAATAAAAAAAAAAAACTCTGACTGTTCGTGTGCGGGTAAAATTTGAGTTAATTTCATCAGGAAATTTTTGATACATGTTAATTTTTTGCATTCCTGTTAATTTATTATAATCATTATTTGAATTTAATTACAAAACACAACAAATTCGGTTTTCTACAAAGTATGTTGCGAAATTCCTTTGATTTAATGCTGCATTTAGTAAAGATAGACTGTAATGAATATTTTGTGAGCTCTAGAAAGATTGCTTTGTAGTTTGTGATAGCATTTATGAAACATTTATATATTCACTTCAAATCTCAGATTTGGTTTATCTTTGTTTACAAAACCCCTCTTTCTAAATGTGATAGTGTGGTTTTACCTTAAAAAAAAAGAAATTTTGGCTCTAATTTCATTCAGATATCTAGTTTTCAAAACAATCCATATTAGACTGTCAAAATAACTTGATTAATGTAAATAGAATATAAATAGAATAATTTTGTAGTATAATAATGTAATAGAATAATTTAAATAGAATAGAGCCTAAAAGATCAACTTATCATAGAAGTGATATTAATTTTGCAAAACTTTATTGTAATAGTTTTACTTTCGAAACATGTTTGTAGCAGCTTTGTTAAAAAAATATACTATTTATAAAAGAGAAGGTAACTTTTCATAAAAACATCTTGAAAGAGAACAAAATTTTGGCTCCAACCGAATGCAGATATCCAGATTGAAACTCCATCCTTCCGTGTTAACGAGTGAAACAAGTCCAAACGGTAGCAAACGTTCATTTTTTTTAAGATGTCTTTTTATGCATCACGTAGTGCAGAAAGTTGGCACTAAAAATCTATTTTTGTGACTGAACGATGTATTGAATTCACCCTCAACGGAGCTCTCACGTTCGTATCTACGGTTATCTCTCATCACGTCTGATACATGTAAAGAAACACGAAAGAAAAGCAAATTAGAGCCTATTCTTTCTTGAAAGAGCATTATAAGTTTTCCAGAAAGTGTGTTTAAACTTCCAAAAAATCTTTATGTATGGGAGATTGTTAATATGGGTGTTAGTTAAGTTTTTGCCAAACAATTAAATGTTTTATAGAATTTTACAAATAAAAGATGTGTAACAAACCTTGTACATTTTTTCTTTGTCGCTTTACTTATGAGATTAAATTATCTAGTATTTTGGCATCTATTTTTATATTAAATTTATTAAGATAATTACCTCTTATTTATGCCATTAATGTATAGTTATATTAATTATCTTCTTATTTAACTGTCTTTATGATGATTTTCTAGCAATAAATAAAGTAGATTAAAATGAGGTATGTCTCATATGTTGGGAGCGCTGTAGTGAATATTTCGTTATTCAAGTTCTCATTACATTTTGACCTACTACTTAAAGTAAATACCAGTCGTTTGCGAGCATGCATGAAAGTAGTGTATATGTGTATTTCAAAATAAATAAAATAAATACTCCGAAACTAAAAATTTGTGCTTAAATGTTATTTATAATCTATTAGGTGTGATGTATAATTTTGATACACTTATATAGAATGAATATAAGTTTTACTATAGTGCTAATATTACTAATATAGGCATGCGCATTAGAGAGAAAGCCTGTGCTTTAAGGTTTTGTTTTTACAAACTTCAACATATTGCTATTTGCCTGAACGTAATCTAAAAATAAACCATGCATTTTTATGCTAACACTAAAAAAAATTTAAATATAACAGGAAAATTTAAATAATTTTGTAACACATCTTACGGTTTTGCAACAGTAGGGTTTGAAATGTTACTTTATATATGTCACATTATAAATACGAATTCCGATTGGAAACTATTTGATGTTTGGTATGAAAAAAATGAGTAAAAGACAACAATGCTCATATGTTTTTCTCTTTCCTCTAATTCTTCATTTATGTTCATAAATCAAAATAGGTTTCTTTAAGTAAGCCATATAGTCTCAAAGTTTCTGTCACAAAAATAAATAAGTAAATAAAATATGTTGTAAGATATGACTCCGCATGGGTATGTTTCATATAAATCAAAGCTTTATTTAGAACATAAAGCTTAAACTTTATGCAGTTTTGATGTATTATGCGGGATGTTGCATATACATTTAGCTGAAATTTAATTATGAAAATACTTGTGTAAAAAAGTAAGTTCTAAAATCTTAGGATATATACGTAGTATATAGTTATTTTATTTCTGTACTTTAAACGATTTCTTAAATTTTGACTTTTGTTTGTATAAGTAGATATTCTGCTCTTTTGATACACAAAAAATTATTAAAAATCAATTTTTGAAGCATAGCCTCATTTAAGAGTGTTCAGTCATATTTAGCAAATTTAAACTGAGTTTGAAACATATATTTTTAAGAATTATAGTTTTGTATAAACTGATATAAAGAAATGATTTTATTAAATAGTTTTAGTCGTAGGGGTATTAATTTTACATATTTATTTATTTTTTACCTTGTGGGCTACTAATCGAAAAAAAATTACAGATTAATTCTTAGAAGTAATATTTATAAATAGCAATACAACTTCATAAGATTTTTAATTTCTTTTAAAATTAATTATTCACCTTCCAAAATCCTTGAACTTAAATTAGTTTCATACAGTTTTAGTTGCATAATATATAAAATTTTTATATTAAATAATTATGCAAGATATAACATTTTAAAGATACAATGATTTCGAATTTTCGTTATAACAGCATATTTTCTGAATGCTCAGAAATAATAAATTTGTGCTGGTTTAGAATAAAACTGTTAAGATCTTGCTCTAAAATATTTGGTATCATTTCAAATTAAAAACATAAAATATGTAGAAAAATGTTAAAAAAGGATATTTACTTGCCTACAAATGAAAGTTCGAAATTTATCAATTAGAAAATAAGATTATACATCAATTTTAATGGTAGATTTCATTAACTCGAGCAAAATATATTTTTTTTATTTTTATGGTTCGTATCTTTTTATATACTTTTATGGTTTGTATCTTTCCCAGAATAAGACATTTAGAAACATTTTTTAAGAAATATTTATTTCTAATAAATGTATAATTTTTTTCAAAAGTTATCATGAAAATTTAAATAATAGATTACAATTTTCATATCGTATACATAGTTATTTTTATATACATTTCGCGAAACTTCTTCTGAACTATTTTTCTATACCCCGACAATTAGAGTTCAATAAATTTATAAACATTATAAACTTTTGAAAAAGGTTTAAGTTTGAAATTTAATAAACTTGTTTAAATCAGAAATCTAACTAATTAATTATAGTATGAACAAATATAATCATCATAAGAGAGAATTCACTTAAGTGCAACGATTTTAATATATAAACATTTGAAAACAATATGTTATAATAGAAAAACGGTACTAGTGCTCTAAATGTAAAGTATTGTTAATTAAAATACTGTAGAAAACCATATTTTTATAAAAAAATAAATAAATCAGACCATTTTTAAACAACTATGCATAGTCTAATCTATGTTTATTATGTTAAGGTTCAAATATATTTAAATATATGCGATAAAACTGATAATTTTTCCAAAATATTTTTTATTTTTAATCTTTATTTGCAAACAAATTTCTAATTGAACAAAATATATTCACGAATTAAAATGTATCTTAATAAGAAAACAACATTAGTAAGTATACTACAGAAACATTCTTTTAATAAATATGTTTGAAAGTTTCAAGAATAAAAATCTGTAAATCCTGCCAATTTTAACAATATAGAATTATTGACTTTTTTAATATTTATAAAAACTCTCTCTGTATTATATAATATTCATGCATAAATTTTAGTACGGATAGTGAAAACCAAATTAAAGCTCTATTTGGAAAAACGTATGTCCTACATCCGAGCACAAATATCTAGTTGAAATCGAAAACACAGGAATTGCAATTAAGAATTAGCATCTCAAAACAGCATGTCAATCAACTGTCGCCTCCCCATCTATTCTCCATTGAAATCTATTGCATAACAAAATTCGAGCCTGGCCGCGCGCCTCTAACCCCTCTTCATTCTAAATACATTCAACAAAATAGAGAACGGTGTGATTTATTTTCGGTTCGAGGGTCATTATGAGAGGGAATTTTTTCCATAAATTTCGCTCCCACTAAAGAAACTTGTACGGCTGAAATTTTATTCGAGCTGATATCAGAAAAAGTCGGGATGAATAATAAAAAAAAATCTCGATTTTTGCCGCGCTTCTGAATAATAACTTGCATACATATTCTAAAAGCTGCACTTTCTTTTGGAGTTTCGTGATGGTGATATATGCTTATAAGAATGGGAACTGGAGTGCCAAATAGTTTCGTATATGATTTAACGCTCGCTTGTATGAGCAGACAAAGTTATCATTTAAAATTAGGTTGGAGAATAAAGTCATTTTTGAGCACGAAAAGACTATTTTCCTGTTTAAAAGTAATATAATTGAGTTTGAAATTAAATAATACTTATACACCCAATGAACATATATATGTATATACACGCACATATATCTGCGAGTATATGTATATATGCGCATACACTGAATGCTAAAAATTTGACTCAATCTAATAAGTCATTGGCTTACCTTTAGATCCAGTCACTTTCACTATATTTCTTGGCATGAAATCAACAAGTCGTTCATGCTGTTGCTGATGAATGATAGTCCATATCATGTGAATCCAAGTTCAGTTAGTTTAGATAGTAACGTTTCCAAGCTGTCAAGTAAACTTTCTATTTCACCCAACCTATTCGATAGATTTGAGTTCAAATGACAGAGTTGGCCATGAAAGCAGGTTAAACTCAAATGTTCTTCAAAACAATTTGAGAACAATTTAACACTGTTGCAAGGTAAATTGTCTTATGAAAGTGTTCATTTCCATAAAGAAACATTGTAGACATAAGCGAATGCACGTTCACGGAAACGATGTTGAGGTATGATGTGCTCTTTAGAGTTGTCCACATATAACAAAGGATCTAGTGTATTCGAGGAAAAGTTTCTCCTTATAATAATTCCATTGTAACTGTAAATTTTGCTACAGATTCTTTTATTCCTACTGACTAAGTGCTACATACCAGAATAGTCTTTATCGATTCACGTTTTGCCACTCTTTAAACATCCAATATACTATTCGGGGGAAATCTCTTTAAAGAAAAATGTCGGCAGCAGCTTTTATACCGACAAATCATCTCTTGATCAAAGTCATCTGAAACGTTCGTCTTATCTTTTTGAACACTGAATTCCATGGTAACTATGCCGTATGACACTGGACATTCTTGCATATGAAACTTTGTTATGCAACATTACTCTACGCCCTCATTAAACTGTTTTATTTTTAAATAAGCAGTTTCTATAATTTTTTTGCCACTCAACACACATACACACACAATTACATATATACACTTCCGTAGACATGTAGTTAAATAAATGTGCTCAAAGTATTAGATTTCGTACTTCATACATACGTGTAATAAGAATTTTGATGCAAAGAAAGGATAAATGTATAAATAAATGAAAGGTTCATATTAAGGAGTTATTTCTTGATATTGGTGTAAATTACAATCCTAAGCAAATTCCATTAAAATTTTGAGTTAAGTCAGCACTAATGTCATAACGCAGATTGATAAATTTGAAAGTAATATAGAATTACTATAATTAAGACCAAGTCATAAAAACCACGAAAATCAAAGTAAAATATAAGTAGGGAATCTAAGTAAATTAGCGAGGTGAATAAAGGCGCTTCGAAGAAATACATTTATCAGTGCACTTACTTCAGAGGTTTTTCTGCCCACACTCAAAAATATTAAGTTTTTATTTTTCTACCACTGAGATCTCATTTAAAAAAATAATGGAAAAATGTAGAGACTAAACTAATTTTAATATATTTTTATAAACGTGGTAGTTGTGAAATTATGATTCTAAACAAGTTCTGTTTAAAACTAGAATGCTGGTAAAATGCATAGTTAAATCTTGTCATAAGATACATTGATGGAATTTTAAAGTAAAATAGAATATAATCTTCAAAATAAATATTTAAAACCACGGTACAAAACTGGATGTGATTGAAATAAAAGTAGGGATATGTTTCGAAGCTGGAGAGTAGGTTTCATCAGTGAGCTTAAGAAACACGTTGGCATAAAAATAAAATAGGAGAAAACTTATAATTTTTCCAATTTTCTTCCAGTGAGTTTCTATAAAATGCACTGTGAAAAAGCTTGTTGACGTTTAATAAAAGTCTTTTAATTAGCTTTTCGTTTGATGCATTTAGTAAATTTGAATTTTATTGGGGCTTAAAAAATATTTTCTACGGAAAAATATGTATGAAATAAAACAGCTTATACAAGGTCTCAAAGATTTTTATAAAATAACAGAAGAAATAATGATCTTTTATATTCATTGTATTTTTTCATTGTTTGTTTCCCCGTAAAAAATTTAAATGCTTTGAATTACATATTTTACTATTTAAGGTGTAGAATAAATATTTTTCTAGTATGGGGAAATAAGTTTTATTCAGAAATGTAATGTGACCATTTCTTTACAAGTTCTGACTTGACATTCCATCCGTACCATATTTTATAGGACATAAATTATTCTTGATAAAGCATCTTATGAAATCTTTATACACACTTTTCAGTGATTTGGAGAGGTATTATACATTCCTTATGTCCCTTGTAACAGTCAAAGCGAATTTGATATTATTGATTAGCGGAATACTTTATTTAAAAATCATGTTAAATTATACATAACGTGAACAATTTATACTTGTGAAATGTCAAAATTAAGAAAAATGTAAGTTATCTCTCAAAAAATATAAATATATAAAATTACAAAAAACAATATTTGTTTCTGGTGATTTCCGAGATTTTGTTGTCACTATATTTTTGTGTTCTATGTATAGACAATTCGAGAGTTCCGTTAAATGTTGTCTAACACATATATCAAATGTAAGAATACTAGAGTACAAATTTTCTATAATGTTCATGACAAAGCATTTTCTGAGAAATTACCTTGCTTCAAAAGCAAAAATTACACCCTCCCCCCCCCCAAAAAAAAAGGGTCGTATCCACTTTTCTATAATATCCGCACTGACAAGCAAAAATATTGAAGAATAACTTTTGAAATGTTAAATTCGTCTATAGATTAATGCAAGGTACTTCAGTTACCTCACTTTATTCATCTAAATCACTTTTCAAGAAATATATTTTTATAATAAATGCATCTTTTAAAATCGTTTGAACTTTAAATTGTCAAGAGGTGTTTGGCGCAATATGTTAACAACTTATCTAAACCCCATTGAAGTCTTGAAACATTTTTAGCTTTCTTTTTGTTTTACAAAGTTTCAGTTTTAGTTTACCAAACGATATTTTTTGTCTTTTTTTTCTATTGGTTGTGGCTCAAAAATATCTATTGACTAGCGTGTCAGGATAAGAAACAACATCCTCCCCCAGTTGCCAAGAAATAGCTTTGCAGACATCGATTATTTTTAGTTACATGTTTTTACACAGACGTTAGGTATATATTTGTTTTGAGAATGTCTTTCAAGTCTTCTGAGCTTGAAAATAAGTGTTTACCCTGCACACAGACGGAATAAATTTAATTCTTGTCTTATGAAGCACTAACTACCAAAATTGTTCTCACTAAACATCCTTTGTTGTGGACTGATGGCTATTTTTCTTACCCAAAGCTCTGGGTAAAAAAGATACTTGTTATAGTTGCTTATGTCATGAAAAAAATATTTTTATTATATTTAGCTTTGAAGTTATGTGGTATATTAAGGGGGAAAATTTAAATACATATCATTAGTATTGTATTATTATTATTATTATTATTATTATTGCCGTGAGAGAATCTATCGATTTATTGATTGGGGATATTAGAAATTACTGAAGACAAACATTTTTTTACGTGTCAGGAAAAAGCAGTTTGGCCAATTTAGGAAAGATATAAATTTTGAAAACTAATATTCATATGCAACACAGGAAATACATTTTACACAGCCTCAATGACAGAGTAACTAAATCACTAAATGTAAACTACCTTCCAATTCTTATAATTTTAAAGTAAATTGAATATAGTATACACAACAAGAAAAATAGTCTAATATATGTTAAACCTTAAAAAATTATATTACACTGCAGAATCATCTACGAAATTCAAGACATAAACGTAGAAGACCTTTCAATTTACCTGAAGATTAAAAGAAACTATTTTAAATTTGGGCTAGATTAAGTGTAAAAATAATGTTACGTTAGCTTAGTGTTTGACAAAGAAGGAATTAATAGTCATTAATAAACACATGGACAAATATGTCTTGATTAAATGATTTTATACAATTAAATAAGAGCCTAAGGAACACAACTTATCATTTGCAGATAGGGTAGATTCCTTCCTCTGGATTCGGCGTCGGTCTCACAATCATGGCGTCCTTTTCCCTTTTTTTCGTGCCGCTCCAGAAAATGACTATCCCGCAAGCAGTGGATACCAGCAGCGTTCACCCTCTTCTCTCCTCTGGTAACAACCTTGTTCTCTAAAAAAATCTGACTGCCCCCGGAGAAAAAACAGAGGACTCTTTTTAGAACGGAGGGTTTACATTATTGTTACACTGTGTAAAAAATTATGCAAGTGACCTACCCAGTACTTTAAATCTTTATTTTATAATAGTTAAAACTTATAAAAAATAAAAGCTCAGATGTATACGTTTGTCAACATCGTTGGAAGTGAGAAAATTTATAGGAACTCTATCAAGTGAAACAGGCCAAATTAGTAAATTCTGTATTTCTGCAAATTGTTGGCTGCCTAGTTGTTCACTTAAAATTGCAAAATCACCTCTCAGAGTTCGATTCGAAGAACCGTACTCAGTGAAATTTAAAATAAAGTAAAACATTGAAATTAAGAGTTTCACTGATTAGGTAATCGTAAGAGATTGTGCTCTTGAGGTAAAATTAAATGTATTAAAATTTAAAAATTGTAATTATTTTAATTGAAAATTAATAAATATGTAATAAATATTTAGTAATTTTCATTTTTTATAAATATTTTAATAAATATTTTTATACATTTACAGAAAGAAAGAACTCAAGAAATTTCTTGTTGATTAAAAACTCCTCCTACTATAGTTGAAACTGTATATTTCACTGTAATTTTAAAAAAAGTGAGACATTGAAAATATAGTTTTAAGCCAGTACTATCTCTCTATATATGTCTATAACCTTAATCACTTAAATTACTCAGCATTAAAAGGACATGCAATTTCTAAACTTGAACTGCTTAAACTATATTTTAAGAAATATGTTAAAAAAAGATTTTTAGAAATAATTGCTCAGAATAGTATTATACTTTACTTGCGAAAGGTTCTTATTGAAATGCCTGTTTCAAATATGGATATGTTTATTGAAGCATGGTTATGTTTATAATTCAAGTAGTATAGCATTAGTAATGGAACAGAACTAGAACAGGTTGCCATTTTAACTCGTATTTTAGACTGAGTCCGTGATTTGTTGCTTTATGTATACCTGACCATAATTAAAGTGGATGGATACACGTTAATTTACATGTAAGACGCAAACTGTGAATCATTATTATTTGCATAAAAATACAATGAACACCAAAACAATACGTGATGGAGTTGGTAGACAGATGTGACTGCGGCAAAAGTATCCGTGATTATGGGCTATAAAAAGGAGCTAACATCTGGCTAGAGCACGAATGTTTGGGTTAGTACATACATACCATTTTATTCACGAGGAAGTGCACATAAATATGTGTAGCCTGCAGTTGTATACTGGAAAGTAAATAATTCCTAGTTAAGGATAGTAAAGTAGGATACACAAAGAATGTAGCAGTTGTACTTCAGCCTATTAAATGTATGAATAAGAGAAGTACAAGTGTACATACGCACATCTGTCATATTTCCCGATTCTATTAATGTGCGTTAGATAATGGGTTTGATAAATTTAAACTTCGCCAAGAATCAACAGAGGCAACCTTGTATTCGGAGCTTTAAAAATTGTTTACTTGAATAACAATTTTTTCAAAGAATATTAAGTTATATTCTCTAAGTATTATATTATTTCTAAATTTCACAGAATGTTTTTACGCATTAGAACTTTAATCCTTGACTTTTTTACAGTCATATAGATATTTTTTAACATTTATGTAAGATGAATTTACGAGACATTAAAATGAACTGCGATACAATTGTTTGATGAAAAAACAAAAATTCTTGAATTATAAATTTCGGAGATACTTTATTATAATTAAAATTTTATCTTCTGAAATAAATATATATCAGCATTTTATACACTACATATTTTTTGAATTCGGACAAAAGATATTTATTCCTGGAACTAAGAATTAAATGTTAGACTGGATATGATAACTGTAAGAATAAGTTTAAACACTAACTATTGAAGATTTAATAATTAAATTTGTTTTAAAAAATCCAGTAATATTAAGTACTATATAATCTAAGAAGACAGATGACTTAATGTTAAATTTAGTAATCCTTTCACTTTTCAATGAAAATAATCGAAAATGTGATTAATTTTGTCGACTTTTGCAACAGTTATCATTCACTGTAAGGGATTTATGGATTTTAAGTGCTTAAAAATTTTATTTTTTTCTGTAATTAATTCTCAATATAGATAAAATTGTAGACATTTGGGTAATAATTTGGGGTAGACAGATATAGAATATATCACTAACGGTTTGTTTAACTTTAAAGACTTTTTTCGCGAAGCTGTAGTTTTCATCACTATCAGTAATATAAGACAAAAAATTTTAAAAATATAGTAATTAATAACCGTATTTGAAATCTTCTATAGTTCAAAATATGCTTGTTACGTAAAGAATGAATCAATATAGATATAATATTTCCAATATTTTGTTTCCGTTTCACTTTTAAATGATAAATAGTAGTTATTGTCACATTGATTGCACACTTAGTTTATTCTAAAAGTAGCAAGCGTATAGTCAAATGTTAAAAATTTAAAATACTTGTTATAATTATAATACTCAATTTTATGGATGGTGTGAAAATTGTACTTTTGAGAAAAAAATCCTTAATGTTAAAGAACTAGTAAGAAATATGTTGTATACTGTATCCCTTGTTGGCATTTCTTTTTTTAACTACAGTTGTTTTTAATGTGAAAAGCAATAAAATATACAATTCATTATGTTTTTTAAATTTTTTAATGTTTAAAATCTTTGAGATTTCTTAAGGGAGCTGTAGTTAAAAAACTTTACTCTTGTCCGAAATTACTTTCTGAAGTTAAATAGCTATTAAATCAACTCAAAAGCATTTTCTGACTTTAAAATATTATTATGTGTTACCATAAGATATATTTCATTTGTAACAATTTAACCTAAAGTGATGCTATAATTTTTAACTCTTGTAATTAGTTTTATAATTGAACAATATAATTTTTTAAGCTTAAACTCTTCAATAAAACAGCATTTATAAGATTCATCATAAAATGCTCGGATTCTTTTTTTGAAGAATATAATTCTTACAATTTCTTTAATAAAATTTTGTTTTAAAAATAGTTCCGTTTTATCACTTCAAAAAGCATAATTTTATAAATTAATGTAAGAGAAATATAAAAATAAAAATAAAAAGTTCACTTAGCCACAGTTCAACTTTTGAAATCTTTAAATGTTAAACTAAAATATTTTTCCAAGTTAAACGAAACATCTGTTTAGTTAGAAATAATAAAAATATGAAACTTTTTTTTAAATTTTAAAATGTTAAATTTTTAGGAGGAGATAATTAAAAAATTTGTTTTTATCATGCTGTAAAATATATTACACAATTTTTAAGTATGAAAACATATTTTTCACGTAAGTTTATTTCTAATTTTTTCCCTTGGTGCATATATATTGTTTTCTTTAAAATGTATTACTCAATATGACAAAACTAAATAACGTTTATAAATTTAGACCATTATTAATAACATAGGAAAATTTCGTTCTTAGATCAAAATTTCAACTTTATAATGAATAGAAAACAAGATGTTTTATTTATTGAAGACGTTGTAGTATTAAAGGAACTGTCCTCTTAAGCACGTTGTTTGATACTACATATTTCCTACTCGGGGGTTAATGAAATATGGAACTTTGATTTAAGGCTGTTTTTAAAGTTTTGTGATAGCACTGGAAGACAAATTCACAATCTAGCTATTTTAAATCTGAATGATCTTACTATTTTGTTATTACATTTTTAAGCTAGCATGAAATAATACAGACTTAAACTAATATTAGCGAAGAGGTTCGTATGTATGCAAAATAGCTTATACTTTGAAGAAAAGAAGTAAATATTCAGAAATCTTTGCTAAATAAAAAAAATCATGTAACATTACTAGCTATTTAAATTTATTAATATAAACATAAAGTCGAGATTATGTGCTAATTTTTTTACATAAGTGGTTTATAATATCCTTACTTGTCGCTCTTCTGTAAAACCTGAATTCTTCCCCTTCAACTGACTACTATTATGTACTTTTATTAGATGAGAGTATAAGGTCTGTAATTCATAAATAAAATCTGTATTCTGAATTGTTTAGTTAATACAGTAAGAAGTTTTGAATCAGAAATATAAGAGAAAACTATGTTGACGGTAGATCAAGCAAATAAAAAGGTAGGAACAAAATTTCGAAACTGAGATCATCTAAAAAGCTTAGTTGTCTATAAACTATAAAGTCATAAGTTGTTTACTATTACCATATAACATACAATTACTACACTCCACTATTTGTAGGTATATCTGCATTTCAGTGGATTTTTACAGTATTAATAATGGATAAACAGAGAGAACATTTATTTTCTGTATTATATATTACAAGTAGCCTTATAAAGTGCTGTTGAGTTCACTCAAAACTCTGAATTAATTTTACTGCCCAACTGAAATTTTCAAATAAGGACATCTATGAATATTTTAACAGTTAAATTATTAAAATGTATCTTAAGAATAATCTTCTGTTACTTTTTACGAGATGCGTTTTTTTAATCTTGTGAGTACTATTAATTATTGAACTAGTGCATGCTTTTCTATAAAATTTTCAGAATATTAAAAATCTTTAAAAGTTCTTCGATTTGAGCTTAGATTAAACCTTTTAGTAATAAAGATAATTTTTATGCATATTTCAATACTTGAATATTACCAATACAAGTATGTTATACTTTTTAAAGTAATCGTCTACTTTTTTAAAATAAACCAGAGCTGTTTAAATGTGTCATAGATTCATATTGGTACTGATTTTCTTAAAACTATTTTAATTGTGATCTATTGTATTTATATTTTTTAAAAAAGTTACAATTGTATGCCAAAATACAAATTTTAAATTTTAAATTTAAAATAATCATCTATTCTTCCTTTTTGGAATATTACGAGTTAAAAAGCCTTAAAAATTCTTCTTCCATCTTGTGTTTAAATATTTTCAGTCCCATTAAGGGTATAGACAACATTAAAAAACGAGAAAAGAGCAATGTTTGTGAAATATTTATAAACATGTATTTAATTTAAGAACATCAATACAGCCAAAATTTTTATATACCAGTCAATGTATTTTGTTTAAAGATAAAGAACAAGATCAATCATTTATTGTACTCAATGCTTTTAATTGCTTTCAAAATATTAGATACCATACACTAGTTATTCTATAATACAGGTGCACATTTCTAAATTCTATTGAATTTATCTTTTACAAACTGAATATACTTTAATAAATGTAGACATAGAAAATAACAAGGATTTTGTTTCTGGTAAGAAAAAAAAAACATAATTTTAGAGGAAAAACCTTTTTAAAAAAATGAGTTATTTTTACAACATATTTTCTGTTATTTTCCATGTCACCGCACTTTGACCGTTTATAGTTGTTATAGAAAGTCGTTATATTTACTGTTGCGGAAAATTTTAATACCCCAATATCTAATATTTGAAATAAAACTTAATGTTAGAAAAGTGAGATTTTAGTTATATAAATAAAATTATATGGTCGAATATTTACTATACATATTTTTTACAACTGTATAAAATATATTTAAAATTTGTACTATTTGTTCCAAATTTGACCATAATTAAAATTACGTTTCATTTCTGTCATACCTATAAAATGATGTATACAAACCATCATACTTTTGTTAGCTTTAAACTTTATCTTACAGTTTCAAAGGTTATCTTTTAATGAAACTAGAAACTTTGCCATTTGTTTAACATGGTAAAGTATGCATTATTATATTTACAGTTGCCTTGAGTGTGCACTTAACGGTTACTTATGTTTAAGTAAAACTCCAACAAGTAACCACTGACCGTAGATCTCGGCAAATTACATCTTCTCAGAATGTTGGTATTTTAATGCTTGATTACAAGAAAAGTTAAAGTTTTTTTAAACTCTAAATTCTCATTCCTACAATCTAATATAAGTGGTAGGCTAACACGAGGGCTAATTAGACCGGGATCTACTGCTTTCATGTAGATTCTTAAATGCTACATACATTCCTTTCAAACACAGGATTTCAATATTTTGGTGCCTAAACTATTGTTTTTTCCAAACTGAATATACATTCATTAATGCAAACATCAGAAAAAAACAAAGAATTTTGTTTTCAATTTAGAAAAATAGATATTTTCAGAATTAAAAAATGATATATTTTTAAATTGTTTGGTTTGGTTTGCAGTGCTACAGTCAACTCTTTTGGTACACGGAGGCTAATGAGACCGATATCAACTGCTTAAAGCTATTTCGAACCGCTATGAACACTAATGCCACAATGACATTCGAACCATCGATCTAAAGGTACCGAAGATCAGAGCCCTAGCAATTCGGCCATCGTTCGGAACCCTAACTACTGTGTTAGCATTTGGGTTATCACAATAGTTCCTGGGAATATTTGTAGCTGTTGTTAATAGAATTTAAAATGAAAAATAGTTTAAAAAATCATTAGCGACTAACAAAATTTTACCCTTTTTTCTCAAAACCTAAAGATAAAGAATTGAAAAATAATAACTAGCGAGACGCTTATCTATATGTGTACCAAATTAAAAATAAATCAATTTGGAGTATTTTGTTTTCTATGTGAATAGGAGTTTTGTGTAATAGGAAGACAATGAAGTACCAATCCTGGTAATAAATGACCGTATGGTGGGGAGATAGCAAGTACTGGACCACCATAACTCGAAGACAAGGGAGCCTTTTACGCATAAAGTTTATCAAAAAAGTCAGCATTGACTCAAAGTTTTAATCATTCCTTGAAAAGTATTCTCGACTGCTCTAAGACATGCTTCCTAGCTTTTTAAAGTGCATCGTAGAATTTTTGAGGCCATGATAGTTCCCCTATGACTCCCCTAAGCGGAACTATTATGTTAAAATTACGTCCCAAATGTTTCCAAATGATGGCCAAGAGACCGTGTGTTGAAATCTCACTTTTTTGAAGCCAGAGGGCGTGGGTGAAATCTCATTGCTACTATTTCTATTATTACCACCATACCATGTTCTCATTGCTACCATGAGGGCAAGCAACCTTTTGGAATTTGATTTTTAGAAGTAGGCGTAGTCCTTAAATCCAAACTCAATTACAACCTTGCTTTATAGAAATATTATGTATTAATATGCTAAATAAACTGTGATAAATTTTCAATACTTATTTCAGTAAGCAAAGAACATTAAAGTGCCTCAGTTATATTTTTAAATACTATTTTTTCTTTGAATAAAACACATTGTTGATGAGTATGATTTTCAAAGACTATTTTTAAAATATTAAAATGGAAGCAGTTCTAGAAGGAATGTTAAATTGGTATAAAATTTAAATCATAATGGATTTCAGTTTACATGAAGAGTACAGTCTTTTCTTTTAACTTTATTGTAATCTATTACAAAGAGAGTAAGAAATATTCATTGAATATTCACATCTGTTTTAAATGGAGTTATCAAAATATAAAGCGTTATTCTGCTTTAAAAAAAGATATTAATAGAAAGATTGCAGGTAATAAGTCTCCGGGGAACGCATTTACGATACATTTGCATATTAATAAAGTTTATTTATTACAAATTTGATAAACTGAAATTTTGAAATGTGTTATTTTAAGGACCGAAACAATTTTAACATGGAAACGTATTGTTAGTACAAGGTTTTAAAATTATTGCTCTAAAATTAATTAAATGAAATTATGTTGGATAGTTCCTTTTAAGTAGTAATTAATGTAGTTGCTTCTGTTACGACGAAAAGTATTCAAGTCACAGATATGCATTCTTACTTTTATTATTAACCCTCCGTAATAAAAGACTTTTACTTTTAAGTGAAAAGTTCAGTTCAAAAATTAAATGGCCCATTAATTTCAAGTTGAGGATTTGGTTAAAATAATAGCAACAATCAAAAGAGTAAATTATAATTTATTGAAAGGGGAAATTATAGTTATCTGTCTTTCTAAAAATTAACAATTTAAGATATACACGAATAAATTCCGAAATACAATTAAAAAGTTTATCATAGAAAATAACAAATGTGTCACAAAAAGGAAAATAAACTAAATTATTTTTCTTAAAATGAAATAAATTGTTGTGAGCTTAATTGGGATATTCCTCCTAATAGAAGTCAAATTGTGGTGAATTACAGTGAATAAAATTTCGCGAGAGCAAATACATTATCAGTTTTATACGAAAGTAACAAATATAAAATATTATCATTATTAATACAAATATTTTCCTAATATAAATAGGATTTATTTTTTTAAAAAGGTTGTTTTTACAAAAATTTAAAAAAATACTTAAGTGAATATATTTATTAAGACAACAATAAACTGACTACCAACTGGAAGTTTGATGATTTTTTTTTATTTTCTTCTTATTAATAAAATTAAACTACGAAAAGCGTCTTTAATATCCCTCATTCTATGTGGACTGTAGTAATTATTCTAATATACACTAAAGTTATTATTTATAATTTAAAAAGCTTTATTGAAAATATGTTTATTTTGTGAAACTTTAAAACACTTCAGGTGCATTTTTTAACCTTCCATTTCTATTTTTATAACATTTTGAGTATTTTTATACACTACAAAGTTATTGATGCTGGATAAGGTGCATTCACAAGGCTATGAAAAAAATCAGAAAACTTTTGAATTAAAAGTCTACAGTTTATTCAGACAATTCATCATAGCGTTATATTAAAAAGTTTGACATTTGCTTATATAGTGCTGTGAGATAGACAGCCAAAGTGTCAAGTTTAATCTAATGGGGAGTTCTAGAGGAGAAATGAAGTTATACAGAAGAGTTATATAAGATTAGTTGAACTAAGAAGAAATTAATTTTGGAGTTCTAGAAATCGTGAAAATCATTTCGGCAAAGGTGGTAATTTTCGATATAGAATCGAAATTTATTTTATGATATAATTTTTATTAAGCTAGTTTGGTTAAAATATCATTACATAAATACCTTACAGAACATAAACGCTAATTAAAATCCTAATTTTATGAAACGCACACTATGTCAGTCTTAATGTTAAAATGTACTGCTATAAACGTTTTGTATGGAGAAAATAAATACTTTCACACTGCTTTACTTAGTTTTACTGTAGCTGTCACTTACAACTATTTTTGGTTTTATTGTACAAAGTGTAATTTATGAGTATTAATGGTCTTAACTACAAAAGAAATGTGCATGGAAAGTTTTTTAAGAGTCAAATCCAAAATAAATAATATTTAATTTTAGCCCCTTAATCAACAAACTCCATTTTCAAACAATTCAATTAAAATAACAAATAGTTTATGTGCTTATGGACACCGTAGTACATAAAAGTAAAAAAATATAAGTAATTTCTAAGCAGTAGCTTAGAAATTACTTATATTTAACTTACTTATATTTAACTTATATTACTTAGAATTGTTGCTTAAAGGGACAACAAAACAATTTAAATAAAATACTAAAAGTGAAGTATATTCAGAAAAATATGACAAAATGCCGCATTAGTTTAGGGTATTGAGCTGTTGAACATGTTGTCCTAGCTTAAGTGTTGATTAAGGGACTAAAATAATATTTAATTTTATCCTCTTAATCAACAAATTCCAGTTTCAAACAATTCAATTAAAATATCAAATAGTTTTTGTACTTATGGACACAGTTGCAAATAAAAGTAAATAAATATAAATAAATTCTCAGCAGTAGGTATTGTTTAAAGAAATAACAAAACAATTTAAATAGAATACCAAAAGTGAAGTATATTCAGAAAAATATGACAAAATGCCGCATTAGTTTAGGGTATTGAGGTGTTGAACATGTTGTCCTAGTTTAAGTGTTGATTAAGGGGCTAAAATAATATTTAATTTTAGCCTCTTAATCAACAAATTCCAGTTTCAAACAATTCAATTAAAATATCAAATGGTTTATGTGCTTATGGACACCGTAGTACATAAAAGCAAATAAATATAAGTAATTTCTAAGCAGTAAGTCTTGCTTAAAGTGACAACAAAACAATTTTATAGAATACCAAAAGTGGAGTATATTCGGAAAAATCTGACAAAATTCCGCATTAGTTTAGGGTATTGAGCTGTTGAAGATGTTGTCCTAGTTTAAGTGTTGATTAAGGGGATAAAATAATATTTAAGTTTAGCCTCTTAATCAACAAATTCCAGTTTCAAACAATTAAATTAAAATATCAAATGGTTTATGTGCTTATGGACACCGTAGTACATAAAAGCAAATAAATATAAGTAATTTCTAAGCAGTAGGTCTTGCTTAAAGTGACAACAAAACAATTTAAATAGAATACCAAAAGTGGAGAATATTCGGAAAAATCTGACAAAATTCAGCATTAGTTTAGGTATTGAGCTGTTGAACATGTTGTCCTAGTTTAGAGGACGTCATCCCTTTACAGTTCTATCTCATGTGAGTGGCTTAATGCACTTATAAAATTACGTACGTCAGAGAACTGGGTAGTGGTGAGAGGTGTGCTTCATTTCAAAGTCACTCTGGATTAGAATCAAAATTGTGTTCCTGTGCGAAACCCCACATATTTATGAAAAAGCAGTATTCTGTTCTGGTGGGTAACATAGATGAATTCTATTTCTACTGTGTAACAAAGCCACTATAAGTGTTCCTTATCTATTACAAGGAGCTGAAGTAAGGAGCATGTATTAGTTTTCTCTATTATTTCCTCTAATATAACGTTGACTGCAAAATTGCTACACTTTTCAATGGTAGTAAATGTGTCTATTTAAAGTGATAGTGGAGTTTTAAAATTCATTTTGTTTTGATCAATCTACTTAAAATTTCAATGTTATTAATAATACATTTATATGAAATTGTTTATAGTTTTAAGGTAAAATTTAAAATTTAAAAAATTTACTAATTGTTTGGAAATGAGTATTTGGGAAACATAATTACCATGCATATCCATTTTAGTTAGAATACCCTCATTTTTATTTACATATTTTTTTAGCCTTAGAATGTTAAAATTAACATTCCGTGTGGGTATATTTGAAAAAATAATAGTTGAAATACCATTTGTTTCCAAAATGTAAATTCTCTTAATTAAAAAATAAACTTTTATAGTTTTCAATTAGATTAATTTTAACTGTCATTGTTTTTTCTTTTGCTTTAGTAAATTGTCAATTATTTTAGGAGGTATATATTAAAAATGAACTTACAGAGAGGGGGGTATTAAATTAATACTAAATTACCCTATTTTTACTTTTAGTAATTTTTCATTTCATTTAGATAGAAATACCAAGATTCGACCATTTACTGTAAAAAATAATCGATTATTTTATAAGGTATACATTGAAAAAGAACTTGAGTGTTGCAAATACTTATAAAATTCAAGCATTTTTCATTTTCAGAACTAATTATCATTTGCAAAAGAATTGTTAGTTATATTACACAGTTAGTTGAATTATTTAGAGATGGGTATTAAATTAATACTAAATTATCCTATTTTTATTCATAGTACTAACACTAAATGACCCTATTTTTACTTTTAGTAATTTCTCATTTCATTCAAGAGAGAAATACCAAGATTTCAGGCAAATTTTGCCGTCTAAAATTTCTGTAGTCTTAATTGTGTTATTATAAATGCCATTGTTAAGTAATTCCAAAATTTTAAGTTATTTTTTGAATAATCAAATGTACATTATTAGTTTGAAATTTATAAAATAAGAAAATATTCTAAATAAGCATAAGGTAATTTGGAAATTTTTTAATATTTGAAATATTTCTGTAGGAACGCTGAATTTAATAAGTTATTTAAATATCTTTCGACAGTTCTTATCTTAACAGTTTAAAAGTTTAATATTAATGTAGCTTTTTTTCCTATTGAAAATAGTTTCTATCTAAATTGATGTAATGCAGTCTTTTATTAATATATTAATTGTGTTTCTCCAAGCTTGAAATAAGTTTTTTTATTCCACTTGCAAATGCAAATTTCACAAAAATGCAGTTTAATTTTAATTAAAAAAAAACTAAAACTGACCACGGACTGTAAAACAAAAAAATCTTTTTTGATAGGGGCGATAATTTTCGTGAATGGCGTACATCACGAACACAGATAAAATTGCAAAAGCAACTGTAATTTTCTTCTCGTACTCTTTTCCCCCTCCTGTATTATGGTTAGAAGTGAAAGCAGGAAAGCGAACGCCGAATCAAATCATCATTAAACTGGCTAAAGAAAAACACAGCGATCAAATTTGCAAATCTAAATAAAAATTTTGCGTTTATCTAGAAACATGGCTGCAACATTAAAAGAGCCTCCCTAATATACGTTGAGAGAAAATCAAATTTTTCCCTCTCCCCCATCAGCTCCCGCAATATGCAAATTAGTTGAGGATGATTTAGTGAGCAATTACGCGTTATCGCCGGAGCAAGCTCCGAACTGTCGCTTCCTTTTATTTGGCTTATTAATTATAAATATAAATTATATTTACTTAGTTGACATCTTTGAAAACAGTTCCGCCAGCTAAATTTGCAAGGGTAATGACGATACTGAGATCTGCACTCCGTTAATTGCAAGTTCACGGTTTGTTTTACGCTTTCATTGGTACACTGGGAAAAATAAACAGGAAAAAAGGGAGGGGGTCGACTTATCGTTTGCCACGTTTTGTGGGCGCGAGTTTGAAAGAAACCGGCTTCAAAACTGACAAGATTGACGATTTCATTTTGCATTCTTCTCCTACAGATAAGTCAGATAAAACTTTGAACGGAACTATATTTATTGGACGAGTAATTTTCGACTCTGTACCTCATACTCTAGAATATTTGAAATTTCTAAAGTGACGGATTAGTGATTAATATAAAAATTATACTTCAATTTAAATGTATCTATTGCTTATAAATTCCTTTGAACGATAAATAACTTTTTTTAATTAATTGGAAAAATATAGTTCTTTAAGTAAATTGATTCACTACTTTACTGTTATACCAGTACTTTATTAATAATTCATAGTAAACAATTCTTTAAAATCTATAACAGAGAGAGATGCCTTTTAATATTATTGTGTAATAATTTTACGTTTAGCTTAAATTTCATCTAGCTCTTTTTACAAAATTTTTAAGTAACAAGATTGATATATTTTCAGATTTCTCCTACAGAAAATCAGATAAAACTTTGAACGGAACTATATTTATTGGACGAGTAATTTTCGACTCTGTACCTCATACTCTAGAATATTTGAAATTTCTAAAGTGAAGGATTAGTGATTAATATAAAAATTATACTTCAATTTAAATGTATCTATTGCTTATAAATTCCTTTGAACGATAAATAACTTTAATTAATTGGAAAAAATAGTTCTTTAAATAAATTGATTCACTACTTTACTGTTATATCAGTACTTTATTGATAATTGAGAGTAATCAATTCTTTAGAAACTATATCAAAGAGAGTTACCTTTTAATGTTATTGTGAAAAATTTAAGTTTAGCTTAAATTTCATCTAGCCCTTTTTATAAAATTTTTAAGTAACAAGACTGACATATTTTCAGATTTCTCCTACAGAAAGGTCAGTTAAAACTTTGAACGTAACTATATTTATTGGACGAGTAATTTTCGACTTTGTACCTCATACTGTAGAATATTTGAAATTTCTAAAGTGACGGATTAGTGATTAATATAAAAATTATACTTCAACGTAAATATATCTATTGCTTATAAATTTTCTTGAACTATAAATAACTTTTTTTTAAATTAATTCGAAAAACTATAGTTCTTTAAGTAAATTGATTCCCTACTTTACTGTTATTCCAGTATTTTATTAATAATTCATAGTAAAAAATTCTTTAGAAACATTTTTTAAAAATTAATTATAGAAACTATTGTTCTTTAAGTGAGTTGATTCACTATTTTACTGTTATACCAGTACTTTATCAATAATTCATATTAAACAGTCCTTTACAAACTATACCAGAGAGAGATACCTTTAATATTATTATATAATTAATTTAAGTTTAGCTTAAATTTCATCTAACCCTTTTTATAAAATTTTTAAGTAACAAGATTGACATATTTTCAGATTTCTTCTACAGAAAAGTCAGATAAATGTTTGAACGGAACTATATTTATTGGACGAGTAATTTTTGACTTTGTACCTAAATAATAATGAAGTGAAATAATTTTTAAAAAACTTAAAAGAGAATACCTTTAATTTTTATAATTTTAGTTTACTAAAAAAAAATATATCTAAAATAAATAATTTGACTTTGTACCTTATACTCTAGAAAATTTGAAATTTCTAAAGTGACGGATTAGTGATTAATATTAAAATTATACTTCAACGTAAATGTATCTATCGCTTATAAATTCCTGTGAACGATAAATAATTTTTTAAATTAATTGGAAAAACTATAGTTCTTTAAGTAAATTAATTCACTTGTTTACTGTTATACCAGTACTTTGTTAATAATTCATAGTAAACAATTCTTTAGAAACTATACCAGAGAGAGACACTTTTTAATATTATTGTGTAATAAATTTAAGTTTAGCTTAAATTTCATCTACACCCTTTTATAAAATTTTTAAGTAACAAGATTGACATGTTTTAAAAAGTCCTTCTCCAAGAGATAAATCAGATAAGGTAAAACAATACTCCATTTATTGGAAGAGTAATTTTTGACTTGCAGCTCACACTTCGGAATATTTGAAATTCCTAAAGGATCTTTGATGCATTGGAGTTTAAAGTAAACTCAACGTAAATTTTCAACGTAAATCAACAAATTGCTTATAGATTACTTTCAATGATAAAACAGTTTTGATGTATAAAGGTTGCTGGTAAGCATTTTACAGGTGCCTAGAAATGTTTCAAATATTAGAATCTGCAATCAAAATTTTTAAAGTTTGCACATAAAATATTATTATTGTTAAAAAAATAAAGTACTTAAAATTTGATAACCCTGACTCAAATGTTATACATAGGTAAAACATATTTGCGAGAATAAAGTGATATAAAGTGTTTTATGGCCAATTTATGGCTTTCTGTAGGGTTTTCATTTGCTACATTTCCTTTTGTGATATGACTAAATTTGCGGTTAAGGTTTTGTTCTTGATAAATATTTCAAAGATTGAGAGGTAGTACTAACCAAATATAGAATTTTTAAAATAAATACTGAAACTATTGAATTAACATCTATTTTTTACGATCACTTTTAAATTTACCTTCCACTTGAAATTAAATAAATTTTAAAGTATGGTATATATTTCTATAGAGTTAATATATTGCCTTGCCTTTCTCATTAATACACGGAGAGATATCTGATGAAGATAAAAGAAACTATGCCTCTACTTGCTACTTTCGTAGTATTTATATTAAATATATGTATCTGAAATCCTGTTAAAAAAACTAGACGTGTTCATGCTAAAAAATTAAAATACAATAATATCAATGCTAATTCTATAGACTTAGAAATGTTTAAAATTTATGAATATAAGTATTATTCATTTTTACTTATAGTTATCAAATAAAACACTACAGTACAGCTTTGATTTTAAGTTTTCTTGTATTCGAAAATACAGTTAAAGAAATGTAAAATATATTATCTGTACTTATATTTTTCAAAATTAAGAATCATAAATTCCTTATTTAGAAAAATCCTTGGGAATTTCAATTATATTAAAATTTTTTCTCAGAAAATATTATATAAATGTCTTGCATAGTTGTCACGAAAGTAATAAATCTTCACCGAAACTGTATGTAAATTCTAGGAGCTATCAAAGTTTTTTATAATTTTAAAATAGTAACTGTTGTGTACAGATACCATATGTTTATCAAGTTGGAAGGAGATATGTAGAACCATCAACTTGATCATGAGTTTGACAATTTGTGATCTCAGTCTAATACAAAATATTTTATAATATCGTTGAAATTCCAGAGTGAAGTTTACTGACAACCTTTGTGATGACCTTAACAGCAGATTATATAGAATCCGGTTTAAATACAATTACTTAGGGTACCAAAGAGACATATTGAGGTTTACCAGATGGTCACTGTAACATGAAACTGTAAAGGAATTAGAAATATTTGATAAATATAAATTTTAGCTAAAGAGGGTCTTTACTGAAAACCTTTGTAATGACCATAACAGCAGATTGTATTGCATCCGGTTTAAATACAATTTCTTAGGGTACCGAAAAGGCATATCGAGGTCTACCAGATGGTCACTGTAACATGAAACTGTAAAGGAATTAGAAATATTTGATAAATATAAATTTTAGCTAAAGAGGGTCTTTACTGAAAACCTTTGTAATGACCATAACAGCAGATTGTATTGCATCCGGTTTAAATACAATTTCTTAGGGTACCGAAAAGGCATATCGAGGTCTACCAGATGGTCACTGGAACATGAAACTGTAAAGGAATTAGAAATATTTGATGAATATAGATTTTAGTTAAAGAGGGTCTTTACTGAAAACCTTTGTAATGACCATAACAGAAGATTATATTGCATTCGGTTTTAATACAATTTCTAAGGGTACCGACGAGACATATTGAGGCCTACCAGATGGTCACTGGAACATGAAACTGTATTGGAATTTAAAGTATTTTATCAATACAGATTTCAGCTAAAGAGGGTCGAGAATTATTTGCAGTGCAAATATTCGCCTTATGAGTAAATGGAAACTAGGTGATGTGTAAAAAATCATTAATGTTCAAATAAAAGTAATTTTATTCGTTTATTTAATAATGAAATATTACTTCGTTATTTGAAGTCCATTAACACAATTTATCTTCTGTAAATCTAAATTAATACTAGAGTCTCTTCTAAAAACTATTAAAACAACTTCAATATTTTCACCCCATGGAGCATCATATTTACATTTTGAAAGTCAGATCATTTCTTTATTTCCATTTTATTATTAGTATTGGTGCTTTTTTTAGTTTTGCTTTTCTAGCCTCAAGCATCCGTCTGTCTATTATTAGAGACCGCTATTTAAAAAAACAAATTCTCTCTTTTTGAAATGCGATTGAAGAGTTTTTTAAAAAATGCATTTCCATTTAATGTTCTGAACGTAAACAATTAGGAGCACTGAAAGAATGTATCATAAAAAAAGCTGTCTCTTGAAAAGCTTTTAGGAAATAATGACAGGAGTGTTTTTACCCTCTGCAGGAATATTCTAAAAACACCTTTCACAGAAAGAATGCAAAATCTAATTTGATCGTTAGCATATAAAATGTCTATGCAAATCTCGTCTTACCATTTACTAAAATAAAATCATGAAGTTCCCAAAATATTTATTAATCGACTTTACTGATAATATAACTGAAAAGAATTTCAAATCTCTATATTAATTAGTGACTTATTAAAAAAAACTACGAAACAAATTGTTCTAGACTCATTAGGTACGCAAAAGCTGTTAAAGAAACTCTAGAACTCTCCCCAAATATATGTCCTAAAATGTATTTTTATTTTATGACGTGATGCAAAAAAAACGTAAAAAATTAAATTTAATGGCACATTTGAATCCGAATATTTCTAAGACTACTAGCATAATTCTTTTGAAAATAAACTTTTGTACTTGATGTTTTTATTATCTTAATGCAACAAGAAGAAAAATTGAGTTTTAATTAGTAATGTGTTTCTTGACTTAAAAACATTTTAACTACATGGTAGGGCTATAATTAATTTAGGACTACTAAATATAAATTTTGGTTGTTTGAACAGTCAATTTTCTCAGTACCTATGTTAATGAACACTTTTACATAACATTTATTTGGTTCAATACTTGATAGTAAAACTTTTTATAATATTAACCAGTTTCTTTTCTTTTTATTACAATTATACATTAGAATGAGAAAAATTAACTGTTGCCTCTTTTTTCTGTTTGGAAATTTGAGAATACGGACTGTAGTGATGAAGTAATCAAAATTAATTCTGAAGATTCTAAGAATGAAAGAGGAAAAAAAATTAAATCTTCCATAACATAAAAATTATTAAAGCAATAAATAATATATGAATTTAATTACAAACTATATCAGTTTACAGAAGAAAAATAACAACACATTACTCTTGAATTTCGTTTTTAATGAATCAAGGTGGCTATTAATTAAAAGACCTACGTCAGAATAAATAAGTTTTGCTTAAGAGAATTGTTAAAGCTACTGTTACTACAATAAAATGCATTTAGATATTAATATTTGATATATATTTTAGTGACAATGAAGTTGACAAAACCAACTCTGTTTAATGTTTCAATAAGTTTAAATAATCTTTATTTAAAAAAAAGTCTTCATTTTTCTTCTTTAGTAAAGGAAATATAAAATGCGTTCTATATATGTGTCAAAATATTTCAGTGTTCACATTTAATCAGAATTGTTCATTTTACTATTGGTTTGGTTTGTTTTAAAGTGCTCTGTCTACTTTTTACAACAAGAGGGGTAATTTGTTTTTACTATTGACTGAGTTAGTTTAGACAGTTTTGATCGTTAAGTCTTTGTGCACGTATAAGAAAATATTAAGTATCCTCTATGACAGGAGTGTCCCACTGGCGGCACGCGGGCCGTGCACAAATTGTGCGGCCCGCCAACTTCTTTTTCAGCCAATTTCTTTTTTCAGAATTCCATGGATCAAGAAGCATCCGAGACTATCATTTTTGGTCAAGTCAAGGTCCCCAAAGTTTCCTCTTCATCGAAAATTGTGTTATAATCCATCCTTCTGTTCCATTGTTTTATAATTAATAGTTCAACTATTATTTGTTATTGTATAAGAAGTAAGAGGTTATTGTTCAACTTTTCCAAACTGCGGCCCGCCAGGTAATCAGTGACCGGAATTCTGGCCCGTGGTCTCTTTGGAGTTGAACAGCCCTGCTCTATGACAAGTCCTCAACTGGTTTTTGTTCAATTATGACTTCTGTTCATAAGTATGAATGTACGTATGTCTTATAACTGAAAAAACGATTAAAGGTAGAAGGTCGACATCTTATATTTAGCACTTTTATAACATCTAGTTGTGCCCCCACTCTCTTCTGATTGTAATAAGTAATACATATAATAAAATATCACACTATAATGACCGTTAACGTTACCGATTGGCAACCACACAACTCAATGTTATTGAAATTTTTATGCATTTATATTGACGCTTTTTAAACAGTAGAATCATTGATAAGACCATGTATAGAAAACGAAAATTACAATAAATTAATGGAGAATAATTTTGAACTTTTAAGCTTTATAATTACCTGCTACAGAGTAAAAGAAGTGAACAATTTCGATTTAGAAAGAAATATCTATAGAAAGAAAGTCTCAAGCGAATATTAATTGTTCGGGTGTCAGCCAGATGACAGTACTTGAGTTCTACTCATATAACATGGTTATCTTGAGAAACGAAACCAACTTTGACTATGGAAGACAATTTATTAGGTGTCACAAAATGTGTGCAGAATATCAAATGTAAAATAATTGTTACGTTATATTTACCTATTTGAGCACAGTACGTTTTTATAACTTATTCTTATAAACTAGCTGTATTTCTATGTTCTTTGTTTATTGAGAGGACATTTTACCTTTCCAGACTAAATATCTTTATTATAATAACCTTTTTGAATTCATCACAAATATTCTCCGTTTAAATAAATTTTTTAAAGGTCCTTTCAAAGCACTCTATCATTGAAAAAATCTCTAGATTTGTAATTTCAAGATGGATGTATTTTTAAATTAAAAAAATATACACAAAAATAAGAATGAAATTTACTTATCCGTATTATACCATTCGAAATATTTTTAACTGAAAATAATTTTTTTATCAAAGTAAAGTAAAATTTCTATTTTATTCTACTGACCAAATTTTAATGGTAACTGGCATTTTAAATTTAAAAAACTTACACTGTTGAACTGAAATTCTAAAAAAATACAATTTTTCTTAATCTATAAAATAAAATATATTGCTCATATAGATATAATTAATAATCACATAATAAAAAAGAAATTTGGCATCTATTTTTGTATAAAAAATTTCTTTCTAATTTACAAATTTCAAGTTACCTTGTGAGTATTTTATATTTCTTTCACTTAGTGTTTTTACTTTATATTTTTTAAAACTGTGTTGCCTCAAATTATCAAAGCTAAATAAATTTCATGAAATGAGATCCTTGTTAGTGATTTAGGAACAAATTTTATTCTAAACAGAACATTTTATTTTATAATTAATGAGAAATAAGCTTTTTTAATGAGTACTTTTCAGATTTATAAGTCTTGTGTATCGTTGCACTATTTGAAAGAATCTCTTTTCACAAATGAAGAAAAGAAAATCTCTCTCAAGTAAGTATATATACAGATGCATTTTTTACGCCACTAATAACTAAAGTCTTACAAAAGTGTGTATATCTAATTAAAAAAAATATAATATACACTTTGCAAAGATTAAATATTTCATGATGTTTTAAAGAATTGTTTAAAAATATATACCGATCAAATCTAAAATTATCCAGGAAGTTGTTACAAAATATTACATCACATTAGATTATAGCTAAAATGAAATATAAAATTGGATTTAACTACAACCGTTTATATGTGTTCAACCAAGGAGAAAATAACTTTAAAACCAACAACCAAGGAATGAATCAGTTTTATTATTTTTTCAAAGTACTAAAATGATTTTATCCATATCACTTTTCTGGTATACATAGAACATATTTTGATGCAAATTACAGTAAAAAATACAATTCAAAAAATATTTTTGGAAGTTTACAATCCGGGACCGTTGTTCAGATATCTAAACGCTGCTATAAGCTAAGTAGTTTTAGTTAAAAATAAACCAATGCAATATGTTTTAATTTTAACTACTGTGATTTTTCTGTCATCATATTTTCAGTAAATAATAAATAATATTAATTTCGTAGCTATTTATTGTAAAGATATATAATATTGCATTAAATAAAAATAAAAATGTTATTCACGAAAATAATAGAACAGAAATTGTCGCTGTAGAAAAAAGTTTTCAAATTCTACTTTTAGCTAATCTAGAATTTTTTCATGACAAATTATCAAAAAAGAATGGTGCATCATTAAAAATCCAGGAAATATATTTTTCTGAAAAAATAAGTTTAATGTTTTAGATTATAAACAACATTTTTTTCGGTTGAAGTTGTATAAGTTATAACATGCGAGAACACTAAATAATGGATTTTAAAATAAAAAATTACTATGTAGTTATTTTGTGAAATTTATGGAAAAATTCCCTTCATATGAGTAGAATATCAACACACCAGTAATTGTAAATAGCTCAATCTCTTAAGTGTAAGATTAAAAAACTTTCATATTCTATTATAGCTAATTTAATTTTTAAAAATATATTCTTTGCAAGTTAGTTTACATAAAGTAGTTGTACTGTTTGGCTAACACGTAAATGTCACCCTTTCAAGAAATTATGAAATATTAATACATAATACTGTGTAGTAACGTATATTTTGTATAGTTAAATGTCTCTAAAGATGATTTATTTAATTTTTAAATGAGAGTTATGTGCTTCTTTTCAAATACTGAAGGGGTATTTAATTTTTTGTATATGTATTCATCATTTTAGTAAAAGCTTCAATAATAATAGAGCTGTCAATATTAATTTAAACTAAGCATAAAGTTTAGCACAGGGATATATGAATTTAGGTTAATAGCAATTAATTCAAATAAACATCAAAAGTAGCTCCAAATCTTAAAAGTTTTTTTCCCAAACTAACAAACATGTTTTTAAGTATCATTTAAATAAAGGGAAGACGGTGCAAATCGTTTTTATAAATTAATTATTAATTTATAGTAATGAAACTTTGTACACATATAAATTGATATTGGTTATTAATCAATTTAATATTTTCCTTAAAAGCAAATACTTTTCAAAATTTAATATTTTTGGCAACTATTATTTTGAAATATTTCTTTTCTACTTAATTTTCCTTAGATTCCAGTAAAATTGGCCCCAAATAATATATTCTTAAATTAATTCCAATAAATCTTGGAATGCATTTAATTTTTGGATTTAATATTATTAAAAACATAAAATTATGATTTTTTTTCAAGAAAGTCCACACGCAGAAGTAAGATTATTTCCTATAAATAAACTATTCAATATATTGATAAAATACTTTAAAATATTCAAAAGATAATTTTAAGTAGCAATAAAGAAGAAATTTAAGAAAAAAATTAAATAAATAAGCAAAAAATGTTTAAAAATTAGCAACATGTTTCAAAATATTGAATAAAACAATTATTTAGTAGGTCCCGGTATCATTAGCTCTCGTGTTGCATAAAAAAGTAGACCGTAGTGCTCCAAAACAATTATTTAGTTTTTTTAAATTACTGAGATTGGGTACATTTCAGAGTGTACTTTTACAATATTTCTTGCTTTCTGTCATTTTTTCAAAAAGCTTTGTACTGTACCATTAAATATATTTTGATATCCAAGAAACAGAATTTGAAAAAGATGTCACTTACCAGAAAAAAAGTAAAAATTGCTCAATTCTTTCTTTATATAACCATACTTTTTACAAAAAAATAAGTGTTCTGTAATTTAATACATCTGAAAAATGCAAATACGTGTAGAAAACATAACTAAATTTGTAATATTGTTGGTAAAAAATAATTACTCTGTTTTTGACACTGATTTTCTTTATAAAGTTAAACTTAGGAAAAATTCTTTAGTTAATGTTAAAAGAGATAGTTTTCACGATAGGAATAATTAACAATGAATAAATCTTTGTAATCTCAACAGTAACAGTATATCACACATCGTTTCAGTAATAAATGTTGAAGTAATGGTTTATCAATGTACCAGTATTGGTTTGTCTTTTGAAATTGCCACCAATGTGGAACAGCCAAATTTTAAAGTGAATAATGTGTCTATTTGTTGGGCATCATTGTCCATTTTTAACTCGTATTAGCGGGAGGGAGATGCAGTCAGTCTTGTTCAAAGGTGATGTATTTATTAGATATAATCAGGTACAGATTAGTATTAATAGTGGGTACATGACAAATGCAAATCAGAAAATGAAAAGCGAGCATAAGCCCTGAACAAATTAGCGAAAGTACAAAGACTATTGTTTCATTGATTTAAGCGAACAACATTCTCTGAGAGATCACTCAGTGGCTTGTAAAATGAAACTCAGGTTTGGTTTGGAGTGCTATGCAACTCTTTGCAACACGAGGGCTAATGTGACCTTGACCTACAACTTAGAGCCG
This sequence comes from Pardosa pseudoannulata, assembly GCA_032207245.1. Classification (NCBI taxonomy): domain Eukaryota; kingdom Metazoa; phylum Arthropoda; class Arachnida; order Araneae; family Lycosidae; genus Pardosa; species Pardosa pseudoannulata. Next base: position 62,057,417 of record CM063502.1, on the reverse strand, counting down.
AACGAAGCTACGAAGATACATGCCACAGTGAGATTCGAACCCACGAACTCCGGTACCAAAGGGCAGCACCCTAACCAATCGGCCATCGTTCGGCAATCAAGCTCAGGAGAGAAAGATAAATCCAATTGCTTGTATAGACATATGTACCTAATCTAAAGTACTTACGTTTTACGTTTTTAGGCTTGGCTATATAAGCCATTAACTTGCTCTGTTTCCGGTCATTCTGCTTTTACAAGCTACTGCAAAAGGCTTGTAAGAGCAGACTCAGTAAAGAACTATCACATTTTGAATTCTGCTCTGCCAAAGCAACGAAAAAGTTATTTACTTAACCTCTTCCAATTTGGAAATTATTTCATTAACTTTGTTCTTTTACACTATATTCCAAATATATTATCTTCTCTCATGAGAAATTGTATTCGAATGCATTTAATCAAATTAACATTTAAATAGTGCATTTAAATATTATAGAGTTAACATTTAAATATTATAGAGTTTTAAATAGTGCAAACTAATAAGTGTTTAAATCTTTAGCTTACACTTTTTTAACTTTGTTTTTATATTTGTATCTCGTTTATTGAATTTATAACTTTTACAGTGAGTTATTCACAAATATGTTCCTGCGTTTAGTAATACAGTAAAAATGTTTTATTTTATAGCTAGAGGAATTTAAATTCCAAATTACAGTATGATTTACAAACACCTAACTACTATAAAAAAGAGAGGGGTAGCATTAAATGTAAACTGATAGAAGAGCCACAAATAGAAGAAATGGTAGATCCATCTTTAAGTTTATCTGTTTTCTCTATAAAAATATTAATAATAAATAACCTATATAATACTAATAACAGTATATATCACTGTTTTTGTTCTACAAAAGTTGAAATAATGGTTTATTGATGTGCAAGTGTTGTTTCGTCCGTCCCCTCTGCCTTTCGTAATCACCACCAATATAGGACCAGCAGATCAACAAGTCAATAATCTGCCTGTTCGCTGGGCATCTTTCTCCGTTCCTAGCACGTTTTTGCGGGAGGGAGGAGGCAGTCAGCCTAGTTCAAAAGTGACAGCTAACTGCTGCCCAAAGATCGATGGATCGGACGGAAGAAGAAAGAATCGATCAATCGCAGCTCCAGAAAGAAATCGCCTCTACCGAAAATCCAAAGGAAAGAACCTTTAAAAGGAAAGAGCAAGATTTAAACGTTCCGGTTTATTTAAAATACGCCAGAGACGCGGATCCAAATGGCATTAGAAAATACACTTTTTTTCCGAAAAAGTGAAATTTCGCTGGCGAATGGATTTCTTCGGAATATTTTTGTATCTGCTCTTATTATATACTTTATTTATAAATGTTTTTCTTATGACGAGAAAATATGTGTGGCTTGCAGGTATTTATGAAATGTGTAAATATGTAAATCTACAAATGCGTATAACAGATTTAATAGAAGGGGAGAATAGTTAATTTGGGTTTTAGAATATTTTTTTCGGATTTGTTAAAAATGCTTATATTAATTTAACGTATAGACTGTTTTCATAGAAAAGTAAAATATCCCCATTAAATATATATTTTTTTTTACCTACCCTTATTGCAAACTTTATTTATAAATGTTTATCTTATGACGAGGAAGCATGTACACCTTTCATGTGCTTCTGAAATGTGTAAAATGTAAATTTACAAATACAAATGTAGATTTATGAATATGGGAAGAATGTGGGAGATAATGTAGATTACAGAACATTTATTTAGGCTTGGTTATATTTGTAATCGGTTAAACTATTTATTTCCAAAATCTAAAATTTCTCCAACAACGGAATGTTTTTATTTTATTTTTTATAGACTCAAGTTATTTTATATTTTATATTTTAGTTTTTTTATATTTTATATTTATTTTCTGATAACGGCAAAATGTAAATCTTGCATGTATTTCTGAATTTTCTGAAATTGATTTTCATTCATTTAACATCCTTTCGACGTCCTGGATGTCACTAAGATGTAGAAAAGACATTGTGGTTAAGGAAAAGGATGTGCAGTGATACTGAAGTACCGTTAACATGTAAGTCTATAAATGAGAATATAAGTTTAATAAATACTGTTACACAAATAGATAATTTAATTACGGACTATTCAATTATATATGGTTAGGTTTGCTTTTAACAGATTAATATAATTTTGCTATATACTTAAAAATGTGTGTTTTCACAAACGAAAAAGAAATAGTTATAACTTGCATTTATTTTTAAAATTTATAGTCATGCAATTCTACAAGTGTAAATACAGTTTCAACAGATGTGAAAAGTTAAATTTATAGTACTTTATATTGCTAAATATTAATTTTTGGTTTGTTTAAATAGGTTTATAGTAGAATGAAGTACAAATATGGTTTAGAATAATTCTCTGTATACATTTCATACAATATAAAAAGGATTGTGATTGAAATTTTGAATTCAAAAGTGTATAGAGCAAAACATATTTTCTTGTAAACTGAACATGTAGTTTACACCCAATATATGTCATGCTAAAATATATGTACTTTTAATACATTCGGCTAAACTACAAATTAGAAACAGAAAAAAATTCTTTCAGAGATTTTCTAAGAAAGTGCACTTAATCAAAGATATATACAAGTATTAACATTTTTTGAGATAATAAAATTTTAAAAGTTTTAAAAACATAATTATAGATTGTTATATATTTAATAATATTTGTTATATATAATTCTAAAGATTTATCGCTTCACTCAAAGAAATCTTTACAATAGGTTACACTTAGGACTCGCTTGCGTACAATTCCTTAAATGTACACATGAGATGTGATTCAACAGTCTTTTTCACATTTCACTCTTTTCACTCTCAGACACTAAATATTTTCTTCACAGTAACAATTTAGTGCTTCAGAATTTATACTTTCATATTGAAATTTATTTATACTTAAAATAAATTATTCATATGCGCTTGATACATTTATCTGCATTCGACAACTAATATCATAATTCAGTTCCTTTGATTGGCAGTGTCTTTAAATGACTTTCCTAAAAAGCTTAATTTTTAGTTATTTTGGTTCTCGATAAACTTTGTTTAAAAGTCTTAGAAATAGGGGTTAAATTTTTCTGAAGTGGCTTATATATTTACTACAACCTGGGCTACAAATTAATTATTAAATGCCAATACGCAGTTTGGTAGGCAGTTGTACGAAAAATATAATTTCAAAGAATCATCGAGGTTTTAAAATATTATAAAAATTAAAGTTAAATGGACAGATGAATCGCTACTCTGTAATATGTGAAATAGAAAATTTAATATATATGTGATATAGAAAATTCAAACTATATCAAACAATTATAGTGTCTAATGTAAGTAAAAAAATCGATAAATACTTGTACATAATTGCCTATCTCTGAAAACTTAAATATTCTGGCCAAAAATTATATAGTTTTTAAAAATTTTAGGCTACAATGAGACTAAAATGTTCTGTTTATAAAGTATAGTATATTTTTTAACAAAAAAGTACTCTAAAAGTTGGATGGCCTCTTAAAGAAACGTATGAAACATTAAAGGTTATATTGACATTACAAAGTGTTTTGTAAAATTCTTCCCGTAAATGTAGTAAAATGTAGAAATATTTAAATTTGAATTATAGCTAAATCAATTGAATCAATCTATCGGAAAATAAAAAAAATCTTTAATAAATCCTTAATTATGAAATTTTTATTCATTTCAAAAAATGATCACTGCTAAAAAATTTTTCATAGATTCATATAAAATATTTACTAAACCCTCCTAAAATACATTACAGTGAATTTGTGTATCTATTTAGAATTCCCTTTTAGATTATTAAACTTTAATGTAATTTCAAGTAATTAGCATTTTTCTAGAAGTCTAACATGCAGACAAAAATATTTCCTGTAGATTAAATATTCCATCGATCTACTAAACAATACCCAAATAAGTTTAAAGAGTGATATTAATGTTAAAATAGAAGAAATATGGATGTTCAGGAAATCTTTCAAAGATTTCCAAACGTATAAAATATTGCTTTTGTTCCAAACTAAAATCCGCTTTAAAAATTTGTTTAAATGTGATTTATTGCATTTTTATTCAATGTATATCTGTACAAAGTTTCATAAATCTAAGTTAATTTCCCAAAACGTTGTTTAGCTTTCAAATTCCCTTTAAATATCAACATATCCATTTTTTAAATATTGAACTGTATTTTTAATTTAATCATAATAATCTTTCATAAAATATACAAGAGTGAAATCTACATAAAAATTTTATTTTTCTAAAATATAAAACAATTTCATAAAGACTAATATTTTTTCGTCCAAAAATAGTAGTTCGTAGGGTTTCCAGCGCACCTTACCTTATATTATACAATTGCTTTCGGGTTTATACTTTATGTAGAAACAATTTTGAGAATATTTTTTTCTGATGTTTATAAACATACAATTACTTATAATTACACAACGTTTTATATGGTCTTTACGGCAAGTCAATTATAGTGATGTAACCTTTTAGACAAATGACAACCAGATAAAGGTAGGTGACGTAGAGAGTTTAGAAGTGTGTAACTGAGGAACGATGAATTGATAGAACAGTATTTAAATTTAATTAAATTATGACCAGATGCAGAAATTACATCATGGTTCGGACCGTTGCGTTATTTTCAAATGAAATCAGATGAGAGAAGATAAAGATTGCTAGAATTACAGTGCTTTTACAAATACTGCTCATTTAACTAAATTTCCGATAAGATTGCACCATCAAAATTTTTGAGGAAAGAGAAAGCCTGAGTATATATAGCATCCGTTAAAGAAATGTTGTATAAACTCTGGATTTGTGCTCAGTAAAACAATTTAGAGAGTACCACAGTCGTGCTTCTTACGATTTAGACATTCTTAGACATTTGGTTTTGAAAGGGATTAGTTCCTATAATTCTAGAACTAGGTCTTGGAGTAGACCTTTTTCAAGATACGATATACTCTCGTGGATATTTAACTAACCCAACCTTGATAGTAGTTATTTCACCACATAACTCCAAATGTTTTCTAATCTTGAGAACACAAAATCTGAAATTTATAGTTTTTTTTAACCTGGTGACCAATTGAGTGACTATTATTCGGAGGACTTTTGAGTAAATTCAGTTAAAATGATGAGAGTGATTATGATTTTTCTTGCAAATAAGCGTTAAGTCTAATAGTCAGAATCTCTGCAGAAATGAGTTATTTTTATTTTACTCTATATGGTAAAAGAAACATTCTATTCGAACAAAAACAAAAGGAAAAAACTTTCAAAAATACCTTTTCCTTTTTCAGAGGATTACTACACACGAACACCTGTTTTGGAATGCTTGGAATTTATTCACATAAGTGCAGTTTGTTGTACAACAGTTTTGAAAGAAATGATTAGAAAAGATCCTACAGTAAATAAATTGGCTTATCTATGAAAGTAGAAGAAATAACTCATCTGTAATGAAAAGATTTGAGTAAAAAATTTATTTTTTAAATGTACCCTAAAAAAAGCCCATTAAAAATGTCAAGAACTCTTTTTGATCAACCTAATCTTCAACTTCAACGATGCATGATAAATGTGTTTACATGACATCTTTTTCGACGTTTTGATGAACAGAGTTCTCCTATATTAAATACAAATGAAAAAGAAGAAAAAATCTGTAAATTCCATTTGCAATCACGATATTTTTTGAATCTCCGATTTATCAAGCAATCTCAAGTTTCAAAACTTTTGAGCAAATCAATAAGTTTCCGAATCTTCCAAGACTTTAAATGAAGTGGTGAATATTTGCTTGGTGACTCAACAGATTTTCCCCCTATGACTCAGATGAAACTAAAAAGTGACGTCAGCGCCCTCGGAGATGCCGCAAATAAACAGATCACTGAGAATCAGCTCGTCCTTCAATCAATATGCAGATACTGAGATAGTAGTCGCACCCCCTTCTTTTTATGATTATTTGTTGCTAGATATGAGTCGAGCCTACAATTTACGCACCCTAGCGAAAAATAAACTGTGACAGATTTTTTTTTCTTACAGAATGGAGAGTTCATGTGACAGACTTTGGGCGAATCGAGTGAAATGAATCGCTTCCGATGGATATTTCTTTCTTCGTATTGCTGTATCTCAGTTGATATCAGTAACGTTTCCCCCGATTGGAAAATATGCTAATTTAGTCTTGTTTTTCTTTTGTTAATGACAGAAAATACTGATTATTTAGTAAAACTTGTGTTTCGTAGACTGTATTTTTATTTTCGCGTCCAAACCCTAAGCAATGGCTTAATGAAATTTATTCATTTTCTTTTCTTGAAACAAACCTTTTTTTTTCATTTCGGTATGTTGAAACTACTGAGAGTACATTTATCAGATTCTGGAAAATCAAACTGCGATAATTCTGCAAAATTATCTTCACATGTGTAGGCTTATGTGTTTAAGGTCAGTAAAAGAATTCATCAAATTCTGAACTAATGGAGAAAATTCAAATTCTCATAAACTACATTAAAGGAAATAAGATTTTTAGGAATAATGGGTTTAGTTGCTGTCATCTTAGAAATCGGTGAAGAATCTTGAAGAAATCATATCTTTCACATCGTTGATTGCTAACGTTTCTGGATAAACTGTTTTATTATGAATCATGATGTTTTATTTCATCTGAAAGTTTCCTCATTACACCATTATGTTTCATTCCCTACTTTTTTAATTCGCTTTCGTAAGATATTTAAATTGAATCTTCTAAAATACTACAATGTAATACATTTCAAGAGTGATTTCAATGAAAATGCTTGGCCCAACCTAATCAATGGGATATAAAGAATGAAACCCTCATGTACACCGATTAGTTTACCATACAGTTATCAAACATTATAAATTCATATACCTACGCACAAAGCAACGAATGTGAAATGGGCTAAAGTCACCTCTAATTTCTTTGGCATATTTTGCCACTTTTTTCTAAAGTGCAACTTATATGGAGAGACTTTATATCAGCTGCTATGATGATTGAAAGAAATAGTCACGCGGTATATACATCTTTATGATATCAATGTCTCATCTTGACTCAACTACATGGCCTGATAGCTGCATGGCATATTCTCGATGTATAATAGTAATATTGTATATCTACCACCACATGCCTTTCTTCTGCAACATTTCCTGTTAACGTATGCATTTTTGGCAAACCGTAGTTCTAATGGCAATGCCAAAATTGGAGTTTATTCTGGAGAGTAGGAATTAAAATGAACTCCTTGTCAGCGTCTTTTTATATGTCTCTAATATGTACTTATAAATACACCAATGATTTATAGCATTTATAATTATGATATCACTATAACTCGTATTTTCTCATTCAGACACTTTTAGTTAGTTATAGACACAAATGAATAATCAAAGAATGCACGTAAACGCTTATATTACCAGGTGTTTTGTACATCTGAATTTAATTGCATACTAAAATGAGAAGTTCATTGAATAATTTTGTAGAATCAGTAGTATAAAGTATTACAACTTATCTAAATTCCTTAAGAAAACAATACATATTGACAGTGCTTGACTTAACTTTGGACCTTATAAAGGGCATTGCCAATCTATTTAAAATGATACTTTCAGTTTATTAAATAACACATAACTTCTCTTTTAATTATCATAGAAACAAAAGATGATTTGGAAACATAAAATTACATTTTTATATGTAAAAATCTATTATTTGAAAATAATCTTTTTAACGTAGGCAGACCTTTTAAAGAGTCTCATAACTTTTATAGGAGTTTTTGAACATGCTGAAAAGGTATCAGTTTTGTAAGACCGCAAATCTTGCCATACCTAATTAAGTTATACAAACAATCAGGATAGCATTAATATTTGCTCCAGCTCTTATAAAAATCTTAATCAAGATGTATAATAATTAACGGATAATTTTGATAAAACAATTACATTACGATATGTACAATAACGTAAGTTGGAAGTATTTCCCTAAAACTTAAATTTAAGCAATCTTAAATCTACATACTATGGAAAGAATATGTTTTTGGTGCATGATGTTTTAAAACTAGAGGAGATGTTAAAAAATGTAGAAAGAGTATGAAATTATATCTAATTAGTCATTATATTAATAAAATATGCCGTTATCTAATTGATATAGCTTTATTATCTACAGAATGAAACATAGGCTTACAAAAACATAGGCTTAATTAAGTAAAAAGTGTTTACACTTAAGGACCGTAATAAAATATTACACAATGAGAGGAATTTGAACACGATTTCAAATTTCTCTTTTAATTGCTTCATATTTATTGTAATTAAGAAGTATAATTTTATGATTTAATAAGAGTTGAATCAGATTGTAAATATCTCAAATTTTTGTATAATTCTATAAAGTACT
>CM063502.1:61976540-62044040 GCA_032207245.1 Pardosa pseudoannulata | reverse complement strand
GTCTCACAATACTATTGTAAGTAATACTGATAAATTCTCTATTTTTTTGTTTTCCATAAGAAATAAAAATACTGTACGCTTTAATAAGTAAACTACTGTTGTTCAGTTAATTACACTGTAATTTTATGTCCTGTGAATCACATTTGCTTCAAACAGTTGGAATTTGTTTAGAACTAACAGAAATGCTTTTTACGGCCTATTATACAGCTCTATTGCTAAATGCATATGTGTACTCTCGTTTGAAATTTATTAAATGTGCATATACGATTTTACTTTATTACTATTATTTTACTGTAATACATTATTTAACGAATGTTTCTTAAACTAACTACTTCATCTTACATGATTTACAAGTTTCCATTTTTCTAATTATTAGCTTATTTGGGTGATTTTTGTACATAAAATTTCGGAACTACTTTTTTAAGTTGACCATAAACTCTTTGGTTAGTTAAATTTGGATGAAGATTTTGTACTTTCATCTTATTCAATCTTAAAATATATCTAAGACAGCCAATCAAAAGAAAATTTCACTGTATATTGTAGCATCATGACTATAGTTAACTCAACACACAATTACTCACATTCTTTAAGTTCTTAAACAAAGTTTTGTGACTTGTGTATGAAGCATTTTATCTGTTCCATTCCAGTCTAGTTTATTAAATATTATTTTGTAGACATAAAATAAAAGATAGTCAAAACGAGTGTGTTTCAAAAATGCCTAATCGATCAATTTCAAACTTTAAGTAGCTTTTTATGAGGTAGTTATTGAGTAGCTTTTATGCTTTTTTATTTTTTTAGTCATTTTTTATGAGGAAAAGGACAATTTTCACTTTCATTTATTTTTTCTTCATATTTTCTAGGACTATTTGTGACAACAATTAAATATAGCTGACTAAATGAGTTTTACTATTAATAGTGTTATGACGATGATTAAGTTTCTTTAAGCAATCAACAGCATTTTTGAATACAAAAATGATATTTTTATTGTAAAATTTATTCTTTGACTATGCATTTGATAAAAGGGAATTTAATAGTTGTTATAACAATAAATACTGTATATTTTTATTGAAGTGTTACCTGATTCTATCATCTAAAGAGTATCATATAAATAAAAAAGGCTAATTTGAAAGTAAGAAAATATACAAATCGAACATTTATAATAAATGCATTTTTAAAAACTTAAAATATTCAATAACTCAAGATATAGTACTTTACCTATTTGATTTACAATTATGTGCGTATGTGCATGTGTGTCTATACATATATAGCATTTCAAACTATAAAAAGATTAAAACCAATAAGAGTTTTGCGTGTACATAGTCAATTCAAGATATTTCTTTCTAAATCTTTGTTTTTTTATTTTTTTGTCAAATTTTCCTTGAAACAATTTCAACTTGCAACTGAAATGTATAGATACTTCAACTTTAATCTTATTTCGAATGGATTTATTTTAAATATATATTTCGAGAGAGATTTATATACACACACACGTAGATGTATATTTTATTTTCATTTCCTTTAACTATTCAGATTGAGTCGAATTTATTTTTACAGCAAACAAAGCCAATACAATAAGTTAAACCCATAAGGATCTCGTCATTGTAATCGAATCGACCAGACGGCAGACTTCGTGTCTCGGGTTAAGTGATTGTTTCCAACCAAACCTGGAGTTAATCGTTAAGAATTCTGGAAAATGACTATTAGCGATATTTTTTGCGAGTTATTGCTCGTGACGAAGATGAGTCACTATTTTGTCGTTAATGGAGCTAGATATTCGTAGTAAAGGCCTCTGTACTGTTCAGTCTCCCACGTTTGTCCACATGGCGCATGTTGAATGTATTGATTGTGTAGAGGGGTGTGTTAATCAAACACAGGGAAAGACCGCTCTTAGCAGTGGCGACGCTATTAATGGTAAATAAATATGCCAAAATAAGGCAATAAAGTTAGGCTTTACGTTTAAACCAAGGTAAATAGAATGGAAATTAGTTTCATATCAGATTAAATTAAATAAACGAAACTCGACCGCACAGAAAAAGAAACTTTTTAACTAAATAAAACCTCAGTAAAATAAACAATGTCTCAACAAACATATTGCCGTTATATAAATTATTTCCTTTTTCAATGCCTTATTGATAGATTAGTGACATATTTTTCATAATTTTCGTATTTTAAGTAGGAAAAATCACGATAAATAATCTGACAATACTTGAAAGTACTCTTAAAATTTTCAGTTATTTATAAAACAACAAAATTCGCTTCACTTTTATAATCTCAGAAATTACTGATTTTTGTGATTATTAACACTAAAAATATATTCTTATTCACTTAAAAAAATTTTATTTCTATGTTGAGCTTATAAAAAAATTATGGAACTAAAAATGTTGAAACTCTAAAATGTGTAATTTTTATTATAAGCTGGTTAAACGAAAAAAACTTACTTGTAAAAGAAATAATATATCACATCCTGTTGAGGGTCCTTTTCTTACTAAAATAATCTTTTTAAAATTTTTAGATACGTCTGCAAGTTAAAATTTAGAATCGGATATTAATATTTCATATAAACTTAAATAATTTTATGAATGTAACTAAAATGCATGACATTTTGTAAAGAAATCAATTTTTTCAAAAATAATAAATATCATAATTACATTTATGTAAACTCTTATTGCTATTATCATATAACTGGTTTATTTCTTGGCCATGAACTAAAAGTTAAGGGATATGCTCATTAAAAAATTAACAATATATAAAGAATAATATAGGTCATTTTTAAAAAATGCTTGATTTATTTTACGAATATACCTAATTAATAAAAGCTCATTTTGATAAAAATATCATGATCATATAATTTCCTTAAATGGATTTTTTAATAAGGCTTTTCACCTCTTAAAGATTGCCACCTTCTTGTGAGGAATAAATAACTACTTATATGGGAGTTTTAGAATCGATTTCTTATATTTATTAGTAAAGCAGTTTTATAAAATTGTGCAAGCTTCTCAGGGCGATAAATTGAATGATTTTGCACTTTGTTAAAAAGTTTTATAACATATCTTGCTTATTCAAGAACAACACCATGAAAAACTGAATTTTTAAAAAGTTATTTGATAAAAGTATTGTTACATAAATGTAAGATGGTTTTATTATTTATTTGAAAAGAAAATAATTCAGTTAATTACCCATTTAATAGTATTATCAATTTATATACTGAATTTAAAGGAGAATCATGAAAAGTATCATCACACAATAAAGAGCTTTACACATATTATATAGAATAGGTAACATTTGGTCATAAATAACAAATCTATTTCTGAAAAAAATTTAGATTATTTATTACTGCACCACAAAAAGTTGAATAAATCCATGACATTAAAAAAGTTACATTTAAATACATATAACACATTTCAAGCTTCTATACGCTTATTTAACTATTTAAGTAGTTATCTATTTAAGTATGTCTATTAGGGTACTGAAGAAAACTCAAAACATGATTTTTAAAAAGTACTTGATTCTAAATAGTATTAAACAAGAGTGATCTAAGTTATTTATTGACATGTAAGGAAAAAAAATGTTACTAGTTAGATTACTTGTAATATCTATTTGAAATGAAAGGTTTATGTATATGTTCTTTAAGTATATGGGATCCCTTTCAATTTTTTTCTGGGGTAGTATATTTATGCTACATCCAGAAATGTTAAGACTATCAATGATAAGAGACAAATTTTGATGCTGACATTTGCAGATGACAGAATTCATGTGCTTCCTACGCTTTGACTAAAACTTTTCAGTATTTTGAGATAATCTGCTTTGGGTAATACATCAAAATCTACCGTCAGCAATCTCAAATAATGTTCTATTTTAGTGCTATAAATCTCCATTCGACAACCTTACGTTGTATCTTATATAACAACTTTGTTAATCTTAACTATCCGTAACTAAAAACTTTTAATAACTAGGGCTATCGAAATGAGTTATTTACATAAGGTGATTACGAATGTTCACATATTTCAAAATTAACTGGTGGACTATTTACGTTGTTTCTGCCTTAGAAAGTCCATTTTGGAATATTTATTTCTTCTGATGCTGAAATAAGGGTAGATTGCTGAAGCATCTACGGTATTCCTTTCAAAGGAATATAAACTCTCTGATTTTAAGAATTTGATATTTAAAGCAGTTCTGCTTCAATACCTCATCAATAATACGCAAAAAATGATTGTTTTTAAAATTCTAAGCATAAATTTCAGTTCAGTTGTTCAAGTTAACTACGTTCTAAGCATCTTTTAGTAAAATAAGCCAAATATAATTTTTTAACGTGTTAATGTATAGACATTTCGTTGATAAATAATGCAATCTATTATAATTTGTTTTTACTCTTATTAATTTATAAAGAAATAAAACGTACAACATTTGATACCCAAGACTTTTGCTCCCACAAAAAACTTTTAATATACCTCTAATTTTTCTTAATATTATAAGCATTTTAGAATATTTATACTATCATGAACTAAAACTCAAATATTAATTAATTAATTCCAGAGATTCAGTCATTAGAATAATCTTCTTGCTTAGTTTAAAATATTTTATATGTGAATATTTAAATAAGAAGCTTGAAGTATTTAAATCAATATATTCTCACCATTACATATAATGTATATTAAAAATTCTTTGAAGATGTTCTCATAACAGCTAAAGTAATCACTTAACTTGGAACTTCTTAACCAGAAAAATCTCATTTTTCACACAGTAAATTTAAAGTAATTTTAAACCTACTCCGGGTTTATCGGCAATGTAAGACTAGTCATAATTATATTTCTAATTAACATGTACATAAAATATTATCAGTTTTAAATATTTAAAAGCATATTTTGTTTTATATGAGTACAATGTTTTTGATTAAAATTTACTCAGTATTTACTTGAGTGATTAAAATTTACTCAGCCGAACGATGGAGAGGGTTCAGCTTTTCAATACAACTTTTCGCTAGTTATAATTTCACTGATTGCATGGTTATTTTTAGACATTCGGAATCTGCTCTAAGAATTAGATTTTGGTCTCAATAGCATCGTGTAGCAAAAATATATATGGTATTGCTCCAAAACAAATCCAAATTGACTGCATAAATTTAGTTGCATATCTTAAACAGGAAATATCAATTAATTACGTGTCATGGAACACAATTCTAATTAGTAAGTATTAAATCTAAGACAATCAAATTAAAATAACACTAAAGTTAATACTACAATCCTTTATTCATAAAAAATAGTTTTTCCAGATCTAGAAAAAATAGCATCTGAATTGTATATAACACTGATTACAATGGAATTAATGATTAAAATATCTATGCAAAAAAAGTTTAAAATTTTTCCGAATTAATTTCTTTACTGTGACTTATCCGAAGAAAAATATTTTTATAATGAAGTTAATTAAAAGACTGACTTAACTTTGATATTTCTATATCATATGTTGATTTGAATTACTTGATATTTCCATTATAAATATGTAGAACATATTAGTGTTAATAAATGTATTAAAAAGTATAAGTATTCTAAAAACATTCGATAAACATATTATCTAATTAAAAATAGATTTTCAATCTAGTAACTGGGTATATATTGCATAATTTACAGAGAAATTATGATATAAAATACTTTTATGATAATAAATATTTCTGATAGGGACAACATATGACTTCCTTCTATGCATATTAATTTATGAACAATTTTACTGTATTTCATTTAAACATACTTTATTTAAATATCATATCCTATATTTGTTAATAAAGTAGAGGGTAATAGTTATTAAATGTTTTAGTTATGAGGTCAAAAACTTATATTAAATCAAAAATGAGTATAAATATATTTTTTACATTAAATATTTTTCTTTATCAGGTTCATATTGTAAACGAAAAATAAGTCTATATAGATGTTTCAACAGATCTATATGCATACATTTCTATGGCTAAGCGTTTTTGAACAATTCAGACTACTTAATGATATTAACTGCTTACTTATCATAAGATACATTTTTGTGTATTAGTTTTATTAAATTGAGCTTTCGCCTTTTAATAGTGAGATTTTGAAATCGTTTACGTGCATGAACGCCTATACAGTATCTACTTTATTTAGTAACTGTTAATTAAATTACGCTCCGGAAAATTACGTCAGTACTTAGTAACAACCAACTTAAATAGAATTCTAAATCCGATTTTTTTTATTTACGAAAAAGATATGGAATTAATAAAATAAGTTGAGAGCAATTTATAGGGTGTCACATTAAATTCAAACAGTGCTAAAATTCTTAAGCTAATTCAATGGGTATATTATGTAGTTTTAGTAAATTAATCCTCTTTAAAAGAAATCAAATTTATATTTTAATAAAACAGTCGTGCATTCTTTAAAAATATATCAGATTCATCCCTAAGTATTACAAAACACTTTCAATATAATTTTACATTTTTACATTGATTTCATATTCATTTTTAGATAAACATAGGAAAATATTAAAAAAAATCATTATTTGAAATGGGCAAAGTTTCCATAAAGAAATAGACAAAACTTTATTGTGTATTATTAACTTTACAGTTTAGTTTCAATTTTACTACAAAGAAGCCCTTGTATTTAAATACTAAGTCTTTTTCCTCAAATGTTTTAAAATATGTAATTTACAAAAACATTGGAAGTTGGTATATTTAACTATGAAGTTGAGTGCACAGACAAAATAAAAAGTTATTAAAATGCATGAATGTCTGTTTGTCAAAACATACGAAATTACAATTCTTCAATAAATGTGTGATGGGATTTCGAAAGCAATCAATGTTTCCATGTATTTTCAAGTTAATGCTGTTGTTTTGTTTAGAAGCATATTAGACTAAAATACTTTTTATTATGCATATTTCTTGTTTATTTCCTTTTATAATACTTACGATTTTATATTACTAAATCTTCAAATAAGAGACATACTTAAAAATACCTACAAAATAAAAAAAAGATTCATTACTTTGCTTTCAATACAATAGAATTTTTTTTTCTTAAAAAAACTACATATTACTTACTCGTATGATATTGGCTTACATTGAATTATATATTAAACATTATAAATCACACACTGACACTTATACAGTTATATATATATATATATATATATATATATATATATATATATATATATATATATATATATATATATATATATATATATATATATATATATATATATATATATATATATATATATATATATATATATATATATATATATATATATATATATATATATATATATATATATATGTATATATATATATATATATATATATATATATATATATGTATATATATATATATATATATATATATATATATATATATATATATATATATATATATATATATATATATATATATATATATATATATATATATATATATATGTATATATATATATATATATATATATATATATGTATATATATATATATATATATATATATATATATATATATATGTATATATATATATATATATATATATATTTATTTATTTATTTATTTATATATATATACGCCATAGTTCTAAAACAATGAGGATTTTGTTATTTCTTTGAGTGCAAGTTTATTTTCAAATCTCCAAATCCCAGTTTTAGTATTCTAGCTTGGATATGGAATCTCGGGGCTTATTTTATGAAAACTATTTTATTCCGAATTGCTCGCATTTGAATATTCTCCTTCCGTAAAGTAACAGAAGCAGACGCATTTTCCAAAAGATTTGATTTCTTATTTAACTGATTTCATGACCAAAAAGAACGCCAGCACGGAGAAATAAAATTCAAAAACTAATGTACCTTTTTAAAGTTTTAATTAAAACAGTTTAAGAAAATTTTCATTAGTAAATTGCAAAAATCATTCTGATTGAATAAATTATGCACAGGTGTAAATTCAATTAATCTGTCTTTATGATAAAGGGTAATATGAAGGCGACATAGGACTTTCACCAAGAGAAATGCGATATTTCTATATAATTAAAGTATGAAATAAGAATGAGAAGCAATTTTGAATATTAATCATCGTTTAATGAATATGTTTATAACACAGTAGGTTTACTACTAACTAGAACTTTAACCTTTATCAAATAACCTTACTTTATAATAAATATCTTGTGCTTTAAGAATATTTGTTCCACACAGGTGCATGTGTTTTATTCCGTTAAATTTATTATTTAGTTATTGAATATTTTAAATAAATGATAAAATTAATATATAGAGAGAAGTGCAAAATATATCCAATATATACATAAAGAACTATTATAGTCACTTTATGCGATGCAATCATTTATTCTTTTATTATTTTCCATGAATTGTTATTGTACAAAAAATTTTTGTTTTATGATGGTATATATATTCAGTAAATAAATTAGTCCTAATTTATATATATATACAAACGGATGTACATGAATATTCTCCAATTAAAATACTTTTAAATAATTAATAATAAATAATAAACATTTTTAAAACTTTATCCTCTATAAATTGCTAACAACTTGAATGAAAATTTAAAATCAAAGTAAATTAGTTTTCATATTACAGTACCATCTAAAGTCTTTTTTTTTTCTAAAATTTCATCAAATTCAGATTAATATAATTGATTAATCTTTTAGACCACTAATGAATCATGGATTTAAAAATTTTATACCGCAGATAAGAATATCTAGTCGTAGATGGCAGAGATCAATGAATATACAGTTATTACTTTTTTTTCACTTTTGAATAGAATTTAGGTAATAAAAATAAATATACTTTTTAGTAGAAGTAGAACGGCACCTGTGATTAAAATTACACACCGGATGATAGTCGAAGTAGGGTGATGCTCTTTGGTACCTTTGAGTCCATGGCATTTATGTTCGGGACGTTCCAGAATCGGCTTTAAGCTGTAGCTCCTGGTCTCTTTAGACTTCGTATAGCAAAAAAGAGACCTTATCACTCCAAATAAAATGCAAACCTAACTTAACTAGGTTAAATATGCTAATGGTACGGCTATCGGGCACAGGAATTCCTTTTTATATTTTTAAATACAGTTATAAATTTTCATTCTTACGATAAAATAATTACAAAAATAAGAAATTTCCTTTAATGAGAAATTAAAGGTTTAACTAATAGGTTCATTAATATGCATTAATAAAAATGAAAAAAGATTGGGAAGCAGTATTTTAGTTTAAAACAACACAGCATTTTTATTATACCAATACATAATTCGGTTTACTATAAAATCTTTCGTCTATTTAAAACCTTTGATAACGTTCTAACTTTAAAATCTACTTAGTTTCATCACATTTCAAACAGTATATTTGAAAGTTAATGGAAGTAAAAACCGATTGATGTAAATGAAATTTATTTATTTCCAAGATAAAATTTTATATACTGATTAAAACTATATTTTATTTATATTAAATTAAAATAAAATGTTAGTTTTATTTGAAAACTAAAATTTTAAACCTTATTTCAATATATCAAAAAATTCGAATTTTATTATTATGTATTAATATTGAAAACTGTTTTAAAAAATCGAAAAGTTTAAAAGTTTAAAGAAATTTGAAATATTTTCTCGTATTAATATAATTTATGAGAATAAAATAATTGTTCGATTTGATATCTAAATGTCTTTATAATTTATACCTTTTAAAAACTAATTTACAAGTAGATTTCCATTCTGTTCTTGTAAGTAGATGTGTGTATGTGTATCTCTCTCTGTGTATATATATATATATATATATATATATATATATATATATATATATATATATATATATATATATATATATATATGTATATATATATATATATATATATATGTATATATATATATATATATATATATATATATATGTATATATATATGTATATATATATATATATATATATATATATATATATATATATATATATATATATATATATATATATATATATATATATATATATATATATATATATATATATATATATATATATATATATATATGTAATACACTTTTATAATAGAGACATAAACTTGACGATATTTATTTACCAACCCTTAATATCTTGGAGTATTACAAACTCTGTTGCTATTAAATAGAAGATAGATCGTGTAACGAAGCTGATACTTGTTGTTAAGCATTTTAGTTTGAAGAAAAAACAACGGGATAGAACTAGAAATCTGTGTGTAATTAATCAGCTATTAGAGAAAAAATAATCATCAAAGTAATGTAACTAAAGTTCACATCAAAACGTAAGATTCAGTAGATAGCTATAACAAAAAAATTGCACCTTTTTGTGTCTTATATTAACACGTTATAAACCTAAGCGGTTTACTGAACCTATTTTGTTCTTTCAGCTCACTAGCCATTAATAAGATCTTTAAAAAAACTCGAAGAATACATTAACACCTAAATCAACAGAATCTGGAGCCCCCCTCTTTTTTTTTCTCGAGATCTTAAAAAATTCACCTTCATTATCATTTGGGCATGGCGCTCAGACCATATCTTTTTTGCTTCTATTGTTATATCAGTGTCTTAAGTTACTTCCAATTCTTTTTTTAATGCAAATAATCGCAAGCTCTTGATTTTTTTCGCTTTCTCTTTGTCTTCGCTTGGAAGTGAGATCCTTGTATGCAAATGAAACTGAAAGTTTTTTTCCCGAAATTTTTTCGTTCGATGATTTAATTATTTCTCCCGGCCGAACGATTTCTGGGGGCCGAATTCTTTTGTCCTCTCAGGGATTAATTGAAAGTGTCGCCACGGACTCGAGAGATAATTTTGAAATTCGCTTTCTTTTCCATTCGCGCCCAGATGGAAGTAAATAAGTTTTCGAGTGACTTCGATTTCTTTGGATTAACGGAAGACATTGCTTTCGGTTAAGGTTTTGTTTGCATACATTAGATAAATTCTTGCGGTTTCCAAAGAAAGGTTTATCTATTTCTAACTTTTGCTTCCGAGAAATATTTCCATGTTTTAATTATAAAAAATATAAAAGTGTCCTCTGTTTACTTTTGTAGTATGTGATTAAAAATTGCGAACTATTTTGCATTACGTTTCATTTCGAAAGACGTATTTAAACTTAGAGTCATTATTGTGGTATATGTTGATTCTTAGAGTCTTTAATTTATTGAAATTAGATGAATTATTGTTCTTTAGATATAATTTTAAAGGATAATTGCTTGTATTCCATTAATGACGAATAATCTTCATTTAATATGTTAATGAATTTTCTGTACATTGAATTCGCATTGTTAATGTAGGCCTTAGAGATAAAAATTTTATTTAAATCATCTTTTATAGCCTTTTTAAATTACATTTATAGGAACTAAATTTTTTTGGTGGCTCCGATTTTCTGTGAATTATTTAAAGACTCAGCTTTGGATTAAGATTCTGCTTTCATAAACTAGTTAATTTCTTTTGATTTCCAAGAAAACTTTATCTGTTAAAATTTATTATAAATATAATTTATTATATAAAATTCTTTTATTATAAAATATCTACTATTGAAAATATAAAAGTGTTCTCTATGTGTTTTCAGGTACTATGCGTTTTAAAACTAGGAAGTAGTTGCATTTAAATTTCCTATCTAAACTAAAAACAAATTTTGGCTAGAAGAAGTATTAGAATAGTATTGGTTTCAATTGTTTATAATTTATTAAAGTTAAATTAATTTTCCTTGTAATATATTTAAAAATAATTAATTGTACACCATTAAGGACAATTTTATTTCATTAATTGAAACATTTTTTTCACAGATTTATTTTATAATATAGGTTGCTGAAATTTTATTTAATCAAAAATGTTTTTATTGGGTAGCCATTGTAAACTACATTTTCCGTTTTCTGAAACTAGTTTATTTGACAAATCTCACCATCATTGGTTTTCCTAAACGGGTATATTCCATACATTTTTATTTAATTTCTGGTTGTAAGAAGTTTATATATAGATGGTAGAGCAGTTTTTCATCTGGAGTCTGGAGTCAAAAATAATTAAATTCCAAAAAGAAGTACTTAAACGTACACTGTGATATTTATTGATTTACAATTATTTTTTACATAGATTTACATATTTTCGCAGGTACAATGCCTTCTTACTTTTCAAAAATTATCTTCCATTTCTTTTTTTTAAAATTATTGAAAAATTATATGATAGATATCTGAATTCAACATGTTTTACATATATATGTTTGTGTGTGTGTGGGGGGGCTATTTACTTTAATAAATATAGGAGAAATATTCAAGTAAAATTAAAACTAAATACCTTGATCAACAAAGAAATAATTCCTTGGTTCAAGCGTTCAAAAATAAGATTAGAATTTATAATATAAAATAAGAGCAATGATAAAGATGTTTAACTCTCAAATAAAGTTTGCACTAACTTAATACTATTAGTTTTCTACATGATGTAATAATTTTCTTGATAATGTGATAAATTTATTTTAAAATGCTTCAACTCTATTTCAAATAGTAATTCTAAAGGTAGTTATTTATTAAAAAGGTAATCAAAGTTTAATTTCTAAAGAAGGTATCACATTATGTGAATACAGTTTTTTTAGATTGATCCTTTTTAATGTTAATAATAAATTCCTTAGTATTTTCTTTTGTGTTATTTGTATATAAGTAAATTGACAAAAAAAAATTATAGCATTAAAACTATAATAAATTTACAGAATTCGCATTTATTGTACATCAACTCATGCGGCCAAATTTAAATGTTATTTTTAATTTCATACATATATCCGAACTCTGGTATATTGAGCAATTTACAAATAGGAAAATTCTTTCGTTGAAATATCTGATAAAATAAAAAAATATATACATCTTTGGTGGAAAACAACGTATCGTATTAGCTGGTGTTTTCTGTTTATTATTAATCAGTTTCTATCTTAGACGGAAGTAAATACGTCTTTGAGTTACTTCTATTTCCTTGGATTAACGAAAGATAATGTTTTCGGTTAAGGTTTTGTTTCCATTCACTAGATAAATCCGTGCAGTACTCAAAGAAAACGTTCCCTCTATTCTATTAAACAACTGACTTTTCGTCCCGAAGAAATATTATAAATTTTCAATTACAAAGAAAATTTCAACTATCAAAAATATAAGTTGTGTTTACTTTTGTACTTACAAAGTGAGAACTATTTTATATTAACGTTTCATTTCACAAGAAATTTTTTTAGCTATAAGTATGTTTATAATGGTATGTGTTAGTTTGAATTATTTCAGTTTTAAAGAGATTTTTTTTTTGCATATTTCCAAAAAATTCTAGTAAGTTATGCATCACAAATATGTTGAAAAAACGTTTTTCATAAGTCAAATTTACGTTTAATGTAAGAAATCTGAAAACATTCTATTCAAAAATAAGTATAATATATTCAAAAGCCACTATAATTTTCCATTATTTTCACTAACATGTATAAAATAGCTGTTATATTTCTAATTTATTAAACTAATTGTGACAAGTCTTATTATATCTTTGATTGTCCCAAACAGTCCAATGTGGACGTCAGATTTACAGGTAAAGAGTTGTTTTTCTAAGAGAGGTAAATATAAATAGTTAAATAAATGACTTTTATTCCTTTGATTTAACAGAGACTGTATTAGGTTAAGTATTTGTTTACACACATGATATACAGCACTCGTTTCCAACTCTTCAGTCGTATCCTGTGAAAACTTAAGCTAGAATTTTCTTTTGGGAGAGAAGAGTTGGTCTATTCTACAACACAAGGGCTAATGAGATGGGAATCTACTTTGTAAAGCAAATTCCAAATAGCTACAAACATCCATAGAAAATGGAATTCGAACCTCGAAGACCGATACCAAACAGCAGTGTCCTATATTCAGTTATTGTTCAGCTAACTCTCCTCGGGGGATAACCGGTTATCAATTACAAACCTATAAAGGTAGTCAATAAAATGTTAATTAATGCTTGACAGCACATGAGGTATGTAACGTAATCAGTGGATATCTTTAATTTTATTGATAAAATGTGGTGTATAGGAAAGAAGGGGGAGGGATTTAAACATTTTTTTAAACATTTTTAAACAGGCCTGAATTAAAAAAGTTGGGTACCACTCAGTCTTATATCTTTATGTAGTATTAAGCAGCTACCCATAACTCGTGATTTAAAATAAAATGTTTATTTTTTTATCTATGAAAAGTTCAAGAATCAAAAAAGATGTTACCTGTTTACTTTTATGAAATATATTGACATTGATTTAAAAGAATTTGAAACTATACTAGTAATCAGAACTATATATTTCTGTCTATAGTTTTTAGAACTTTATTAAGAAGAGTTATTGATTTTCTATATATATTTAAACTAATCGATAGCATTTTTAAACATGCTTTATTTTATTTAAAAAGGAATTTTGTGTAGTCAAGTTGACACTTTTAATATACATTAAAGGAAAATTAAATTTCATTAGATAAAATATGATTTTTGAAAATTATTTTAATCTGCCTCAATTTTGACTGTCTACATTCTTGTAAATTTACTCATGTATAGGTAGATTTCGGAACCGATTTTTATGGAAATTGTTTGTATGGATATTAATGTTTGATTTTACCACCGTACTCAATACATTTTTGTTTTATTTATAATGGTTTCTTAAATTATGTATAATTATAGATAATTAATTTCCATGCAGAAAATACTGAAAATATGCAAAACGATATACATGTTTTTGAGTTCTCTAGTGTAATAAAAATACTTCTAACAGTTAGTTTTATATGTGCTATTATAACAAATATTCTGAAAATAACCGACAAGAAAATTTTATGTAAAACCAATAAATTAAATGCTTATCACCTCTGTTTAAAAATTAAAATATATTTTATTTGACATTATCTGTTTGTATCATTGCTTAATATAGAACACTTTTCAATAATTTTTTCTTCCTACTCAAGACTTTACATTCAAATTTATCTTAATTACTGCGATTAACAGGTTATTTGAAATCACTCTGATATTAGCAGATGTACCATGTTCTTTGAATACAAGAAAGTGAGTTATGGATAGAGCTAAGTCTAGAATTACATAAGTTAATTTAATTTAAATGTTAATGTCTTACTATATTTCATTCTTCCACAATGTATATCGATGTATAGTTTACTTCTGGTTATCCATTTTATAATTTACGGTGATAATGTATTTTAATTAAAAAGTACAATTAGCAAAAAAAAATGTGTAAGAGTTACTACCTTGAAGCTAGTTATTTTAGTATAATATATCAAGGGTTCATATTTATTAACTGTCTTAAATATTTCAATAATGATTGGAATTATTCACATGGCTTTAATAATTTTACCTATAAGATACATTTTTATATCCTAAAATAAACTAAATTTTTTATCATAAACATTCGTAAACAAATAAGAGAAAAATATAGTGAAATTATATATTCCTCCTACATAATATAAAACAGTTCTAAATAGAGAGTTCGTGATTTTGAAAAATATTATTATTTTTATTTATTTGGTATAAGTTAAATATGTTCATATATTTCAACACAATGTAATAGCTAAAATGCAACTGAGTGTTATGAAACATGAATTTTAGGTTTGAAAAACGTCTAAAATCAATAATAATCGTATTTTGGTATGATTATTTTTATATAATTGGTATTAAACTATTTTCACTTTTTTGTTAGTTTTATTCCATAATTTCAAAAATATAATTATAGAAATTTTCAAATTTAACCATCATCTTTATTTTTAAATTCCTCGTTTGTGAAATGAAATGCTCTACTTTGTGTAATTAAATATTTTTAATTTTAAGACACCCGACAAATTGCTGATATCATCCGCTTACCCTTTTTTGGTTGCATGTATGGTAATTGCAATTGACATAGTGAAGATTTTTATATAACCCAGCCTATTGTCTAGAAATCAAATCAGATATAAAATATTTAATAGTATTTAAAAAGCGATAAAAAATCTATTTTCTTTTAATCCTAATGTATGTAGCTGTAGTGGTTGTTTATTTAAAAGCACTGCCTTATTTTATAATTTTTCTCTGAACAACAATAGCGGTGACATTTAATTGGTGCATGTTGGTACTAACACTTTTAGGTGTTGCACAAATGTTATTCTTACTTGGAGTGCATTAAGAAAATAAATTGTTTAAGAACAAAAATTCTAATATCATAAAGATCTACATAATTCCTTCTTTCAGATTATTTTCTCCCTTTCTAAATAACATTACTGACGGAAGAGAATTTCCGAGTAGGAAAAAGCTCCAGATTTCCTATCACATTTATTTTTCAGGAGTTATAACTTGGATAGGAGGATGAAATTTAGCATTTGGGCTGATTTCGTTGGCTTCTCATGCGATCTAGAGAATGTATTTAAATTTGTTTGAAGCAAACTATTCATTTAGTATTTTTCCTCTAAACTATTTAAGTATTTCAGATGTGGGCAATTAGAAAATTAATTTTAGAAAGTATTCGTTTAATTTCAGAAAGGCAAAATTATGCAGAGATTATGCTAAAACTACGGTTGAGAAATTTAGAGAAATTTTCTCTTATTTGAGAGGCAGAATTCATTTTAAACTGGTAAATAAAGATGCATATGGTTAAATGTTTGTAGCGATTTTAAATTAGGTATTTTAAGAGTATTCTGTATGAAGCAAAAGGTAATGCACAATTAATACATTATCTACAAGTTTCGTTATTGAGAAAACTGGAGTACTTGTTTAAGTTTAGCTGACGATTCTGTTTTTAAAACATTCAATTAATGTTTAATATGTGAACTTTATACGTGTAAATTTGGAATATAATTTCTAATTGTAAAATAAACTTATTACATCCAAAAATATATCTAGATACTTTATGAACTATCTATAAATTGCGTTTTTTAAATAATTATGTTGGATCATTCTTAAAAAAGTGCACATATATTTTTACAATATTTGAGTTTTTTTTAAAAAGTTAAGATTCTAAATTAGAAGGTTCATTACATGAAAACTTTGATATTCTAGTGGTGCAATAACAAGTTAATAAATTCTTAACGATGTTAAAGTTTCTATTATTCTTTTCATAAGTATGAAATGTCCTTTCTAAGGGACACCTACAAGCTACTCGCATACTATACAACTACTGTTCCCATTTAAATTTTTATGAGATGGTAGGGTTACGTATTGTCGGTATGATAATGTTTATTTTGTACATACTTATTTTGTACTAACTAGGAGGTTTCGTTAACATTCTTTTATTTAACTTGCAATCCTTTTATTTGTGTATCTAGATCATCTTCAAGAGTCCTAAGATTTATTTATTCTCACAGGAATGAATATTGAGCAAAATTTCTGATATCCTCTAACAGAAAAGCGTTTCGCAGTGGATTCATTCCTGATACTTATTAGATGACAATTAGAAGTTATCTGCTTTTCCTAATTATCTATATTTGAAAAGTCAAGGAAACGAAAATATCAAATTTTCAGTCAGATTTTAAAGAAACTGTGGGTTCACTGACATTTGCAAGAAAAAGAATCTTGCTTATCGAATTTCCTTTTTGTAACTTAAAATTCTAATTCCTGACATTGGACAGATAAAGGAACATTAAACTTTAGGAAATTTTCTTTTCATTTTTTTGTAAAAATAATATGAAAATTTTGAATAATGTTTTTTATCAGATCTCTTTAAACCCCTATGATTCCAAAATACACCTGATATTCCAGAATATTCGGAGAACAGATTAAACTCAATATTTTAGTTGTATGAATAAAATGTATCTTTTTAAAAAAAATAATAAATGTCAATTGATACTAAAGAAAGTATTTTCTATTTCCGAAAAAAAGTTTATTGTAGAGTAAAAGCATAATCTTACATTAAAGAAATAATATCCAGGGGTAGAAATCAAAATTGCATTATTTAACTAACCATCAAATCACGTAAATGTAATTTTGTAAGAACATTTTCTTTTGATAAAATTCTTGTGAAAAAGAATACTTATGGTTAGATACTTTCCAACCACAGTAGTATAATAAATCCTTAGTAGTTATCCATTGTTAAATATTTCGACACGTAAGATATTAATCTTGCGTCTACGGCTTAAAATTAATTCATTTTTATCATCGCATATTATTAAACATTTAATTGAAGATAAACATTTTTACCCTGGGGAAAAGTTCTCAATCTGACAAGTAAGTGTCCTTGCATGTCAGCTAAATATTCTCCTGTAATTGAAATGTCTAAAGTGGAATTTGTTCATCAAGGAAATCCTTAAAATACTTTAAGAAAATATGTGCTTTCTCGGTGAAAATCTTTTACTTTCATAGTATTATTTGTATTTGTTAGTTTATTTTAGAAAAAAAATTCCAAGTTCCTTTATCAAAATATGTCATTTATTAAAATGTTTTTATTATACTTTATTTTGCATAACCAGAGACAGTAAAATACCTTAGTGTAAAGAAATTTTAAATTATATATCTAAAAGCATGGAATAAAACCATTTAATTTTTGGTTATATATTTTCTTTGAGCTTGACGTTAAAATTCAATATAATGAAGTATGTAACATATCGTGATCTGCTCTAAAGTTTTAAAGTTTCTTAACCTTATTTGAAAGAATAAAATTTATTTTGAAGCTTATTTAAAATAAATATTTAATTATTTAATTAAGTGTGTTTTATATAACAGTAAGTTTAACATTTGTAAAAAATGATAGGTGATATCACTAATGGTAATTAAAAATTATTTGGTCTTTATTATATGCGTTAAATGCTTTCTAAATCACAACTCTTTTGGCAATCTCTATTTCTTTACGTACATAATTTTTTCTCTTATCATGTTGTTAAACAATTAAAATGCGTATGTATAGACTATTTTTAGTTAGAGGATGATATTATTCTATATTTAGCAAACTATATTTAGCTTTTCTATATTCAACAAACATTACACATGTCGAGCCAAATATTGTATAATATATTTTATCATAATGTGTTTAGTGTATTTTAGTGTAATACCTGATAAACAGGGAGAGAAAACTATTCTTATTATATACATTACTCTTCTCTTTAAACTATTCTTTATTATATACGTTAAATCCTTTCTAACTTACAACTATTTTGGCATTATCTATTTCTTTACGTATATAATTGGTTCTCTTCTCATGTTGTTAAACATTTAAAATGCGTATGTATAGACTATTTTTATTTAGAGGATGATGTTACTCTATATTTAGTAAACTATATTTAGCTTTTCTATATTCAACAAACATTACACGTGTAGAGCCAAATATTGTGTAATATATTTTAACATAATGTGTTTATTTTAGTGTAATACCTGATAAACAGGGAGAGAAAACTATTCTTATTTTTCATTAAAGAACCTATAACAATTAAAATTACTAAAATGACTATAACATGTAGCAACTATTACTATTAACTGTCATTTAGACTGTTCGAAAAAGAAGAGTTCTTAAAAATATTTAAAAGCCATTACAACGATATGTGACATGACTTTAGACAAGTTGTTTAGAACACTGTATCTCATACCCATGATCATTACTTATTTTAAGAGACAGAAATATTCGATGAAAAATGATCTGTGGTCTGAGAGATCACTTAAAACGGTTAAATATTAGCATTTAGAATTAATTTATTATTAAGAAAAATTCTTATTCCCTAAAGAAATTTTCCTTTACGGTGTCATGCCCTCCAAATTCTTTCAATGACTTCCTCTAATAGAATATTTATTATTTCAAACCGTTGAGAAGGATTTTTAAGCTATTCTAGGTATTAGATATTTTCAAATACAGTTCTTTATTTATTCTTCACTGAATTTATGATCTGAAGGTGATTTTGACTCGAAGGAGAAAAATGTTATTTAAGGCATCGGCAAATATTTCTGTGAAACCAGGAAAAAAAAAATGTAGCTTTTCACTACTTTCCCCCGTATGTCTGACGTCTTTTGGTAAAGAGGCTATTTCTAACCAAAGTTACGTCTTTCACCACTAAATCCTTAGTTTGCAGCTGCAAGCTACTCATCAGCGTAAACAAGACTTTGAAGCATATACTGAAATGAAGGGATATTCGTCACTTGAGGGGTGACTTCTCCATCCGGATTATAGGGTCTGTCTCATAAAATAGCCTTAAATATAAATAGCAAAATAAACGCTGTATAAAAGATTTTGTAATATCCTGGATGATTCATTTACCTTACCGAATCAGTAATAGCACAACATTTTTTAAATGTTGTGCTATTACTGATTCGGTCTATTGTCTTGGAAGTACCTAAGAGTTATCATTTAAAGATTTAAATTTAAATAAGTTTTTAAAGAATTTCTTGACAACATTTTGGATTTTGTACTTACATTCGCCTTCAATTATTGTTTTACTATCAACCAATCATTTTAGTTGTGTATGAGAGGTTCGCGACCAATATGAATCAACCCAACTTCAAATACTGTTTAAAAATTAACTCCTGAAGGGCCTGAATCAGAATTAATTTAAATTTAAATTAATTTTGCAAGATGCTTATTAACTGGATATTTTCTAAATATGTACTGATGCATACTTATATGTTATCAATTCTAAAAAATTGTGTTGTAAAAGAAAAAAATGGACTTGGATGATTCATTTTTATTTAAAAGAAGTATTTTTTAATCTTTTTCAACATTTACAATAAGTTTTTTTTTTCAAAATTAGTGATTTAATCTGAATATAGATTAAACTATATTCACATGTTTATAAAATAATACTTAAATCTGAAAAAATAGGTCAATATGTGTGTTTGAGTAAAAAATCTAAAAATCTTAAAAAAGTTCTGAAAAAAAATCATTAGCATTTTTCACAATGCCGAAAATGACTAATAAACTTAAATTTATAAATATATTAGTCATTTCACATTTTCCTTGTACATTATAATGATTTACAATCACACGGAATAGAAATATATTTCCGAAAAATATTACTTTTAAATTTATCATGTTTGAAAAAATTTAAAGGTTTTGTAAAATCTTATTTAAAGAAAAATTTGATTAAACTTAAATGTGATTGTTTGAAATGCTTAAAAATTTTGATGTTCCTTACTAATAAAAGTATTTCATAACTAGTCTTGTTCGACATTAATTTTAAAAATGTTTAGTGAATTCACTGATAAATGGCAGTAAGTATTCGTTATACTAAAAAGGACACGGATTTTCTTTATTTGAGAAGAGAATTCTCTATCGGGTTTATAGAGTCTCTCTCATAAAACAACCTTGAGTATAAATAGAAATATGAAAGTTATATAAAAGATATTTTGTGACATCCTAGATGTTTTATTCACTTTGTCTAATCAACGATAGTATTATATGTAAAAAGGTAAAAAAGTGTAAAGTTTTCCTCATAATGTTACTTCAGTATGTGCATTGTATCATATGATTTAAAGACTTAATTAAATAAGCCTAAAAATTAACAATATTTTGCTTCTCGATAATAAATTCATCCTTAAATGTTCTAACATATAAAATAATATATATATTTCATATTTATTCATAAAAGATTTTTTTCGCTTCAAGTAATTACAAGTTATTTTTCCTAAGATTAGGGATTTTTTTTAATGAAAGCTAAGTTAAATTTTCCGATGTTTATAACAACTAAATAAATCCAAGAAAATCGGTCAACGAGAATGCTTGAAAAAAATTTAAATTCTTCTAAAAACTATAAAAGAAAATAATTAGAATTTTTAGAAAAGTATCAATCAATTAGTAATAACTTTTAAATTTAATTGTCAATCTTGTCAAATATTATGAACAATACAGGGATTTAGATAAAGTAATTTAAAACTAGCAATATCGGGGATGGATGCATGATTAAGGATACTTCCCCCCCACACACAAAATTATTAATATGTTAAAAGAAAGTTGTTCTGAACATCATACTGGAATCTAGACATGGAACATAGAGAACAAAAATAGAACAACGTTTTAGTTTTCATTAACTCGTAAGATTATATTCGCTAGTTCTAAACTCTTTTTATGTACTGTTTTACTATCATTATTAAAACTTAAACTAACGAAACTGTTTAACATTACTAACTTAAAACTTTTCTCCTTCCAGGAATTTAATTTCTTTATTTCAAACAATTGAAAATAATTAGTAATGGCTCATAAGTACTTTTTTTACCATTTTTATTTAAAAAAATAATTCCAAATTTTAAATTTGGAAAATATATATCAAGTTACTATTGTTGTGGAGACTCTTTCGTAGTAAACAGCTTAACCTTTAGGGAAGGCTATTTGCCACGGAGAGTCGGAGGGGTAAAAATATATTTATTAAAAATTTACTTTAAATACTTTTAACATTAAATGGCATGCAAAATCATATTTAATGCAGAAAAAACAAAAGAAGCTTAAAAACGAAATTTTAGATTACTTAAAAGTTTTAATTCTTATGTTTATTCAAAAGATTTCATAATCAGCCTTGTCCAATACTATTTTTTTAAATGAGTATTACATTCACTGGTGAAGAGTAATCAGTATTAACTATCCATTGGTATAGTGAAAAAAATTTAATTAAATCCTTCAGCTATGGGATACTAAATACATTTTTATACTACCACCTAAAACTTTCACAGTGGATAAAGAAAATCTAAGAAATAGTATTAATAATAAACTAATTTTCATCTTATTAAATCTTAATTTAAATAAATGTTTTCAAGCAACTCAACATTTTATAAATATTTTCTAATATGCTACGGCTTCTTAATTCTCTTTCTTATAATTGCGCTTAACAGTTTTAATAATATATGCAATTTGTAGAATATCTCGAATGATGGATCGTCAGATACAGCTATTTTAGACTCAGCTTAAATTAGGTGTGCACTCTGAGAGAGAGCTAAAGTTGTAATCCATGATTGTTCGTGATTGAAAAGTCACTCACACCAGATATACCCTTTTGGTTTCAATTTAGTTATCTGCATGCTCCAGTTCCAAATATTAATATCCTTGGTATTAAAATGTAATGAGAGTATTTATTGATTATTTCTATTTTAAGAGCCTGTTCGGTACCTTTCTTTTATTTACGTACTTCTACAAGAATAGACAATTGTTTGATTTTAGTTATGGTGCATAAGATTTACATTTCTAGTAAACCTTATTCGTGCATCTTTTCTGAAATAAATTTCAAATTTCCTTACACAGATAACGTATAGTTTTTTTTATTAAATATATAAATCGAGGTGCTTTATGATCAACATAAATTTTTAATTTTATATCACAGTAAACTCAAATACTACAAGATTAAATTTGGTTTATTTTCAAGTGTATACATCGATGGAATTGTGTATAACTAATTGAAAACGAAATTTTCAATAATGCCAAGTAGCAGTGTTACATAATATGTTTCTCATTTTACTATCTCACATGGAAATCTGTCAATTGAAAACAATGGCATGTGCTGAAATAGGCATGTACATAGGTAGGTCCCACATTAATGTATTTTAAAGCTAATTTGTTATAAAGAAATTTATATTAATTGAATAAATTATGACCTCTTGTGGACATTTTTGTATCTGTTAAAGCCTTCTATCACTTTTAATAGTCTCCTTTTGTGTTTATATTTCTTACACAAATTTGATTTACATATACATTACCTTGTAATTAACGGTATAGCTGATATAATTGTTAAGTATAATATGTTTTAAGGAAACTATACACAAGTGTTTACACATTTTAATGAACCATTTTCTGGTGGTATAAAGGTTTATAAAAGCCCAATTCAGTAATAGATACTGAAATGCAAAGCCATTTTTCATTTATTGCATTACTTTATTGTATTTATAAATATAAAACTGTTATTATGTGATAAGTTTGTGAATATGTATAATATTTACTGTTCGTCTGTAATAAAACTACACAAAGTAAAAAATGGAAAAATAGGATTAAAAACACTTATAAACACATAGACACATAGAACACATAAAAATTATAAACACATAGCTGCAACAGATGATAATTTAAGTATGAATTTTTATTAAAATGATTTATACTTTTCATCTATTCTAACATTACATTATTAAATCATAAAGGTAGAAGAAGAAAATTTAGACTAAAATAGTTAAAAATATTATAAAATAATTAACATGAAGTTTACTATCAATTATTTTTATTTTTAATTTGGAAGTAATGTTTATAATAACTTTTATTTTATATTTACGTTTAAACCACTTCTAGGCAATTGCAGTTAATAGTGTATTAAAAGTTGGAGAAGTATATATATTACTAATAGCATTTTAAATATTCAAATAGATTGATTAAATGTAAAATCAATAAGATTTGATCAACTGCCACCTTAAAATTTCAGAATAGATTTATATTCTTAGTATTAGATCGTACACATTGTAATGACAGGCAGGTGAAGCTTTAATTGAAATAGTCGCCGAGTAGTTATCCCGTGTAAAATCCTATTTGCCACAGGCAAGTCAATTCACTTTCTCATGCAAAAAGGGTTCCCACTGATGAGTCTTGTGTTGACTATTTTTCTTCGTGCCATCTGACGTCGGCAGCAAACACTCGTTGGGGACAAGGCCTTTAACTAGAGCCAGTGACGAATAGTGTGTAAAGAACAGAGAGGAAGGATTTCGATCAACTTCGTAGACAACGTTTGCCTTCGAAATTGCGAACACACATTAGCCCTGATACTGAGGGGGAAAACAAGGAGAGTCAGCGGGTTTCTTCTTTCGAGTCAAGTAGGAAATTGAGTTTTTTCTTCCTTTTTCACCGAATCTCTAGATTTGTTTGGACATAATTGTTTGTTTCATGTCGTTCCCTTAACATAGACCATTGGTATCAGGATACATCTAAAAAGAATTATTTCTTTAAATGTTGTTAGTTATCTGTGCAAAGAAAATAACATTATATCTTGGCCATATCTGTTCATTAAAATGGAAATTATGGTGCATGGGCAACAATAAGGGGTAGTGAGAATTTAATCTTAATATTATTAAACAAAACGTTTCAGTACCTTAATAAGATAATATAAGCTTTAAAATTATTTATTGTGTCATATGCCGATATTGCTACTTAATTTTAAGCCTTGAATATGATACGTTTGTTAAACTGTAAGGTTTTATTTCAATCAAGTTATGTAATAAAAAAAAGAGAAAAAATTGTACAATGGTTTTAATAATTTGCACACTTAACCAATTTTAGTAAAACTGAAGAACGGGAAATGAGGTAATGCAATAAATACATACCTCGATATGATCAGAATGAATTTTAGATCTATTAAGCCTCTGGCTGCTCATTCCGCTATTTCCACGGGCAACTCAAATGTAGCAAAATTTGCTTATCCCGCGATTTTCACGGGCATTTGCTTTTCTCCTTCTTTTTTATTTATTTATTTATTTATTTATTTTGAGGAGCACAATCCACTTTTTCAAAGTTTAAACAGTGTAATAAATTATATACAGTATTAGACATTTAATTATGTAATAAATAGAAATATATGAATAGAATTATAGCTATATTAGGTAATATAATAAATTTATATATTATAATTATAATAATATATTTATATAATTAATTATATAATTATATTATGTATTTATAATTATAATATATAATATAATTATAGTATATAATTATATATTATTATATATTATAATTATATTATGTAATAAATAAAAATTAACTGTAATTCACCTGAAATTTATTTAAAATAATTTCTTTCTTGTGATAACATCTAAAATTGGTTTATCTGGCAGTATAAAACTCACTATAAAAATCTATATAAAAAATATTTTCTAGAGTGATAAAGTGCATATTCCAATTCTTTAATATATATAGATTTAAAATGTACAAAAACAAATGTACAATTTTTGAACCGATTTTGGTCTTCAAATTGAGCAGTCGGAGGGTTAAACAGATTTATATTTAGATAATTAAATTTTTAGATAAAACCTAACCACTTTTACAACTTTATACTTTTAAATAAACTATATTATATTGGTACAACAACCTGGTATAATTACAGTTATGATAGATGCAATTTTAAAAATATAAGTTTTGTACCAAGGAAAATATGCTAGGGAGAGGTCAAAGTAACACGTTCCGTAACTCTAATAATTATGGTATAAAATATATAAAGAATTCCATATCGTTTAAAATTCAGTACAGGAATTTTAATAGCTGTATAAAATGTAATTGCAAAATGTTGAATAAAAGATTAAAAATTTTAATTCAGCTTCATCTAGTTTTATACTAGTCTTTTTTCGTGTGTTGGAGTTGACAATGTTGAGAAATGTTTTAAATAAGTTATATTGATGCCTCAATTTTTATTTTGGAAGCAGGTACTTTCGCCTTCAAAACACTAAAAATAAATTAAAATGTTAAGTTTTGCTGAAATTACAGGTAAAATGCTAACAATGGAAGAAAAACATTCAAATTAATAAACTAAATGATGAAAATAATAAATAAAGTCAAAGTACCGAAAGAATGCTTATTGTTTTAGAAAAAATCCCAGTTCACAATGAAATTATGCACTCTTTTATTCATTGAAATACTGACCACACCATGAGCAAAATTTCTCATAGAAAAAAACATGTTGCCAAATATTCACAAAACACTATTGAAATTGGTCAGTTGACTGATAAACTTAAGTTTTACATAAAAAATGGAAAAACTCAGAAATCCAGAAAACCTTTACATTTTGCAGATATTCATATTATTATTTCGACCAGCGACTACATAAACTCTATCTTCCAGTATTGCATAACACATACGTATTTAACATTATCTTTAAGAGAAAATGCAACATCGAGCCAATGCAAGCACGCATACACGCGAGTGAAAATAGAAATTTTAGATCATTATAAATAATCGTATTTTCTATATCGTAAAAGGACAGACCATTAAAGAATACAATTGGAATAAATAATACTACACATGTAGTAAAAGTAGATTAGCTGCAATATTGTAATTTTTTGTCATGTTTCTGAAATACAATTCAAAGTTAATTTTTATAATATGCTTAGTATCAGTTAAAATTGATGGTCTTAATATGCCCCCAAACTGAGCTTAATTAGGCAGAATTTTATGTAGAAAAATGAAAAATTTAAAGAGTTGATCTACTCCAGATGTATTTAATATTTTAATAACAGTAATCATGCATTATCTGATTTCATAACTACAGAATACATAATTTACTCTTTTTTAAACTAAGGAAAATAGGCTAAACTACAGTGTTTATTTCAAATATAAAAATGAGAAATGTTTTTTAACACTTATTTATGTGTATGTGCTGCATAGATTGTAAATATAAAACAGTCGGTTGACAATTATTCCCAAACTCTTTAAAGTTAACTATTTTCAAATATTTTATGAATTTTGTTGGCAAGTAAGTTTATAGCCGGGCTAACCTGAATACAAATGGTATAGTTTAAGATAAATATTTATAATCAAAATCTAAGTTTTCTGAATTTCTTATTTTTTAAAATGAGAATAATAAATTTTATATTAATTCCACATCCCTAAACAAAAATATATATATGACTGTTATAATTGGTTTCGCAGTGCAAAAAAGTCATTTTTATTTTAGTTTGTAAATTCATTTGATGCAATCAAGGTTGATAGAAATAACCAAAGTGAGATAAATCAGCTTCGAGCTTCGAAACAAATTCCTAGTAACCTTAGTAGAAAAAGAATCACGTACTCCTCTGTGATTTGCAGGTCCTCTTTCCCAAAATAACTGCGATAATTTTGTTGCAGGGTAGAACTTCGACTCTTAGACTAGCCTGATTGCTTATTTGAATGAAATTTAGAAGCTACGCCTTGAGTTCAATGATGTGTTTTCTTGAACACAATTGTTTTCTCTTCTTAACTTATGTTTTTAAGTGATGTAATATATTATCTTGTCAATCTTGATGAATTAGGGGGCACATGAGTTTCAAATGACCCCTTTCCGTTCGTTCAGTATTTGATGATAAGAATTTTTTTTGTGAACCTAATCAGTCACTTTGGAGTTTATATGATTAAGACAAGTCTTCAGTAGCAGATCCTGATTTTAACTCTTAAAAATAATCCTTACTATTTTTTGAAAATCTTTTTAGGGATTTCAAAAAACTTAAAGTGAGGTATTTGTTTATTTCTTCCTGACAGGCCATAACCAGGTCCTTTACCACCTGTGGCCAAAAGGTGGTCTGCTCACCTACCACCAAGTATAGCGAGAAAATATATAAAAATGTTTTTTTTTTTTATAATCATACATTCAAAATAAACTCCAAAATATATTGTTAATTCTCAAAATTTTCCTAGTATATTAATTTTTAATTTTTTCTCTATTTTTGCCTTATTAAAACTAAAAATATTTCTCAACACTTTGAAAATATTATTTTACTGATTAACTGAATAGTTTATTTCAGGGGAATATTTTTTATTTAGACGTTGAATTTTTATAAAAAATTCGCTAATTTCTAAATTGAAATTTAGTTTTGATAACTTTAATAAATTCAAAATTTAAACTAGTACCCCAAATTTATATTAAACCATATTGGGTGTGGTTACTAGCTATTTTATAAGAATCCATAACAAGTGTAGTATCTAGAAACAATTTTAAAAAATAAGAAAATTCATAAAAAAAATAATTTTTAAACACATTGGAATTTATAGCTAAAAATTTAATTTTCACCTTTTCCTTATTTGTATTTGGGGCGAATTGTCTTCTTTTGGACCCCATTTTCCTAATGATGCGACAACACTGAAACATGCACCCGTGGCCAATGCCACCTTTGCCACGCCCTAGTTATGGTTCTGCTTCCTGATTTCCGGGCATTACTTTTCATTATAAAACTAGATACGCTCTTTAATAAATCAAGTATTTTTACAATGTAGTTTAGAATGCAGAAAGCCAACCAGAAATAGTTCAAAAAACACTACTGTATAAATGTTTTACATATATACCTTTTAAAATATATATTAGAATAAATTTATAGGTTTTATGTCTTTTGATCATATTAAATTCCCTTCTATAAATGTTGTTGAGTATTTAATAATTTGTTCACATTTTATTGAAATATTTTACAAATACACTGCTACATTCTGATTTGAATAACAACTATTATGTATTTCAATTTACGAAGTGTTTAAATAATTGTTCGGCTATGTAAACTCAATGTGCATTATTAAAGCAAGATTCATATCTACCGCCGGAGGATTATTTTAGAAAACTCATAAAGTAGTATTTTTATAGTTTACATTTTATTGCACAAAAATTGTCATACTATAAACCTTTCTAATTTTTTTTACTATTTTCTGTGTTGTAACTAATATTATCATAATGCTGTATAACAAAAAAAATCAGTATTCATCAATATCGA
Organism: Pardosa pseudoannulata; assembly: GCA_032207245.1. Classification (NCBI taxonomy): domain Eukaryota; kingdom Metazoa; phylum Arthropoda; class Arachnida; order Araneae; family Lycosidae; genus Pardosa; species Pardosa pseudoannulata. Next base: position 62,014,740 of record CM063502.1, on the reverse strand, counting down.
AGTTCAAGGATAGACAGCTAATTCTTTGATATATTATATCCCTGGTATTCCTCAGAGCAAACTTTGAGATAAGTTTTTAATACCTATAATCGAGCAACTAGGGAATTATAACACTTTAAGACCCCATAAGTGTTTGACAGGATCACGGTTTCCAACAGTTTTTATTTTTAAGCTACTTATCATTACTCTGGGCATATGGTTTTATGCGTGTATAAATAAGGATGTGTTGCGTTATCAGCTTTTACTTTGTACAGGATCAGTTGGAGATAAACGGGATCAGTTTAAAAAAATAAAACATTTGATAAAAGGAATTTGGTAAATAGTATTAAGTTTCATTAATGGAATTAAAAGAAATGTTGTTATTAAAGTCGCAACTAATTTGTAGCTGTAGTTTTTGCGAATGAAAAAATATTTAATTTAGTTTATACCTAAATTACATTTAGTATTATAGCGGATACTCTATATAATTGATGATCTTTATACTCGATGTAAGCTATTAATTTTCCAGAGGAAAAAATTATGTGCTCCAATGTTTGTGTTTAAAATGGGTATTTTTTCTATTAATGTATATTGATCATTACTTCGTACCAATGCTGAAATAAATATTACATGGAATATTCTGAATATTTATTTTGATATTTAAGTCTAAAATATAAACATATAAAGAGAAGAGTAAAAAAAAATGAGTTTCTTCTATATAATCACTATTGGAAACTTTTTACTAAAAGTTTATAATATTTTATTAAAATACTACATTTTTAATATTCTCATGTATTGTACATTTTTATCATTCGATACAAGTTTTGTAGTTTCCATATAGTTTCTTTTTTATATTCTGAATATTTTCCGTGATATTTAAGTCTAAATATAAATATAACGAGAGAAGTAAAAACAATAGTTTCTTCTGTATAATCACTATTGGAAATTTTTACTAAAACTTTATACTATTTTATTAAAATACTACATTTTTAATATTCTCATGTATTGTACATTTTTATCATTCGATACAAGTTTTGTAGTTTCCATATAGTTTCTTTTTTATATTCTGAATATTTTCCGTGATATTTAAGTCTAAATATAAATATAACGAGAGAAGTAAAAACAATAGTTTCTTCTGTATAATCACTATTGGAAATTTTTACTAAACCTTTATACTATTTTATTGAAATACTAGCTTTTTTAATATTATCATGTATTGTAAAACCATTTTTAGCATTCGATACGTTTTGTAATTTCCATGCAGTTTTCTATTTTTATATTCTGAACATTTTTCCTGAAATTTAAGTCTAAATATAAATATAATTTGATGAGTAAAAATAATAGTTTCTTCTGTATAATCATTATTGGAAACTTTTAACTAAAACTTTATACTATTTTATTAAAATACTACTTTTTTTAATAGTATCATGTATTGTAAAACCAGTTTTAGCATTCGACACAAGTTTTCTAATTTCCATGCAATTTTCTTTTTTTTTAATTTTTTTGTTCTCAATATCTTTTCTGATATTTAAGTCTAAATAGAAATATAACGAGACGAGTAAAAATATTAGTTTCTTCTGTATAATCACTATTGAAAACTTTTTACTAAAATTTTATACTATTTTATTGAAATACTACTTTTTTTTAATATCATCATGCATTGTAAAACTATTTTTAGCATTCGACACAAGTTTTCTAATTTCCATGCAATTTTCTTTTTTATAATTTTTATATTCTGAATATCTTTTCTGATATTTCAGTCTAAATAGAAATATAACGAGACGAGTAAAAATATTAGTTTCTTCTGTATAATCACTATTGAAAACTTTTTACTAAAACTTTATACTATTTTATTGAAATACTACTTTTTTTTAATATCATCATGCATTGTAAAACTATTTTTAGCATTCGACACAAGTTTTCTAATTTCCATGCAATTTTCTTTTTTATAATTTTTATATTCTGAATATCTTTTCTGATATTTCAGTCTAAATATAAATATAACGAGACGAGTAAAAATATTAGTTTCTTCTGTATAATCACTATTGAAAACTTTTTACTAAAACTTTATACTATTTTATTGAAATACTACTCTTTTTAATATTATCATGTATTTTAAAACCATTTTAAGCATTCGATACAAGATTTGCAATTTCAATGCAGTTTTCTTTTTTATATTCTTAGTTGTTTTCCTGATATTTAAGTCTAAATATAAATATAACGAGACGAGTAAAAATAATAGTTTCTTCTGTATAATCACTATTAGAAACTTCACTAAAACTTTATACTATTTTATTGAAGTACTACTCTTTTTAATATTATCATGTATTTTAAAACCATTTTAAGCATTCGATACAAGTTTTGTAATTTTCATACAGTTTTCTTTTTCTTTATTTTTATATTCTGAATATCTTCTCTGATATTTAAAATACAAATACAAATATATAGTCTAAATACAAATATAACGAGACGAGTAAAAATAAAAGTTTCTTCTGTATAATCACTATTGGAAACTTTTTTACTATTACTTTATACTATTTTATTGAAATGCTACATTTTTTAATATTATCATGTTTTGCGAAACCGTTTTAAGCGTTCTATACAAGTTTTGTTATTTTCATGTAGTTTTCTTTTTTATATTTTTGTACATAAAAGGGACCAATATAATTTTAACACATGAATATTCAGATTTGTGCACTAAAACACTTTTTTAGTTTGTACAATAATCCTTGTTTCACAGTATGACATAAGTGATTTCTCACACGATAGAAAATTGTTAAAATTTGACTCACATTATCAGATGAATCATTTTAAAGTACAATCGAGAAATATTTGGCTTGAATTTTAGGAAATATAAATAGAGTGGCACATTTTGAAGTAATAAGTTAAATAACTGATAAAATGGAGAACTTTAATAAATTGACAGCAATTTCAATATATAAAACCTACCAAAAATAGAAGTCAGTTTTAAAAAATCATAAAAAAAAATTTGGAATTGAGTTAAAAAAAATTTGATTTGAGTTTTAAAAAATTATAGGTATAAAATCTCCGTATGGTATGAATAATTGAAAACATTATTGTTTTCCATTTCAAGCAATAACGCTATATACAATGTATCCTGTCAGTTTAATAAATGTGATAAATCTGTCGATAAATTTAACACTTCCACGTTACGAATACTTTAAGTCATTTCAAACATTAACTCCAGCGGAGATGAAAAAAGTTAATAGAATATTCACTTGCAAATAAAATTTTAAATGATTTTATTAGTCTAAATTTCCCCCCAAAGTAATCTCTTTAATTTTTATTGAATTTATTTAACTTTCGGTGCATTTTATCGCAAACCGAAAGTTAAAAAACAGATTTATCTCCCGATAAATTACACGACCTCATTTCCTTCAAAACCAGCATTACAACGTGTTTATTTAATCGTTGCTTTGCGAAGTAAGTGATCCCTCAGAGCTTGTAAATCTGGGAGCGGAAAAACTGTTTCCTCCTTAATCAATGCATGAATAAGTAAAGATAAGCGCTTCTTAAAATGAGAGAATAAAGGATGAAGAAGATTTTTCGAAGTTCACATTTTTCGGCTTTGGCTCTCATTTCCTGCTAAGATCTAATTCATGTTCGTTAATAGTTAATAAGTGTACTAATGCGTTGCATTGTCTTTTTTGAAATCGGTCTTTGAAACAGAAGCAATTAGTTTTGACACGTTCCCCCTGCCTCCAAAGTAAAAATATCTTGAATTGGAACCCAAAATAATTTTTATATTACTTTAAAGCGTTAGAGAGTTGTTGCCCTGGAATAATAGATTTCACAGATTTAGATAAGAAACGCCTTTTAATATTTTCTACCTTATCATTTACTTAAAATGTTCTTCATTTTAACTGAATTGATATTTTTCTTTACCACATTTAAGATTTTCGTTGGATATATTAAGTTTAAATATCATATTTAAATCAGAAATTACCAAACTGTAGGTCGCAAGTTGCTTGTAGCTAGTGGGAATTTTTCGGGATCTTCAAGCGTCAAACTCAGGTTGGTTAAACATGGAGTTGTTTTGCTTTTCTGACACAAATCCCTGAAAAAATATCTTCGACTTCAAGTTTTTTATCCATTTTTCCTCTTGTTTTCAGTAAAAACTCCTAATGTTGGTGCAGATTAGGCGAAAAGTGAAGTTAATGTTTATATATATATATATATATATATATATATATATATATATATATATATATATATATATATATATATATATATATATATATGTATGAGATTAAAATTACCAAAGATTAATTCAGAAAGTAAGAGCATAAACAGTTTGAAGGATGAACATTATCACAACTGCATTCGAATGGCAACTAATACCATCATTTTGATATATCTAGAAGTATGCTCAAAAAGTTAGTAAGAATGCTGAAATGTTTGATTTTCAATTTTGGATTTCTTACTAAAGCTATTTCATTTTTATTATGAACTAGCATATAGCCCGTCATATGACGGGATCAATAAAATTTTCAATATTCCAGAATTGTAAAGTACCCTTTAAGGCAGGTAAAAAAATGGTTTGTTGTTTGGCTGAGAATTATTTTACAACAAAATATTACCTTAAGAAAATTACTTACGTAATATCTAAGTTTAGTGATAAAACGTATGGAAATAATGCAGAAAATATTTAAATCTAAAATAAATGATTAAATGAGATGATTAAAGGAATGATGTCATAATGCTAGAAAATCTTTTTTATTTTTACCTAATTATTATGTGGTAAATCGATACATTTAATCACCTGCTCTTAAATTGGAGCTTGATATAATAATGGTAATACTTGAATTTAATAAAAAAAATCATAAAAATTTGAAAAATTGTAAAAATTTAAAAATAATAAAACAACTTTAGGAATAAGAATTCAAAATAAAAAGAAGAAATTATTAAATTAATCAGACATTTAGATAAATTCGGTTACGTCGGGGGCAGAACCATTAATCTGAGAAGTACGACGATCAAATGGGCAGGCACTCTACTCCATATGCCAGCTTACACGTGGTGAAGGAAATCGTTAGAATATATAAAGGTCAAGTAAAAACAGTCCAGAAATTTAAATATTGCACTCCGCCCTCGCCATCCTATAATAATGAATTTAGTATAGAATAAGGCTTGAAATAATAGCATTAAATGCTCGAAAAGTAGGGGATGAGGTGGATTTCGAACTCGCTTTAAATTTCACTAACCCTAACTCATAAAAAATCCAATATGGATGCCTGTATGTATTCCAGGTACAACCGCTTCATAAATTCGCGGACAGACAACTTAGGCTATTATTATATAGGGGATAATTTATATTTATTTTTCTTATATGCAGTTCTACTAAATAGGATTATCATATTTACTAGAAACGTTTATAAGACATAAACAAATATAAGATTTAAAAAATTGACCTGGCTTCTTTCGGTAGATCATATTATGATTTTAATCACGATATAGTTGCTTAGAATCTTTATAAATTTAGCTATCTGAATAGTTGTTCATGTCATTTCCTGTGTGCATTCCACTTTTGTGGTAATATAAATCATTTAGGCTGGTTGAAAGCCAAATAGCTAGAATGCTATGTACAAAAGCAGAGAATGTTTGCCAGGTCTTTTCATATATGTTTATGACCATTCGTAAGTGAACTTAAGATCTAATTTGCAAATCATTTCCGAGATGTTCGAATCAATAACATTTACATATCATTTATGCCCAAAGGAACTGATAAATAACTTCATGTATGAATATAAAAGATAAATTATTCAGTTAGTATTTTGCAGAAATTTTAAATTTTAATTATGGCTATAAATTTTATTATATAATAATTGAAATTATGAATTTAGCTCAGCTATAGGGTATTATCTGTTGTCATATGACACGCGGTTTTAACAGCTTATTCTACAATTATATTGAAAGTAATTAAAATTTGACAATTTTAAAGTTTATTACACATGTTGCTCATAAGCTAATAAAAATGAAAAAATTTTTAATTATATTTACATGCTTTAAAATCTTTTGCTTTATTAAAAATATTATAAACTTTCAACTCTTTTCAAATGATTAGAAAATACTGTCATATTTCTTAGATTTTTTTCGAATTCAGTATTATGAAGTCATTGTTAAATACTCATAAAAAGAAAAATATTGTAGAAATTATTAATTTCTTTGCGCTGGAAATATGCCCCATGATATTATTCTACGATCACCATTATTAAGTATGATTGTTTTATAGTCTTGTATAATATGATTGTTTTAGGTATCAGAAATTCTAGAGGCAAAAACGTTTAATATTTAATTTATTGGTAATTATTATTTGTGAAGTTAATGTAAAAAAACAGTAGAAAATTAACTTGTCCCCTTTTCATGCATATCTAAATGTTATGTATCGACCTTTCGAGATCAAACAATCTTCTGTATAGCAGATTAATATCAATTAATTTTAAAACAATGAGTTCTGCTCATTTTAGAATGTTCTTCGCAGTTCTTAATCGTAATTTAAATTCAGTCTAATATTTTAAAAGACTAACAGCAAAAAATATAAAGTGATTATTTCAAAAATGTTTTAAAACGACATAAACCTCTATATATTAAATAAAATTTACCTACCCTGAAAATAACTTTTGAAATACATACTTCTGTTAAAAGCTAAACTTTTCTATGATGTTTAAGCTAAATATTATTATTCTGTAACCTTAAAGTTTTAAATTTTAAAATCTTAAATATCTTAAATAAGTATAGAAACGTTTAGATAATAAGTACGGCGAAGGTAAGAAAAAACAATAACTTAAAATGCTTTAAAAAAATAGGACTAATACCTGTAGTGACAGCGGACCATATACGGTGGTTTATTCAGCCCTGAATGCAGATACTAAGAAATATATAAGCTGTAGCTTATTATCAAATGCTTAAATTCGGACGACACAACATATTTTTGTAGATTTCTGCACAATGTAGCATGTAATTCTGTTTCATTTAGCCCTGAATGCAGAGACTAAGAAAAATATAAGCTGTAGCTTAATATCAAGTGCTTAAATTAGAACGACACAACAGATTGATGTAGAATTCTGCACAGTGTAGCATGTAGTATTATTTCATTCAGATCTGAATGCAGAGACTAAGAAAAATATAAGCTGTAGCTTATTATCAAATGCTTAAATACGGAAGACACAACATATCGTTGTAGAATTCTGCACGGTGTACCAGTTAAACATTATACTTATAATCAAAACGACTCATTTTATATTTTTAAACAAAAGTCACACTTAAAAAGTTTTGTTAGTTTCACCTTTCAAATTAAAACACATTTTTTGGTGTAAGAAAAATTCCTATTAGATATTGAATATATTGAAAAATCCCTATAAAATATTGAAAAATATTAGGCATTTAACAAGAATGTTTAACTTTTCAATCGTAAACTAAAATGAGCTATCAGAATAAAATGAAAGTAGCTGACTGTATTATTTATGAATAAGAAAAATTATAATGGGATTAAACATCAAAATATAAGTAAAAACATAAAAACACCAGTTATTTTTTTTTGTTTATGCAGAATAAATTCTTTTAATTGTATTTAGTATGCAAATAATGGTGAAATCTGAAACAACTAAAAACAAAATCGGCGAAGGGAAAGTATTCATTGGCAAGCCACCGGAAATTGAGTGTAATAAATGTGGGAGAGAAAAAAATTGATATTTCTTCACTTAATGACCATAAATGACATAAACTTATATAATTTTCCCTTTTTAAGTCCAAAATCAGCAAATATTAAAGAGTTGAATAGAAATATTTTATCAAGTGTTAATAGTTTACATAAATGTTTATCGTAAATTTAGCTTCTGAATTCTCTAAATTTACATGAAAAATCTAATACAAATGTAATAAATAAAGACGCAAAATTTCACTTTTGTGCAAATAATCATGATAAAGCTGCAATTGGTTTTAAAAGCTACATGAATACTTAATATTTAAAATTCAAATAAATCTATCTGAGAGTAATTGAAAATTTTATTTCAAAGATGTTGACAAAACTCTTTAAAAATAGTTACATCTTAAAAACAGAGAAAACTAAACAACCGCTTTTTCATTTAAAAGTGATAGTGCCTTGTATTAGAGTTTAAAACTTTTTTTGTGGGCCGTTTCGAATTATAGTATTTTATTTTGTTCATCAAAAGATAGCATAAAAATATGCAAATTCTTCCTCGAAATATTCAGGGGGAATGTATCGGGAGAAAACGGATCAAAGAAGAAACAAATAACCTTTTTTTGATTTTTGAAAAATAGTTCTTCCTATCGATGAGATTCATTTTTGTCCAAATACCCATTTGTTTTTATCCTAGACGTTTAATAAAATGGGAGGGAAATCTTCTTTCAGCGAAATTTTTATTCATGTGTATTCCGTGCCCAGAAACCAGGACAGACGATGCAGCGTTGATTATCTTACTATTTAGCATACATATTGCGAGAGTTATAAGAATTTAATAAACCACTTTCACTTGTTCTCTTCTAAAGAAATATTAATTAATGGTGCATTCACTGCCGCCGGGTATTCCTTCTTTTTGAGCGTTTCTTTCCGGGCATGGGAGAGAGGAAGATCTGTACTGTAGATTTGAGAATTCATTTATCTTGCGCCTTTCTTGAAATTTGCTTAGATTTTCCAGGAGAATGGACAGCAAACTTTCTTATGCCCATTTACTCTGGATTGTAACAGAATAGGGTAGTGTAGAGTTAAATCAATAGAGGTGCTATCAGGCTAGTTTAAAGGTTTAAATAAATGTGCAGGAAAGATACTTACCGTAAAATATTACCGTAAAAAATATACTTACCGTATACTTATCGAAAAATACTTACCGTAAAATTTTCTTATCTACTACTCTCATTAAATAATTTAAATTCATTTGCTTATGAATAATATAGATTTAATAATTCAAAAAATTCCAGTAATATGAATATAATAATTTGAAAAATAATTTATGAAAAAAGAATAAAACATGACGTTTATTCAAATAATGTTGACATAAACGAAATCGATTTTGAGTAATATATTAATGTTCAAGGTTTAAATTCAAATAAAATTCAATGACAATAATTGAAAAATTTTAACCAAATATGCTTACAAAAATCTTTAAAAATAATAACACCTTAAAAATAGATAACTATACGATTACTTTTTAATTTAAAAGTGATAGTTCCTATTATCAAAGTTTTAAAATTTCTTGTGGTCGTTTAAATGTTATAGTATTTTTATTTGTTCATGTAAGGATAACACAAAAATATCCAAATTCTTTCCTTAAATATTCAACTGGTTTTGTATCGGGAGAAAACGAATGAAAAAAGAAACAAATAACATTCTTTGATTTTTGAAAAATAGTTCTTCCTATAGATGAGATTCATTTTTGCCCCAATTCTCATTTGTTTTTATCCCAGACATTTAATAAAATGGGAGGGAAATCTTCTTTCAGCGAAATTTTTATTCATGTGTCTTCCGTGCCCAGGAACCAGGACAGACGATGCAGCGTTGATTATCTTACTATTTAGCATACATATTGCGAGAGTTATAAGAATTTAATAAACCACTTTCACTTGTTCTCTTCTAAAGAAATATTAATTAATGGTGCATTCACTGCCGCCGGGTATTCCTTCTTTCTGAGCTTTTCTATCCGGGCATGGGAGAGGGGAAGATCTGTACTGTAGAATGAGAATTCATTTATCTTGCGCCTTTCTTGAAATTTTCTTAGATTTTCCAGGAGAATGGACAGCAAACTTTCTTATGCCCATTTACTCTGGATTGTAATAGAACAGGGAAGTGTGGAGTTGAATCAATAGAGGTGCTATGAGGCTAGTGTAAAGGTTTTAAATAAATGTACAGGAAAGATACTTACCTTAAAATATTACCGTAAAAAATATAGTTACCGCATACTTACCTAAAGATACTTACCGTAAAATTTAATTATCTACAACTCTCATTAAATAATTATATTCATTTGCTTATGAATAATATAAATATAATAATTAGAATAATATAAATATAATGATTCGAATAATTCGAACAATATAAGTACAATATTTCGAATAAATCGAATAATATAAATATAATAATTCGAATAATTAAAATAATATAAACATAATAATTTGAAAAGTAATTTATTTATAAAGAATAAAACAGGATGTTTATGCAAGTTATGTTGATATAAACGAAATCGATTTTTAGTAATATATTAACGTATATTTCAAAGTTTAAAATTCAAACAAAATTCAGTGACTATAATTGAAAATTTTTATCTAAACATAAAGACAAAAATCTTTACAAATAATAACACCTTAAAAATAGAAAACTATAAGACTACTTTTTAATTTAAAAGTGATAGTTCCTAGTATTAAAGTTTTAAAATTTCTTGTGGCCGTTTAAGCGTAATAGTATTTTTATTTGTTCATGTGAGGATAGCACAAAAATATGCAAATTCTTTCTGGAAATATTCAACTGGGTTGTATCGGGAGAAAACGAATGAAAAAAGAAACAAATAACATTCTTTGATTTTTGAAAAATAATTCTTCCTATCAATGAGATTCATTTTTGCCCCAATTCTCATTTGTTTTTATCCCAGACATTTAATAAAATGGGAGGGAAATCTTCTTTCAGCGAAATTTTTATTCATGTGTCTTCCGTACCCAGGAACCAGGACAGACGATGCAGCGTTGATTATCTTACTATTTAGCATACATATTGCGAGAGTTATAGAATTTAATAAACCACTTTCACTTGTTCTCTTCTAAAGAAATATTAATTAATGGTGCATTCACTGCCGCCGGGTATTCCTTCTTTTTGAGCGTTTCTTTCCGGGCATGGGAGAGAGGAAGATCTGTACTGTAGAATGAGAATTCATTTATCTTGCGCCTTTCTTGAAATTTGCTTAGATTTTACAGTAGAATGGACAGCAAACTTTCTTATGCCCATTTACTCTGGATTGTAACAGAACAGGGAAGTGTGGAGTTGAATCAATAGAGGTGCTATCAGGCTAGTTTAAAGTTTAAATAAATGTGCAGGAAAGATACTTACCGTAAATTATTACCGTAAAAAATATACTTACCTTATACTTACCGAAAAATACTAACCGTAAAATTTTATTATCTACTACTCTCATTAAATAATTTAAATTCATTTGCTTATGAATAATATAGATTTAATAATTCGAATAATTCCAGTAATATAAATATAATAATTCCATTAATTCCAATAATATAAATATAATAATTCCAATAATTCCAATAATATAAATATAATAATTCCGATAATTCCAATAATATAAATATAATAATTTGAAAAGTAATTTATGAAAAAAGAATAAAACATGACGTTTATTCAAATAATGTTGACATAAACGAAATCGATTTTGAGTAATATATTAATGTTCAAGGTTTAAATTCAAATAAAATTCAATGACAATAATTGAAAAATTTTAACCAAATATGCTTACAAAAATCTTTAAAAATAATAACACCTTAAAAATAGATAACTATACAACTACTTTTTAATTTAAAAGTGATAGTTCCTAGAATTAAAGTCTTGAAATTTCTTGTGGCCGTTAAAGCTTTATAGTATTTTTATTTGTTCATGTAAGGATAGCACAAAAATATGCAAATTCTTTCCTTAAATATTCAACTGGGTTGTATCGGGAGAAAACGAATGAAAAAAGAAACAAATAACATTCTTTGATTTTTGAAAAATAGTTCTTCCTATCAATGAGATTCATTTTTGCCCCAATTCTCATTTGTTTTTATCCCAGACATTTAATAAAATGGGAGGGAAATCTTCTTTCAGCGAAATTTTTATTCATGTGTCTTCCGTGCCCAGGAACCAGGACAGACGATGCAGCGTTGATTATCTTACTATTTAGCATACATATTGCGAGAGTTATAAGAATTTAATAAACCACTTTCACTTGTTCTCTTCTAAAGAAATATTAATTAATGGTGCATTCACTGCCGCCGGGTATTCCTTCTTTCTGAGTATTATTTCCGGGCATGGTAGAGAAGGAGATCTGTACTGTAGAATGAGAATTCATTTATCTTGTGCCTTTCTTGAAATTTGCTTAGATTTTCCAGGAGAATGGACAGCAAACTTTCTTATGCCCATTTACTCTGGATTGTAATAGAACAGGGAAGTGTGGAGTTGAATCAATAGAGGTGCTATGAGGCTAGTGTAAAGGTTTAAATAAACGTGCAGGAAAGATACTTACCTTAAAGTAAAATTTTATTATCTATTACTCTCATTAAACAATTTCAATTGATTTGCTTATGAATAATATAAATATAATAATTTGAATAATATAAATACTTCGAAAAATTCGAATAATTTGAATAATATAAATATAATAATTCAAATAATTCGAATAATACAAATATAATAATTAGAATAATTAAAATAATATAAATATAATAATTTGAAAAGTAATTTATGAAAAAAGGAATAAAACAGGATGTTTATGTAAATTATGTTGATATAAACGAAATCAATTTTGAGTAATATATTAACGTATATTTCTAGGTTTAAATTCAAATAAAATTCAATGACTATAATTGAAAAATTTCTATCCAAACATGAAGACAAAAATCTTTAAAAATAATAACACCTTAAAAATAGATAACTATACAACTACTTTTTAATTTAAAAGTGATAGTTCCTAGAATTAAAGTCTTGAAATTTCTTGTGGCCGTTAAAGCTTTATAGTATTTTTATTTGTTCATGTAAGGATAGCACAAAAATATGCAAATTCTTTCTGTAAATATTCAGCTGGGTTGTATCGGGAGAAAACGAATGAAAGAAGAAACAAATAACTTTCTTTGATTTTTAAAAAATAGTTCCTCCTATCGATAAGTTTCATTTTTGTCCTAATTCTCATTTGTTTTTATCCCAGACATTTAATAAAATGGGAGGGAAATCTTCTTTCAGCGAAATTTTTATTCATGTGTCTTCCGTGCCCAGAAACCAGGGCAGACGATGCAGCGTTGATTATCTTACTATTTAGCATACATATTGCGAGAGTTATAAGAATTTAATAAACCGCTTGTTCTCTTCTAAAGAAATATTAATTAATGGTGCATTCACTGCTGCAGGGTAATCCTTTCTGTGCTTTTCTTCCCAGGGATGGGAGAAGGAGATCTGTACTGTAGAATGAGAATTCATTTATCTTGTGCCTTTCTTGAAATTTGCTTAGATTTTCCAAGAGAATGGACAGCAAGTTTTATCTTATGCCCTTTTACTTCGGGTTGCGAAAGAACAGAGGAAGTGAGGAGTTGAAGCAATAGAGGCGTTGTAGGGCTTGCATGAAAAAATAAATAAATGCAATAAATACTTCCTGAAAAGTTAAACTTTCACTCTCTATTTTGTTACATAATTCATATTCAATTGAATCTCCCACGACTTTAGTATAGCATACATCTAAAAAGAGATTTCGAAAATTTGAAGGAATGTAGCGGACGAGTATATTTATACTAAATCAGTAAATCGTTATTTGTGAAACTTAATATCAGATCAAGGTATGACACATATCATTTTATTCCATGTACGTGTTTTTGAGTAGTACTAAATCTCAAAAGTCCACTAAAGTTGTTATGTAATACAGAATTCATTTTAAAATCATCTATTATGAATTCACCTTATATTAAACTTCTCATAGAAGAGTAAATTTAGGTAAAACGAATCCCTTGTATAATAATAGCCTAAGTTATTTGTTCGTATGTCTTCAAATTTATGAAGCGGCTGGACCTGGAATGGATAGAGCCATATTGGATTCTTGATGATATCTTGATTATATCTTGATCTTAATGCTATTATTTCAAGCACTATTTTCCCCGGTTAAGAGTAGGTGATTAAATTTATCAATCTGTCACATAATAAATAGATAAAAATAACATTTTTTTCTAGCATTATGATGTCATTTCTATAACCATATCATTTAATCATTTCTTATTTTAAATTATTTAAATATCCTGCATTATATTCATACGTTTTATCACTGAACTTAGATATTGCGTAAATAATTTTCTTTCCTGTTGGGCTTAAATAGTAGATTAGGAACATATGTGATAATTTTAAATTTAATCATTGAATATTTTATGCTTCAAAGAAACTTTTATCACCGGCATTAACAGCAATTTCTATCTACCTCCAGGATGTAGTTGAAATGATAGCTTCTTTCCTTTACTTCCATTAATTACTGAGGCAAAAAAATGTGATGAATTTAAGTATAATTTCGACCTAGCTAAGAAAACTTTGAATTATCTTTCTAAATGAATTCAACTTGATTCTAAACTGTATTCACTGTATCGAGAGACTGTAGATGAGTATGAAGGGAATAAATAAATAGCGAATAATAAATAAATAATTGAGCTTGTACTAGTCAATTATCAGCCAAAAAACAAACCATTTTTTACCTGCCTTGCAGGGCACTAGATATTATATATGTTCTACAATAATGTTTGACTTTCTACGTCTAATAATTATTGAATTATACAAGATACATACGTAAATACGCACGTGCGTATGTAGAGACGTTAGGAGAAAACTAGTCATACTAACTTTAAGAATGGGGAAAATGTATAGTTTGAGTTCTAGAATATCATTGTAGGTGAAAACAGATGTGATAAAACATTTAAACTTCAGTCAGTCATGGTCAAAATGATTTCAATAAGATTTTGTATCCAGAAATTTAATGTGAGTAGAACACCCCCTTTTATTTTGTACAAGGAAGTAAAAAGGGATCGATTCAGTAAAATTTCAGTAACATTTTTTTCATCCTTGTATATAGACTGTGTTTAGTTTTCACCAGTTAAAATACATGTAACAAATAATTATATTATAAGTTTTTCCAATTCCTTTACCAACATTCAAATCAATGTAAATTTATTTCGTTATTTGCAAATTCAACCATTAAATTTAAAAATTTTGAAAGATGACATTTTTTTAAAGGGACATCTTTTAATTAGAAATTTTTAGAGTAGATAAGGTACTAAATACTTATGTATATGATACTAATAATTTGTTTAATATTATTCCCCTAAAGATTTCAATAAAAATAATTTCCTATAAAATATATTAAATGCCATATATATCTAGTTACGGGGTACTCAAATTTCTATGCTAAATGTGTAATAACAATACCTTAAAATTTACTTTTGATGTTTTCTCAATATGTATAAATACAAATATTTAATGGAACAGAAAGTGATTTATATATATATATATATATATATATATATATATATATATATATATATATATATATAAAAGTTTTTATATTTTTTGTTTCCTTCGAATTTTTACGCAAATACTCTTTTATCTGCTTTCTACTTTTCTTTGGCTCATATCGATAGAATGTTTTTTCCTACATTTATATAAACATCAGACACATTTATTTTAAACACGCTTTCCTTTATTTCGAACATTTCCACGAAATTCTTCCTTAAGCTGTTGTTCTAAAAGAGTAATTCTTTGAGTAAAGAAACCTTTATGAACATTTCTACCATAAAATGATTTGTTCATATGTTAAGTTTCTTTTCCTTTTTTAAATTTATTTAAATAATTCCTATCTCTAACGTTGAATTAATTTCTGAGGTAAGCACCATTATTTACATTCAATTTAATATCAATAATATATACAAAAAAATATGCTATAGGTATTTATATATTATATTTAAAATTTTGTTAAAAACTATTAAATAGCACAAAAACCCTAAATGCATCAAGGAGTTTGGGGAGGGGTTCTAATGATGGTATAAATTGTGTTAGCCATCAAGTTCCATGGTTTTTGACAATAAAAAATAATTTTTTGTTATTGACATTCAACTTGTGTTAGACATATGTGGCAACACAGATATCAAGGATCAAACGATTAGAAAAATAGTCTCTTATGAAGATATATTGAAAATTCCACCATTTGACTTGCATGATGCACCGATCGACCTTAAGAGTGAATTAACTATTGGAGAGAAAAATAATTCAGCTTTTTTTATTTCGAAAGGTATTTTAACAAACAATTTGTGATCTGCAACATGGGGTTTATATCTTTGCAAGAAACAATGATAGTTTCATAAACTCATGAAATATTTGTATATTTGTTCTTACCCGGAAGATTCTAGAATAGAATTCATCTAGAAATTTGGAAAATGCTTACTGAAAATTCTTTCCCATGTTATAAAGCAAGTAAAATCATAACATTAGTAATTATTTTTATGTCGTTTTTTTACCAATTTACAATATACACGCCTCAATGTGATACATTTTGGCTTACTGCAGATGATTAGTCAAATTACATAACTGTTTTTCATAATTAGAAAAAAATGAAAATTCATTCATTGCTGATACCTTTTTGAGAAAACGCAGTACTATGCTAAGCAGCATCATTTCATAATAATCGAAACCTCACTACAACTGCCAATTAATTTACATACCTATCTCACGAAGAAAACCTTAACAATGTCAAATAAATCGATCCCTTAATAAAAGTATAAATATTTGTTCTTATTACAAACGTCCAATTTGATTCTAATCCTGAATCAATCATGAACAAGCAAAGTGATAAACACCAGCATTTATAAAATTTGTAATAACAAGTAAGTAAACCACGTCTTAATAGTCGACTTATATATATATATATATATATATATATATATATATATATATATATATATATATATATATATATATATATATATATATATATATATGTGTGTGTGTGTGTGTGTGTGTGTGATAATGATTGAAATTAGTGTGATAATGATTGAAAAAAGTTAAAGAAATGTTTTTACAGCAGCCTGTTTTATAATTTAGATACTCATTTTTATAAATAGATTATACATGTATTTATTTTATTTCCTTAACAAAATAAATTATTATAAATGAATCTTAAAGAGTTCAAAACTGTGATGTGTTAGTTTGGATACCTAAATTTAAAAACTTGTTTCAGAACAAAATAGGAAAAGCAGTTTAGCATTGAGGAACAGTTTAGTGCAAAATGATCGTTTATTGTCTTTCGGGGTAAATAAACACGTCGTCTT
Organism: Pardosa pseudoannulata; assembly: GCA_032207245.1. NCBI lineage: Eukaryota > Metazoa > Arthropoda > Arachnida > Araneae > Lycosidae > Pardosa > Pardosa pseudoannulata. Next base: position 61,997,688 of record CM063502.1, on the reverse strand, counting down.
TTTAACCTAAATCTATAGTCGTAATATAAATTTTTAGAAGCTTTTGCAGATATTATATATCCATAAATCAAACGTAAAATCTGAGATTTATATTACATTATATATCTATTTACTATATATTTATATATTATATTATATATTTATTTACTATATATTTATATAGTATATTATATATTTATTTACTATATATTTATATATTATATTATATATGAATTTGTCAATATAATAAAAAAAATTAATTCTCTAGAACCCTCGTTTTAATCGTTATGACAAAAAATTGGTATCATAATGTGGAAAGATTTTTACGGTTAAATGCATAAAACGTTTTGAAATTCAGAATTTAAAAATAATAATGGGATTATCTCTTAAGAGAAATGATAAAACTACTAAATTTAAATAGATTAAGTAAAGTAAATATAATCAGAAATCACTAAAGTTTATCTTAAGATGCATTTAACAGAGATAGATTAATAAAGTAAACTGAAAGTTAACTTTATTAGTTGCAAATAATTGTATTATAAAAGCTATAGGTCATTAATAGCAATAACTTTAGCTATATTATTTAAAGAAAAATATATGAAATAGTCCCTATAGTCACCCAGCATTATGAAAATTAATAAAAAGTGTTATCTTTATCACTCCCTTGGTATCAAATTAATTTGAATTACGTAAAAACTTTCCAGAATGTACCTCAATCACGATGCCGAATTTAATCCAGATTAGAGTGGATGATTAGATGTCCATTTCCGATTGCATAGTTAACAGACATAATTGCAAACATATACACACAAAGTATTATATATATACTAAACGACCCGACAGACATTGTCCTGTTTAACTTTGTAAATCCAAAAATAGTAATTTTTTTAATAAATTATAAATTGGACCGTTTTGATGGAAAAGTAAGGAAAAAATATTTAAAAATACTTGACGGCACCACAAGTATTGTCATCACAAACGTAATTAGATTAAATTAAAAATCCCATATCTCCTCTATGGAGGTTTGACCCTGGGACATCTCGTACCGAAGCACGTTGCGCTGGCCACTGAGCCACAAATACGTTGGCGGTAAAGGGTTTCAAGCGGCATTATAATACTCTCAATAAAAGAGCAATTCTGAATTTTTAATAAAAAAAGACATTTTCTATTGGATCAAATTGTCAATCTAAACCATTTTCGAATCAACTTAATTACACAAAATGTCATCGAAACCAGTCTAGCCATTTAGGAGTTCTATTACAAACATGGACAGAAGAATATGTATAAAGATATATATGAGAAAGAGAGAGAAATGGAGTAGTACTTTATGCATACAAATGTTTTATCTACGCAAGCAATTTTGGATTTTAGTTTTTTATTTAAACTTATCAGCCATTTTTCTGTAAAGTCTTACTGTTATATAGATCTGACGTTTATTCCTAGAAAAAATTAATATGCATATATGTGTGTGTAACCTACATACTTAAAAAGCTATTGATTATATGACAAATTAATGGTAAAAGAAAATATAAGTTTGAAAAAAATCCTGAAAGTAATTTTTCTATTTTTGTTTTCGTAGCAATATTAATTATGTATTTACCAAAAGTCATTCTTTATGACTGTGAAGGAAATCCTTGTGATTCTTTAAAAACGTTTTTTACCTGTGTTAATGCTATCAAGACAGCATCTAAAAACATTAATTATGATGCGTATGATCTTTGGACATTTGGGAACTAAATCCTCTTCATTAGAATATGAATCAGGCTTCATTTTTTTTAAATCTCATTTGAACTCTACCTATTTAAACTGTATTCGGATTTAATTTTTCTTTGAAATACAATTTAAAAATATTTCTTTTATTAAACCTTATTCTTTTTTTCTTTAAATTTTAGTTATAATTCGTTTCTACCTTAAAAGTAAAAGTACATTTCGAATACAAAATTAATGATGCTCCTTAAAGTTAATCCGATTCTAATTTTAAAAGCAACAGTTATTTAAATAACAAAACATAAAGAATGATTAATCATATTAGAGTTGAAAAATAGAGGTTCAAATTTCTGACTTCATTTATATTAGTTGTCAAAAAATCTCTTTATAAATTTCAACTTATTAAGAATAATTGCTTTGCAATCTCATTCTGCAATACTATGAGGATAAGAACAATGTCGAAATAAAAAAGCAGTATTCTAGAAAACTCATTGCAGTTAAAACAAATATTATATTTAATAAATGCTGTAAGTGATGCAATTTATAAATATTATTGTTTAATTAATTTTGCTTTTTGGAAGATGTTTATATTTATTCTTATTTTCGCTTCATAACTTGTTATCCCAGTTAACCAGATAAATTCTTTAAGCAATTTATGAGTTAACTAGTGGAAAATATATTTTCTTGTTTGTATGTAATGTATAATAAAATTTTCAATAACTTTATAATTATAAAGCCTAATGAAAGAATGAAAGTACTGTATAAATCTATATTTAAATTTATTTTGCTTTAATGTGCTTCAAACACTTACATTATTTGTGCTTTCACGCTAGGATGAAGTATGTATTGTTAATTTTTAGTATTTTACGAGTCAAGCATAAAACAATAATTTAAAATTGATGACTAATTATTATAAATTAGGCTATTTTTTAATTTTTAATAATTAGTAGAACATCGTTGTAAACAATATTAAACACAGAACTCTTTTACATTTTCATTTATCTTTATATTTGAATAATGACTGAAGTAAATAAAAACAGAGGACAACATTTTTATTTTTAAGTTTTCTGAATATTTAGTTCAAATAAGGTGGAATGAACTAAATTATTATTATTTATTATAAATTAGGCTATGTTTAAATTTTTAATAATTATTACAACCTCGTTGCGAACAATATTAAACACATAACTATTATACACTATCATTTAACTTTATATTTCAGTAATGACTGAAGCAAATAAAAACGGATGACAAAATTTCTGCTTATAAGTTTTCTGAATGTTTACTTCAAATAAGATGGAATAAATATTTTAATTTAAGTTATTTGAATGGGATATTAATTCATAATTTAGCAGTATTAGATTATCGATTAGATAACCTTATTTGCTGGTATGAATAACATATAATTTGTGAAAAGCAGAAATTTTAATAGAAGGAATGTATAATTCCCTTTTTCTATTTTCAACATGCAGACTTAAAATACTATTAATTGTAAAAATTGTATAGCTGTTTTTTAAAATATAAAATAAATGATTTGTTAGAAAATTTTTAAAAAATAAGCATGAAAAAAAATAATTAAGGAAGTAAAAATTTGCAAAAAATAAATAAATAAATAAATAAATATCTTAATCAAAGTACATATAATAAGATTAACCCCTTCCGGTATGAGTTAATAATGAAAAATTGTGCATGAAATTACCATTTAATTTTTATTTAAAAAACTTGTTTCATTTTACAATTCTTACATATTCTTAATTAAAATCCACTTTTTACATAGTGTTAAATAATATCAAAAACAGTAAAATTAAGAAAATATCAAAGCAAAACATTAATAAGGTATACAGATAATAGTCTTCAAGCTAGTGGTACTTTTCAAAACAAAGTGCAAAGGAATTCTTAATTGTTTACACTGCCAAGTAGTCTCACTTTTAATTTGATTCTTGTAACACACACGGTATTTCTTAGTAGGTTTTCTTTTATTCTGACTCATTAATTTGGCAATGACTTGTACCAAGAAATTCTAAGTAAACAATATGCAATAGTGATTTGTGATTTTCAGAAGTGATAAAAGTGTTGCCAAATTTAGTACACTAGAAATTTTAAACTAAATTAATTATCATATTTAACAGTAACTTTAATCGCATGACGAGTGTAGCTCGTCATTGTGCGGTATGGAATGAAAAACTAATGACGAGCTAGACTCGTCATTTTACCGGAAGGGGTTAAAAGTTAGATACATATTATGGCATATGGATTAAAATATTTTATTCTTTATATTAGCTCTGTGATTTCTTGATTTTTTAGCAGAGAATGTATTATATTTTCATATATTAAATTTTAATAGAAAGAATGTCTAATTCCCTTTATCTGTTTTCAACATGCCGACTTAAAATACTATTAAATCTAAAAAATACATAGCAGTTTTTTAATATATATAATAAATGGTTTGTTAGGAATTTTAAAAAAACCACGAAAAATAAAATAAAATTTCTCGTTTAAGGAAGTAAAAATTTGCAAAAAAATTAAACATATTTATCAAAGTACATGTAATAACATTAAAAGTTAAATACATGTTATAGTATATGCATTGAAATCTGTTATTCTTTGTATTAGAGCTGTGATTTCTTGATTTTTTGCAGAGAATGTATTACATTTCTTTATGTCAAATAAAGTTTAAGTAATATTTTCTGTAGACATTCTGGATTAGTTTTTTTGAGAAAAAGAAGTTACAACTGATGTATTCCACTTTCTGTTGTAGGTCACAAGGAATTTTGCTTAGGTTCAGATTTATAATGTTTGACCTCTGAGATGTTAAAACTGAGGATCTACTTAAATGTTTGTAATTGGCCTAAAAAAATTAATTTTCCTGAAATATGAAAAGACATTTCAGGTAGCAATAAAAGTTTTGAACATGAATCTTTTTTAAACAGGTTTAATTAAACAGGTCGAAAAATCGTTTAGGCATAGTTTTCATAACCATATGCATTCAAATAATCTAAATATCCCACAAACGTAGAAACATCGATTTATAAATAACTGTATTCCAAAATATAAAACTATATCAATTAAAATTTTATAATATGTAACAGAGTGGCCTTGCAGTTTTGAGAAAGCCATTGTGGCATTTTACATATAATGGGATAATCTGTTTACTCAAATTTTGTACTTCAAAATAATGAAAGTTTGGCAGTATCATTTTATTTATTTACACCAGTAATATTTGTAGGTGTTTTGATGTAGGATATTATTTTTATATTTTTGTATTTAGTTAGAATTTGTAAACACGTTTATAATTTCTCCTGGCAGATAAAAAGTTATAGTGGCTAGAATTAGCTTTTGTATTTTTTATATTTTGATGTTCCCTTTTTTATCCATGTTTCTGTGATTAATGTGTTGGTTTCCTTATTTTTGCTACATAAATGAGTGTCTAATAAATTCAGAATTTAGAGTTGTGTGCTGTATATTTAGAGCTAACTTGTTTATGGGTAGGTAACCCGCATATTTAGGATAACTAGTGCTTATTCCTAGTATTGACACTTAATACTGTATCTTCAGATTTCTTCTATGCTACATTAATTTTTTTTATTCACAGTTTTTATATTTTCAACTTACTATGTATATTGGTATTTAATATTTGAATATTGTATTTGAATATATGAGAATTGGAATGAAGAGTTATGTACCGTAAGATATATAGCTTGTGCATGGTTAGGAAATTTCTATATTTATGATTCCTTAAGTGTATTGATTATACATTGGCAGTAACTGATTTAATATCGATAACAGTTTAGATATAATATGTAGTATTGTATCAAACTTTTTGTGATAACCATCGTTTCTAATATACAATCATCTTTTACTTAAATCATAAATACAACTTAATTTACGTGGACTTATTCAACTAATGTAAAATAAATTTCAAGAAATTTAGAAAAAAAATTCAAGAATATACTATGAAAATTTGCTTAACACTTAAAACATTTTACGAAACCCATTACTTAAAATTGCTCAGAATTTTCAAATTTTATTTCTGCTGTGTTCAATATAAAATACTCTATAGGCATGAACTGAACTATTTATGACTCTCCTTTTCAAGGCGCTGCAAAAGAATTTTGTCTGCTTATTGACTTAAGACATTATATTTAATTAAAATTCCACTTCTGTGGAATGCCAGCCTGGACCACTTTTTCACCGCTTTTGCTCTGCGAAAGACAAGGAGAAATTTAAAGAGGAAAGAAGTTTTTTTTTCACAATTTTTCGAGACATAAAAGTAAGGGTGAAAAGAGCTGCGTGACAGGCTAGTTTTTGATCCTCTTAAAAGAATGTTCGAATGCGATGGGGAGCAATAAAAAGGGATTTTAAAGAAATTAATAGGGTTCTTTCAACAAAGTTACTCCAACTTTTTGAAAAATTCAACTGCTCCCTCTCAGTGCAACACTTTTTATTTATGTTTATTACAAAAACTGTGAACGTTAAAGATCATAATGATTTCTACTGTCTTGGAGTGTACTACTACATTTTTAAATCTTTCTCAGAATAAATATTTTTCTTTTTACTCAAAGACAAATGCATATTAGTAGAGCCATTTTATAGAATTAATGATCTTGATCAAATAATTAGGATATAATAATAATAAAAAATTAATATATATTTATATCACAATTTTTTATAGAATTATGGTGTTTCATTTTCTGTTGGTATCTGGATAATAAACAAGCAGGTTGATAGCTGTATATTGTTATTAGTCTTTTAATGCTATTTTTAGAATTGAAGTTTGTAGGTGTTCGGAATCTGTTTTAAGATGCAGACCTCGGTTTTATTAGTCCTGATATAACAAAAATGTTGACACAAGTATTCTAAAATAATCATGCCTGGTACTACATACTGAAAAGAAAGACATGTGAGACGAGTTGACCTTAGAGAAATTAAAAAAAACTTTTCCAAACGAATTGAAATATAGTAATAATACAAATGTTAATTAACGTTACATTCTACTAACCAAAAAGTTAACTTTGATAGAATTAATTCTTCTTTGGGGCTGAATAATAGTCAAACAGGTAAGAGCATCTCAGCTATGGAGTCTTTGGGTTTGTATCCGGCTGCTGGAAATGGAATTTGTAACTATTCAGAATCGGTTTTAAGCTGTAGATACGAGTCTTATAAGCAATTATGAAGCAAAACTATAAGAGCTCTAAGCTTAACCTGTGTTCTGATTTATATTTACTGGATGACAACTTCATAGGATCAAAGGAATTGACTTCGAAATGTTTAAATATTAGAAGTCATTTGGTATCAAAATTATGTGGTAAAACACTGGCATGGAAATGAACCACAAATAAATTCCTAGAAGTTGTTTAACCCCTTGAATTCGGATGTATCATGTATGCAATACCTTCTAAATTAACTCAGACACTTATCTGGAAATGATAAATTTCACAGTAACATGCAGAGAGCTGCATCTAATAGTATAAAAATACTTAATAGTCAATCTAAAATATCACAATAGATATTCCCGTCTTTTAAGTACAATTAAAACATGTTGCCATTATGGTACACCCGTTCTCAAAGGATAAATATAGTTTAATGCTTAAAGGCTTACTTAATCTTAAATATATTTTACATATTATTTTCAAATTTTATTTGTAATACATTTTCAGATAGTTGTTTATTAATAGTTGAGCTCTTATAAGTCTAATTAGATATTTTAAGTTTGATTTCTTATACTACATTTTACCGTGACCGCCAGGTTTCATTAAAAGATAATAAATATCCCAAAAAATGTAATAAATTAGTTCCATTTAATAAAATCATTAAATTAAAATAGCTTTATTGCACTTAAGGGTAACTTTCTACTGAACTTCCCTTTGGAAAATATTCATTATGCCTGGAGGTAAAAGGGAAATTTTGAGAAGTAGAAGCAATGTTATTAAGTTTATATCTTCGTAGGTTTTCTTTTGTAATACAAAGCATTTTTCATGTTTCGTTTTCAATGAGGTGAGTATACTTAAATATTTAAAAAATATATTAAATGCTTTCTTCAAGTTCTTAAAATTTTTAAGAATATAAAGTACATTTAAAAAATTTAACTTGCCAAATTTATTAAAAATATAAATGTATAATAATTATTTCATTCAGAAAAAAATATTTCATTGTGAGCATAATCTATCATTACTCTATGTTTTATTACTATATTAGGTGTCTGGATCTCCCTTTCTTATTTTTTAATCTAAACAAAGTAACTTTATATATAAAATTATACTAATATTTTGTTTTTATAATAGCATTTTAAACACATGTCTAATTTTTAAAACCTATTTAGTATGGTTTAGTAGATAACTAATACTAAATTTGGAAAAGTTGAATATATAAAGAGGGAAATATATTGATTATTGAAACATCTAAATTTCAAAACTATCTAAAATAGTTTAACACGTTACATGGATAAATATCAAGAATTTCTTATAATAATCCATTGAGATTAAGCAAGAATCAATAATATTTTATTTATTACCTAATAGGTTGCTTACTAAATATTAAGTAATACTCTTGTTCCTTTTAAAAACATCAGTAGTAAATGTATGTAGTTTGAGTTTGGGATGTAAAGTGAACAAGTTCACAGTGTAATATGTGAATAATGTTATCTATGATAACAAATAACTGAAAATACAATACTTATAAGTATGATGTTTTCAACTTTTTAATAGTATCATTTTGTCTACAGTTTTACCGATATATAAAATATATTACTTAATCTTAGAATCATATTTATATTTATATTTCCATATCTCCAAACATCTTTACACTTTTGAACAGTTATGTGGAAAAATTTTAAACAAATATTAAAAAAATGTTCATAAAGACCTAAAAGTTTAAATTATTACACTGTCTCTACATGCAATAACGATAAAATCTATAAAAATGTTAATATTTTTTCTAGACATCTGAATATTTGGGCGAAAATTTAAAGAAAATATTTAATATTTCTTTAAATATTAAAGAACAGTTTTAAAGAAAATAAATTTTCTCCACATAATAATTAAGTAGAAATATACTCAGGCAGTGGATATTTATTCCATAACAACTTAAAAGGGTGGACAACTTGGAAATGACAGTATAAATTATAAGGAATTTGAAGATGACATATTTGATAGTGACACATAAACAAAGATTTGTTAATATTTATTACCAGGCAATGTTTCTCACTAAAGACGAAATTAAATTGTATGTAAGATTTTTAAAAGAGAATTCATATTAAATCTCATTTAGATGAATATTTCATATAATAGATTTTAAGTATTGATAAAAGTATCGTTTTTACTCAAGACATTTATTGTTTTCATTTGCTATGACCTTTTGTTTTATCCATATTTATTCTTCTTAGGTAATGCATTTCTTTGAGAAAAACTAATTCAATATATTTAAATGTGTATATATATAAGCATATTACTCTTGTTTATCTTTTGTGTTCATTATATTTTCAACAAATTCATGATGCTTCTGCACTTTCTTCCAAATCATAACAAATTCGTTTGAGGAATATTTTTACCAAAGGATGCGACTGCAAGGGTCGACAACTTGGAAATGACAGTATAAATTACAAGGAATTTGAAGATGACATATTTGATATTGACACATAAACAAAGATTTGTTAATATTTATTACCAAAATTAAAATGTATGTAAGATTTTTAAAAGAGAATTCATATTTAAATCCCATTTAGATGAATATTTCATATAATAGATTTTAAGTATTGATAAAAGTATCGTTTTTACTCAAGACATTTATTGTTTTTATTTGCTATGACCTTTTGTTTTATCCATATTTATTCTTCTTAGGTAATGCATTTCTTTGAGAAAAACTAATTCAATATACTTAAATGTGTATATATGATCATATTACGCTTTGTCTTTTGTGTTCATTATATTTTCAACAAATTTAGGATTCTTCTGCACTTTTTTCCAAATTATTACCAACAAATTCGTTTGAGGAATATTTTTACCACAGGATGCAACTGCAAGGGTGGACAACTTGGAAATGACATTATAAATTACAAGGAATTTGAAGATGACGCATTTGATATTGACACATAAACAAAGATTTGTTAATATTAATTACCAAAATTACCAAAATTAAAATGTATGTAAGATTTTTAAAAGAGAATTCATATTAAATCACATTTAGATGAATATTTCATATAATAGATTTTAAGTATATGATAAAAGTATCGTATTTACTCACTAAATTTAATGTTTTCATTTGCTATTACCTTTTGTTTTATCCATATTTATTCTTCATAGATAATGAATTTCTTTGAGAAAAACTAATTCAATATATTTAAATGTGTATATATATAAGCATATTACTCTTGTTTATCTTTTGTGTTCATTATATTTTCAACAAATTCATGATGCTTCTGCACTTTCTTCCAAAACATTACCAACAAATTCGTTTGAGGAGCATTTTTACCAAAGGAGGCAACTGCAAGTTCAGTCGTATTCAAACTAATTCAAAAAACTAATTCAATATATTTAAATGTGTATATATATAAGCATATTACTCTTGTTTATCTTTTGTGTTCATTATATTTTCAACAAATTCACGATGCTTCTGCACTTTCTTCCAAAACATTACCAACAAATTCGTTTGAGGAGCATTTTTACCAAAGGAGGCAACTGCAAGTTCAATCGTATTTTAACTTCATTGCTGATTATATACACTAAATTGTTGCATTAAAAGACCTTAGGTACTTAATCAGACTTAATTTTCAAATAAATCTGAGTTGTGTTTTTCGCTACAAAGAAACTTTTTCTTTGTTTTGAAATTCAAGAATGAGCTGCTTTAATAACTTGATTAAATTGGGTAAAAGGTGAATCAATATTTTCTCTCAGGGTATTCTCTAGACTCCAAAACTGAGACTTTTCTAAACATTTCCCACTTGGTTTTTTTTCTTCTTTAAGTGATTTTTTTCTATGAGAAGATGAAACTTTAAACGTTATAACGGTTACACGGTGGACGGTAAATCTCCCTGCTTTCGATATATTGATTAAAGACTATCAAATCGGGATTTTCGTTATTTCTATAACATTAGGGGAAATAGAACTCACAGTTTTTAATAGTGAATTTTAATTTATCGAAAGACAAAAATTTGTGTATCACACTGATCCTTTCTGAGGCTATGGTAAATACACTTACTTTGAAAGTCGTTAATTTTAAATGTCTTTGATAAGCCATTTTTATCTTTCTATCTATCTGAAATTTATTAATACATTCCAAATTAACAAAATTAATAACCATATTGACCTCATAAAAGGTATTAGTTATTAAAGTTAGGTTTAAAAGAGGAAAAGGCAAATTAGGTTTGGTGTGGTTTGGTTTGTTTTGGAGCCCTACTGTTTACTTTTTTGCAAAACGAAGACAAATTGGGAAGCCAATATCTGTACATAAACCTTGCTGCATTTGATTAAATTTCATTCATTCGTTATAAACTATTTAGACTACAATATTTAAAAAATATTCTTCATAAAAAAGCAATAAGAAGCATAATCCTATCGTTTAATAGTACTAGTGGATGCTTGTAAATATAATAGCAGTTTGTAAGTATAATAATCTAAAATAAGATAATAAAATCAAATTGACTTAATCGAATAATCAAATTTATTTTTTCAGTCAGCCTCAATTGAAAAAGTAATTAAATACAGTATTAATAAGGAAAAAAAGTGTTTTCGTAAAGATTTGAAACTATGATATAACTTCACCAGGTGTTGTGTAGGTCGAAAACAAATTAAAAAATATGATTTTTATGTTCCAAGTAATTAAATTTTAAATATTTAATCTATGTATTTCATAGCCAATCATTTAAAATCACTGGTTGATTAAAGTAATATACGATAAATATTTTTAAATAAAAAAGAGCCAATATATATGCTCCATTGACGTTGATTTTATTTAATTGGCAATTATACTTTTAACATATTCAGCTTACACCTTTGAAAGATCATAAAAAATGTGAAAAGCGGAAATAAAAGCTTCTACAACTAGAAATTTATCTCTAGTTTAGAAAGAACTTTTTGAGAAAGTCATAAAATCTTCCACATATAGTTATAACCATGTCGGTATCAAAAGAGCCTAGAAATAAAATATTTTACCAAACGCAATCCTTTGTTTACCCATTTTTGACATTTTAACGAATATTTTTAAACATTATAACACTTCGTCTCAAAGTTGTCCTAACACAAATTCCGGAAATGTACTACCAAATGCAAAGACATTGTCTTTCAATTTCTAATGTATTTAAAGGAAAAAATAAGCATTTTTATTACTATTATTGCAGGATTACTCTTAACGTAAGAACAATGTTTATCCATGACAAATCTTTATTTTTTTATCTAGTTTTACTTTGTTTACATGGAATAAATATAGCAATACTTTAAGTTCAAAGTTTTTTAGTGTAACTAGAATAATATCTCTTTTCACAAAATATTCATAAATTGAACCAATTATATAAGCATAAATTCTTACAGTTTTGGAAGAGGCGGTCTTTTACCTATTTCATATTCAGTGTTTTATGAAAATAATATCTTTTGAGTTGAAATAAATACTGGATACAATAATAAATTTTTTCTGAGTGCTAAGCATTTTGAGAATAAAATCTTGAAATCTGTCTTTTCATCTAGTAGGCATGGAAGGTTATTGGTGCTTGTGTATGTAAGCTTGCCAGTCAACGCGAACCTGTGAAATGTCTTTCACTGATGGTGTTTCCCCTGTCTATATATCCCTTCTGTCTCTACGTCAGGGGTTACCAAACTTTTGTTACGCTTGCCAAATTCCCTGCCTTTAAAAAAGAGTGGATTAGAGAGCTGCACAGCAGGAAAAATTAAACTATAGGTAGTTAAATATTTATTTCTATGAAATAGGACAACCTAATAATATATAATTTTTGTCCCCAATGAATATTACAGTGTATAAGACTGATAATTTATCACTATATTTTTATAATACATTAAGTAATTTTATTAGTACAAATATGGCTGTTGTCAATGGTGTGGTGAACTAAACTTTTCAAATACAAACTTTTTATTACAATACTAATATTTACATATAAAATAATACAAAATCATTTCTTTAGTTTTCAACATTTTAACCAAAATTTTGCTGCAAATTACAAAGTAATAAAGTGAAATGTATGAAACATCTACTGGCTGGACGATATATCATCATATTTTGGACTACATAGATGTGGTGTTTAAATGTAATACCATAAAAATAATGTAATATGTAATATGTAATCTAATATATAATATCTAATATAAAAAATAATGTGTTATTCTCGATCTTCCAAAATTTTAAATTTTGGCTCAACTATATTGGCAAAAATATAAGTTCTTCTCTAAAACGAAACCATATTTAAGCGAAATTTAACTATTCGAGATATTTGTATTCCATTAATTGATTTTTTAATATTTATCTAAACTATAACCGGGATAAAAACTCATACTTTATTTAAAATATTATCTCAACCTATGAAAATTTGTATAACAATAGTTGACCAAGCAGTGGCACGTGGTTCGCACTTTGGTAACCGCTGCTCCGAGCAAACTGGGATTTCTGTATGTCAAACGAAGAATTCGAGGTCTTTAATCCAAGCAGACCTTCAGAAACACATAGTATTTTTCTTTGAATACCGATATAATATTACACAATTATTGGTATAATGTGTATATGACATTGTTAAATTTCACAAACATTGAAGTTAAACTATGAAAACTTTTAAATTAAAATCTGTTAATTATTAACTAATAGATCAAGTTCAATTTAATAATTTATGTATGAACATGTACCCGTTTTTCACTGATGTTGTTATCTGTGTCTAAATATTCTCTCTCTCTCTCTCTCTCTCTCTCTCTTCGTTGACTATGTGTACCTGAAAAAATTCGAAATCTGTAATCCAAGCACACCTTCAGAAAAAATGATAAGCATTTTTCTGTAAAATATTATAGTCTAAAAAAGTTCAAAATTGTGTATAAAACAGTATAAAAGCAAAATTCTTCAACTGAGATTATTTCAACTGAGAACTGTAAAAAAGATTAGACACGATTTTCATTCCAGCCGCATAGCAACAAGCAAAGCGCATAGTAACCAGTCACAGCCCGTCAGAACGACGCTTTCACGGTAAAAATGGAATGCTTCTCAATGGATGTCAGTATTTCAGAGGCTGTTTTTAAGATCTTGTGATGCACTTGGCCCCTGGGCTAATTTGCTAAAACGAGGAGACCGCATAGCTGATTTTCCCCCCTTTGAACAGCGGGATGGTGAGAATTCACCAAGGTTTTAGAGCGAAACGCATCGAAAATACTCCACTTAGCGAGAAGCTGAAATTTCTTAGACGTTTTAGAGAACTAAGTAGGGAGAGTATGGCTGGCAAGCTGATTTCAAGTCCATGATTGAAGGAAGATCCTACCTGATAAAAATTACAATTTATTAAACCACTCCCTCACTTTTTGTATAAATTTATTAAGGAAGTATTATTATAATTTTTGTTTCGATACTTCGAAACAAGTTTTACTGATTAAGTATTTTTATATGTATTTAATAATGCTTGTTCATTAGTAATTATTTTTCAGGGTTTAACTTCGATAATATTCTTCCATTGTGCCAACGAATGTCATCAAACATCATCCATATAACTTCGTTTAACTTTGCAATTTTTTTTTGTTTCACTGGGCCATGAGTGTTATCGATTGATGTAATTTTGTAATAGGACATATTAGTATACTTTTTTATGGAGAAACTTACTATGTATTGCGTCTATGATTGGAGCTAGATACTTAATTTCATTGCTTAAATTTATATGAACCATTAAAACCTCTAAATTAAACTGCTTATTACAAACTTTACTTTGTAATAAGCAGTTTAATTTAGAGGTTTTAATGGTAAGGGTTAATTAGAGGCTTTTTGTTTCACTGGGCCATGAGTGTTATCGATTGATGTAATTTTGTAATAGGACATATTAGTATACTTTTTTATGGAGAAACTTACTATGTATTGCGTCTATGATTGGAGCTAGATACTTAATTTCATTGCTTAAATTTATATGAACCATTAAAACCTCTAAATTAAACTGCTTATTACAAATTTTCAATAGAACAATTTAATATGCTAACACCATTACATTCTAGATATTTTGGCCTTTGAAGTTTCATGTTTACCTTCTTTATGACCATTTTAACATTCTGACCACAAAAGAATACACATATCCCCCATTGAAGAATGAGAATAAGTAATAATCAGAGTCAAGTTTGTAATAAAAATATTTAAAAATTAAAACTCAAATAAAAACGCAGGAAAAGGGATATTTTACGAACTAATGATAGTTAAGAAATTTTGTTTTAGGTTGAAATAATTACAAATACTTCTAGTAGTCTTGTATGATATATTTTAATTTTCATTTATTCTTAAACGATGGTGTCTACACAATATATGTATTAAATATAGCTAAATTTTCAAATATTCTTTCTTTTAAATGAATAGATATGATGAAGCGGTTGTTCACATATAGATAGATAAATATGCTTACGTTATAAAATATTTTTAAAAATATTTAAAATCGTGATTATTTCTTTAGAGCATATAATTTACTATATAGTATCAAAAATGTAAAGAATAAAAACTAATATCGAAATTTTCATTTGAGTTAATAAAAGGTTCTTTCAAAAGATTAAAACTTTTGTAAAGATTTTACCAAAAAAATTACAATTATTAGAGTTAGTTTTAAAGGTTAAAATGTTCTTTATAAAATGAAAATTATATATTTATATAATGTGGTTTTTCATTTTAAGTGATGTTATATAATAGTTTCTGTTGTGTGAATTGATATTTGTAAGATAAAAACATGACTTTCCTTTAATTAAATGCATTCACATCAGCTATTGAAAATATATAAGTAGAATTAAAGAGGGATGAATTGTTATTTTTCGTTATTTCTTTCCTTATGCAGTCATTCCATCTCTAAAGCACTTGAATTCAATGCAAAGAAGGAATCTCTCAAGGCACCCTCCGGTATTGTGTAAGTAAAAACCCCAATTTGCAAACATCTCCGAAGAAATATTCTTTAAATCTCCGTTTCTATATTTATGCAGTACACGCGAATCAATTTCCGATGCTTTCACTTTTCCCCACGGATATCTCATTGAGATATCATTAGAAAAAAAAATCCCATTTAAAAAAAAGTATCTTTAAAGGTATATTCACAGAAACAAATAGAAATACAATATATTTAAGAGGGCTTACTTTCGGGCTTTGAAAAATTGTAATCAATGTTACAAATTGAAAATATTTGAAAAATGATTCGGGCTGTTGTGTCGTATTGGAAGATAATACATCTCAAATACCGCCAATCTCAGGGCTTACCAGATGCTGCTGCCTTCAAAATAGAATTTAATGAAATGTATTTATTTCTTAAAATGATCCATAAAGTTGCTTCAATCGATGGAAATACGTTTTATATTACTTTAGCTCTCAAATTTTTATTTTGATATAGAGAATTTTTGAAAACTAGTTGAGCAAGTATTTTTAATATACGCATAAATATTTATGCAGTCTTTTCAATAAGTAATAAGAATATACAGAACACAAATCGCCTTTAATAGATATTCTTCCATGGCCTCATTCGAAGTAGCTACAGTTAAACTTGATGCATTTCTTCCAACTTCAACAACTGTCCACTTCTTAACCCTTAATTTGGCTAAGTCCGCGACTACGAACAATCAAATAAATAAAATATAGTGGGTAAAATAATTGTCAGTCTTCGCCACAGCGGACATTATCTCAAAAATGGAAAATGATATATTTTTTTTGTTTATTTTACAGAGATCCTAATGTCTATAAAGACATGGGAAAATAACATAAATTAAAAAATATTTGAAAAAACATCTTGTCAAATTAAGGGTTAAACACGCTTGAAATCACGTTATTTCAAAATTGCCTTTGCAGCTTTTGTGCGGGCTTTGTCGCTTTCGAAGGTCTCTTATTGGTTCCTTGTGTTGAGGAACCAATTAGAAATCGCATGGTGGAATATCAGGACCTTTTGAAGGATATTTTTCACTGGAAAGCTCCGGTACACAATTAGAAATATATTGCATTGTGTTACCGTTGTCTAATAATAAGTCATTCTTTAGCAATGGATGATACTTTTAGATATGTTCTGATATCTTCGCTAAAATATCGGAGTTGTTTGAGAAGTTTAGAAGTATTACTAGATTCTTTCTTTTATAAAAGGTTGTTAAGTAAGAAATCCGTAGTTCGTTGTCTCTGTGATGGATGATGGATGTCTCGTAATCCTCGATATTGCTTCATCGTGGAAACCATCACGTATTTTGTATCCGATGCCTATTTTTGCAAATGAGTGCAACATTTATTAGCGTAATGCTACTAGAAAGACTGGGCGTAGGTAAAAGCTACTGGCTGAGAAACAAGCTTGTGTGAACACTTTTTAATATCTGCCCAAATACCACTTCCGTCTAATTATTTTATTGATACCGATGTTAACATTTGTTATATTATACAAAATTTTTATGGTAATTAATAATTTATCAACAAAATGAGTCATTACATTTTGAACATACTGCGTATATTGTTAACTTCACTTTACATGCTGAAGAATAATTTTTTAATCTCCTGATGTGACCAGAATTTAAGAATATTGTCTTAAATATACCCTAAATGAGGTTTATAGGTACATCCTCCTTACCTCCTTTACAATCCTCCTTATTTTAAAAAGCTTTATTATGAAACAAATAAAGATTTTGGTAGATTATTAATAGTATATACCATGAAATTGTTTACATTTATATTACTTATGTAAGAGGCGGATTGCTATAAATTTGTTTCATTAAAAATTTTATAAGAATTTTATGGCAAAAGGTACTGTTGAGTATTTTTATTTTATTTCTGCTCTCGACTCTGTACAGCTTTAAACCGATATTTTTCAATTTAAAATTTATTTTTCAGTTCCTCGGTATATGTTTAACAGTTACTCGACTTTATACCCGGTGAATATCTCATATCATTAAAAAATTCTCAGTAAAAATATATCTTTAAAGGTACATTCACATAAACAAATAGAAATACATTTAAGAGATCTTTGAAAAATTTATTACAATTTAATAAATATAGATAGTAAGAACTGATTCATGCTGATGTGTCTTATTGAAGTATAAATACATCTCAAATACCACCAATCTGAGGTTTAACTAGATGTTGATGGTTTCACAGTATAACTGAATGGAATGTATTTGTTTCTTAAAATGATTCATAAAATTGATTTAATGGATGGAAATACTTTTATATTACTTTAGCTCTAAAATCTTTATTTGATTTTTTTAATATTACTGGAGCATACACTCTTAATATGTATTTATGTATGCAGTTTTTAATGTTACATAAGGCAATATACTTTTTTAAACTTTTATGTGTTCAAAAACAAAGTATATTGTCTTGAATGTGAATATGCGCATTACTTGTTTAGCTTCTCTATCAATCTTTTTAATTTTATTAGGCTTACTTAACTATTTAGGATTTTTGTCATCTACTGCTTTTGCATACAATGAAATTATTCACATTTACATTACCAACATATGAAAAAGACTGCTATAAATTACATACAATAACAACTGTGTACAAGTTTTAACGCAGGAGGTTTTTACGGATGTATACTAATTCCATTTAATTTCACATTTTGGTTCTATAATGTTTGAGCCAATCTTTTTTTATCTCCTTTTTTACGAATTTATTTTTCAGTAGCTCAGTTTGTTTTAATCCTTTAAGAAACGGGTACATCAAATATGCAGCAGCTTTCTAATTGACTCAGAGCGAGTATATCATTAATAATATTTTAAGTAAAACATTTAATTAGTATTTCTTATTTCCACTAGACGTAGCCCTATGTCTGTTATAGGTGAACTTGTCTACAAGTGATATTTGAATACTAGTGACTCATGTGGTTCAATTAAAGATGTTGCATATATGATACGCCCGTCTTCAAAAGGTTAACAGTTACTCGTAATTATAAGGCAAAAAATTTTAAACCTTTCAGAAATTCTCTCCTAAAAGTTATCTAGTTTTTAATATGTAAAATTTGGATGTATTACTAACATAAAAATAGTTGTAAACAATATGAACAAAAATATAATAAAAACGGTTTGTTTTTTAAATAATTTCTATGTACAATCTTATATTTATTAGAAAAATCAGACGTGTGACATAAATTTAACAAGCTTATATCACAAAATTATAAATTAGAGAATTTATATTTTTTTTCTCAATTTTAAGTTGTTTTTTAGTTCAACTTGTAAAGGGTTATTTTCTCTATAAATATCCTTTAATAACTATATTTTACTCAATATATCTCCATTCTTTTGTGTTTAAGACCAAGCATGTTTTATGAACTTTTAACAAAGAAGTTTATTAAAAAGTTAACCTTTAATTAAATCATCAAAAAATTTAAACTTAAGATATTAGAAAAAAAAAAACTTTGCGAAAATATATTGTGTAAAGTTAAGAAGAAATATATTTTTAAGGTAAATTTGCTTTGATAAATTGTATTAAAAATTTAATTTATCAATTTTTAATATTAAAATTCAATATCGTTTGTAAAAATATTGAGTAATAAAGAGTGCACTTAATGTATTCATATATGTCCGTTATGAACAATATATTATTATTTAGCTTCGTATTTTCATTTCTTTGTTTTAATAATTGCAAAAACTTTCCTCATTTGTCTTAATTCGCATTTCACCTTTTATTTACCCCAGTTTGGCGATGTTGTCCTTCTATAATAGGTACGTACATGCTAAAGGGATTCGGGGGAGAACGAATTTGTTTATGGAGGTTTTATCTAATATTCTACTTTACTGTAATTTAGAGACATTTTTCTACACTTTGAATTCAAGTTGATACTTTATATTACAAAATTGTACAAAAAAGTATGATCCTACTAGATACTACTAGATAAAAATGTAGTTTATCAATTTTTAACATTAAAGTTCGATATCGTTTGTAAAAATATTGAATAATACAGAATGTACTTTGTGTATTCATATATGTCCGTCATGAACAATATATTATTATTTAGCTTCATATTTTCGTTTCTTTGTTTCAATAATTGCAAAAACTTTCCTCAATTGTCTTAATTCGCATTTTCATCTATTCTCTACCACAGTTTGGCAATGTTGTCCTTCAAAAATAGGTACATACATGCTAAAGGGATTCGGGGGCGAATGAATTTGTTTATGGAGGTTTCATCTGTTATTTTACTTCACTGTAATTTAGAGACATTTTTCTACACTTGAAATTCAATTTGATACTTTATATTACAAAATTGTACTAAAAAGTATGATACTACTAGATAAAAAATTTAATGTATCAATTTTTAACATTAAAGTTCAATATCGTTTGTAAAAATATTGAGTAATAAAGAGTTTATGTATTCATATATGTCCGTTATGAACAATATATTATTATTTGGCTTCGTATTTTCATTTCTTTGTTTCGATAATTGCAAAAACTTTCCTCATTTGTCTTAATTCGCCTTTCACCTTTTCTCTACCACAGTTTGGAGATGTTGCCCTTTAAAATAGGTACATACATGCTAAAGGGATTCGTGTGCGAATGAATTTGTTTATGGAGGTTTCATCTGATATTCTACTTCACTGTAATTTAGAGACATTTTTCTACACTTTGAATTCAAATTGATACTTTATATTACAAAATTGTACAAAAAAGTATGATCCTGCTAGATACTACTAGGTAAAAATGTAGTTTATCAATTTTTAACATTAAAGTTCAATATCGTTTGTAAAAATATTGAGTAATAAAGAGTTTACTTTACGTATTCATATATGTCCGTTATGAACAATATATTATTATTTAGCTTCGTATTTTCATTTCTTTGTTTCAATAATTGCAAAAACTTTCCTCATTTGTCTTAATTCGCATTTCACCTTTTCTCTACCACAGTTTGGAGATGTTGCCCTTTAAAATAGGTACATACATGCTAAAAGGATTCGTGTGCGAATGAATTTGTTTATGGAGGTTTCATCTGATATTCAACTTCACTGTAATTTAGAGACATTTTTCTACACTTGAAATTCAAATTGATACTTTATATTACAAAATTGTACAAAAAAGTATGATCCTGCTAGATACTACTAGGTAAAAATGTATTTTATCAATTTAACATTAAAGTTCAATATCGTTTGTAAAAATATTGAGTAATAAAGAGTTTACGTATTCATATATGTCCGTTATGAACAATATATTATTATTTAGCTTCGTATTTTCATTTCTTTGTTTCAATAATTGCAAAAACTTTCCTCATTTGTCTTAATTCGCATTTCACCTTTTCTCTACCACAGTTTGGAGATGTTGCCCTTTAAAATAGGTACATACATGCTAAAAGGATTCGTGT
>CM063502.1:61964040-61971540 GCA_032207245.1 Pardosa pseudoannulata | reverse complement strand
CTATTATATTTTATATATTATTATATATTATTTTATATATATATTATTAAAACTCAACAGTACTAAAAATGCTAGTGTTCTTATAGATTTAAACATCACATGTTAAATAGTATCTCCTATTTAAAAAGCAAATAAAGTTAGAAGAATTAATCATAAAAAGATCTGTATTTTCTCAAAATTTTGAATTTGTTCTTAATAAATCATTTCGTCAATATGATTGACATTTTTTAACTGTTTTCATTGCAGTGACTTAATCCCATTAGTCTTCATAAAACTTTCGGTTGTTATTATCAATGTCGTGGACTCGAAAGCAAGTCCAAAATACTTTAGCTTATGTAATATTATCAATAATTATATCTTAAAAAGACTCACTACCATTAATTGTAATCAACGTTAAGTATAACACAGTAGGCAGTTAATGAGCATGTGGGTGTTACATTGGTTTTACAACCTATACGCGATTTGTATTGAATATCTATTAATTTTATACTCTCTAATAATAGAAACTTATCACGCTACATTCCCATCAGTCTTTCTCTCCTTGAATGGTATATTACGAAAACTCATCAGGATTTAAAATGCTAGTGCTCGTATTGATTTAAACGCAGCGAGCAAGGCGTTCTTTCCTTTTCAGGAGGCAAATAAACTCGAAAGAATTAATCATGGAAAGATCTGAAAGTTCTCGGAACTTCGAATTTGTTCTTAAATAATCATTTCACTACAGTGATAGACATTTTATATTTGTTTTCATGGGAATGACTTCGAATCCCATTAAAGTAAGTGATCCTAAAACGTGCGGTTGGTTTCATCGAAATCGTGAACTAGAAAAGAAAGTACCATAAGCTGTACATTACGAGTATAAGAAATTGTTGGGTTTTCACTTCTTAATCAACAGTGGCCATTCAGAGATAATTTATTTGGTTTTGAGCCAATCACTTTAAAATTTACGTTTTACATTAGCGCTATATTTATTTAAATTTACTTACTAAAGTTAAACTATTATTTTATAGGTTGTTACTTATTGATATTTTTGGAAAAATAGATTCATTAATAACATTTCCATTCAAATTCCAAATATGCATAATGCCAACATTTTTATGAATAGGACAACTTTTAAACCTTAAAATAAATCGTAGTTATTACCGTAAATATTGAATTAAAATGCTGAGAGATAAATTAAAATAAGAAATAAAAATTATTTATCATGTTTTTAATATCTATAACAATTCCTTTAAGAAGAGAATAGATAAATTAACTCTTCAAAATATATCAACATGATCTATTATTTTATATGCTATACGGTAAATATTTAATAAATTAAAAGAGTATAAGTCTGTCAGAAATACACCTGGAAAGTTTCAAATGTTCATTAAATTCTAAAATCTAATAAAACGTTATTAGTAATAACTGTGTTGTATTTTCTGGTAATAATTATACTGCAGTAAATTCAAAACCTTTTTCTCTATCTCATTAGTAGATATATTTTGCAATTTGTTGATATAGACATATTGGATTTGCTGTCAGATTTCACTGAACTACAAAGCTACTGGAGCTTTAAATACAAATAACTTCGTTGAGAAATATTGAATCGCACATAATGAGGTCAGTTTAGATGGTGCAAATAGTTACCTGTTAGAATAACGATGTGTTAAACATAATCCAATGACCTTATGTAATAAAAGGAAATTTTTTATTGGCGGTTAAAATTATGAGAAGAATTAAATTACATTAATTCTAATAATTATTCTTATAGTTCTAATGAACTAGAATAAAAAATATTCATTTGAGAAGCATGGTGTGTATTTATTCCAACTCAGCAAACTATATTTCTAGAAAGATATGAAGTATTTTATGTATAAATTGACTTCAAATTTTTACACAAATGTTAGATATATATAATTGTGATAAACTTTCTGGAGTTTTAGAAAAAAATTTATTAAGATTTCAAAGGTATTTCTATTTATATCTCACAATTTATATCAGTTCTTACTTTAAAGATATGTAAGTTTAAAATTTTCTCATCCTTTTACATATATAATTATAATAAACACCTCCTTTTAAAATATAACCCAAATTATGAAGGATAATTTTCTTTAAGTAAAAATTTCAGAATAAGATTTGTACCAATTTTATTTTTCATACTTTATTACAATAAATACATTGAATTTAGTGTAATTTAGTTTGGTTAATAATAATTAACAGAATTTAACAATAATTAGTTTACCAAATAATTTTTTAACCTATAATTCATTAATCAAATTAACTAAATTTAATTTGGTTTTTGATATACTCAAAAGATTTATTTCAAATGTTGATGTTATGCCCATACTTATAATGGCCTATTTTATTTCATTTAATGATACCTAGATGAAAGATTTATTATAAGTATTTAAAATTAATCATTAATAACTTAATTATAAAGCCTAAAAATTTAGATCAAGCTATAAATTTTTATTTCCTTTATAAAATGAACTTATATAATCCTGACAAGAAACATGTATTGTTAAATCTGTATTGCAATTTCTTAACATCTTAAGATGTCTAACAAGAAATATTAATTAAGATTAATTTATTTTGTTATATAATATACAAAATAATCTTTAGACGTATTTAAGCCTCTTATTGGTTCAGTATAATATACTTTAATATAGGAAGCTCTTTTAAAAGATCATGTAAATAGATCAAGAAAATCTTTTAAACTATTAAATGTATTTATCAGTATCCATGCAGAAATACAGTGAAGTTTATCTTCAGTTTAAAGAAAATGTATCTATATTTAAAAAGTAGTATTTATGATTTCATTTAAATCGTTGACTTGAAGAAATTCTAATTCTTTTTGCCAGTAAAAATTATGCTAGAGTTAAAAGATTAGAAACTGCTCTCAGTCTGAAAGTTCGTGCGGAATTTAGGAAAGAATATAATTTTATGTCTCGAAATTATTTAAAACACAGTAGCTTACAAAACGGGATATAAGATCTAAATATTCCACGAGTCGCCCATTTTCTTATTTAATTAACAAACAAACCTTTAGAAGAATATTTTCGATGCAGTTTCTTACGCTTTCAATTTTCTTTTCGAGAAAATTTTTCCGCTGAGACAGAAAAAAGTTTCTCGCCTCCCCCCCTTTACTCCACCATTCTATTTTTTATTTTTTCCTTAAACGCATTATTTAAAACTTTTGAGAAACCATTTTTGTAAAAACGGCTTTTCTTTTTTAAGTTTTGTTAGACAATTTTGTTATTTTTTGTAGATTTCAGTTATTTTTGGCATTAAAAATATCTTTGTATCCATCGAATTTTGAACTCTATACAAACGAAGTAACAGTAAAGTATATCGTACATTGAAAGTTTTATGGCAAACAATCTTCTGTCAGGATTTAAATATTTTAGTCCCTTTAAAAAAAAAGAAATTTTATATAATGCCTTAAAACAATGGTATCATTGCAAACATAGGGTTACATCGGATACAAACGAATAGGATTTTAAAATGACGAGGAGTTTTAGAATGTATAAAAGAATGTTCGCTGTGAAAACGCAAAGACCTTAAGTCTGCTGTTTCACTTACGTGGAAATTGTACAGTCCAGAGTAAATAGTTAAATTGTGCAGTCAC
Source organism: Pardosa pseudoannulata (assembly GCA_032207245.1). NCBI lineage: Eukaryota > Metazoa > Arthropoda > Arachnida > Araneae > Lycosidae > Pardosa > Pardosa pseudoannulata. Next base: position 61,967,930 of record CM063502.1, on the reverse strand, counting down.
CATTTAAGTACCATAAAGTGTAACACGCTAAAATTATTTTACTCTTTTTGTCGGCTGTATGGAAAGAGCTAAAATCCACGCTAGCGTAAGAATTTAAGATGAAATGGAGTGATGTTTAAACAAAGAATAAAATACTTAAAATTATCTTTAAGCGACGTTTGAAATGATGATGAGTGAAATCTGTCGACTTTAGTGAAACAACATTTTATGTACTTTATAGCTATAAGAATACATTTACCTTATAGTTCAGGAATTAAACTGTCACCTTAAGCGTCACAAGATGACGTTTATAAAAAATAAAACCTCATGGTTATACAAAGAATACATAAGTTTACATAAGTATACATACATATGTTTACCTTATGTTTAAACAAAGAATAAAATATTTAAAATTATCTTTAAGCGATGTTTGAAATGATGATGAGTGAAATCTGTCGACTTTAGTGAAACAACATTTTATGTACTTTATAGCTATAAGAATACATTTACATTATAGTTCAGGAATAAAACTTTTACTTTAAGCGTCACAAGATGCCGTTTATAAAAAATAAAACCTCATGGTTATACAAAGAATACATAAGTTTACATAAGTATACATACATATGTTTACCTTATGTTTAAACAAAGAATAAAATATTTAAAATTATCTTTAAGCGATGTTTGAAATGATGATGAGTGAAATCTGTCGACTTTAGTGAAACAACATTTTATGTACTTTATAGCTATAAGAATACATTTACCTTATAGTTCAGGAATTAAACTGTCACCTTAAGCGTCACAAGATGACGTTTATAAAAAATAAAACCTCATGGTTATACAAAGAATACATAAGTTTACATAAGTATACATACATATGTTTACCTTATGTTTAAACAAAGAATAAAATATTTAAAATTATCTTTAAGCGATGTTTGAAATGATGATGAGTGAAATCTGACGACTTTGGTGAAACAACATTTTATGTACTTTATAGCTATAAGAATAAATTTACATTATAGTTCAGGAATAAAACTTTTACTTTAAGCGTCACAAGATGTTGTTTATAAAAAATAATACCTTATAGTAATAGATTTATTTGGTATCATATGTAAACACAGTGCTGTAAAATTAATCTTTAAATAGGTTAGGTTACCTATCATTAATTTAGTCTTTGCACCTATTGAAAAGGTAAATTTATGTGTGATGACCGAAAAATCTTAAAATTTCAGTTCATCTAGGAAAGTTTATAATAAATATCAGATATTCGGAAATTTGGTTGTTTATAAGATTGCTAGCTACCTTTGCTGAGAAATAAAAATCATTCCGGAAAAATATAAAAAATTTACAAACTATATTTTAGCTGTCCCCGAAAATGGATGATGGGCATTATGGGTTAAACACATTATTGAAAATTTTTTAGAAGCCAATTTTCGTTAAAATGATTTTGTCTAGGTTCTGTCAGAATTTTTTCTTTCATTCCTTTGTGGAATGTGCAAAAATGTTTATGTATTTATTGACTTTTTAACTGTATTTACATTAAGTATCGTTATGTATATCATAATAACGGACATTTTATAGATATAGCTGAGTAACTACAAAATTATATGAGGCTCTAAAATATATATTTATCAATCAATTTCTATATTTAACCACAGAACATATCTTGATTTTATGGGACGTTTTAAAATATTATTACGTCCAAAAGTCTATGTTTTAATATTTCATTGTAAAGAAAGGAAAGCAAGTAATATATACGATTTTGTTTTAAATATGATTTATTGCACATTAAACTTAAAAAAGAACTTTGACTGCATTATTTTAATAAAAAATGTTTCCAAGTTGAGACAATCTCTTCGGATGTTGTACGGTTAATCACAGTCACCAAGGGTTAGAAACTGGCTGTCTGTATGGTTGTCCGGAATCAACTTTAAGCCTGAGGACACAGTCTGATTGGATCTCTTGTTGGAAAAAGGAGACCGTATCGCTTTAAACCAAACCGACACTATATTTAATTATATTTCTACCAAACTATATTTAATCGTTGCATTCAATAAAATGTAAGAGTATCCACTGACTGTTCACATCTATACAAACGAAGGATCATAAGTATCTAAATACTATTAAAACCTCTTCGCTGTCTGTCTTCATGTAATTTCGACTATTCTAAAACGTTCAGGAGTTTGGAGTAGAGACAGGTGTAAACTGATTGTTAACTTCTGGGGTAATCACATTTCCAAGTAGGACTATACATAAATTTAAAACCGCCCAAAATATTAATTATTTTGTTCTAAATGCTTTTTTTCGACGAAAACGTTTAATTTTTGCTGTTCAATCATGCATGAAAGGAAATCGTGCAGTTAGATTTAATTATTCCATTAGAGCTAAATTACACAAGAACAGCTAGAATGACACTAGGAATGATACATTTAAGAGGAATTATCTATATATTTTGAATTAATAATTATTTCATAATTATTATTCATACTTATATGTACCCTGGTGCAAAAGCACCCGTAATAACATACGGTTTATACGTACAGTTGAGAAACCAGAGTTTTATAATACAGTTTTAGCTATTTCCCCATACAAACATTTTTCATATTTATTTATATTTTTCTGTTGACTCAGTTTTAATTTGTTAAAATTATCGATTAATTTGATTATCTGCTTAAAATTGTTAATATTTTAAATATGTAATTTATTTTATACTTTTATATTTCCAAGAGTACACTTAGTTTACAGTTCAGGAATAAAATTATAAAGATTTAGATAAATGTTATATTACTTTTTATTTTCTGGCATAGCTGTACCGGAGATTAAAGACTGCATGTTGCTCTTTTTATATAAAAATGTGTTGAATCTAGTGAACCACATAATTTTATAACTTGAAAACGTTTAATGCACAAGAATACTAAAGATATATATTCTAAATATTCTCCGAATCGACCATTTTCTTATTTAAATAACAAATAAAACTTCAGAAGAATATTTATTTTCTTGCTATTTTTTTAACCTATTTTCGATTTTTCTTTAAAGGGAAATTTTCCTCAAAGAGGAAAAAAAAGTTTTTATTTTCTTCCCATTCCTTTATTTCTTAAAAAGCATTATTTAAAAATTTTTAGAAGTCATTTTAGTGAAAACGGCGGTTTTCCTTAATTTTTGCAAGCAAATTTTGTTATTTTTTGAAAATTTTTACCTTTTGGAATATTTAGAAAAATGTCTCTCCCCAGAATTTTCAGTTCTATGTAAATGAAGTATTGGTAGATATCACGAACGGCTATGAGTAACTAGAGTATTTATAGGAAGCTTTAAGGTATACATTTTCAAGCGATCATTTTTCATATTAAATAATTGGATTTAGAAAATCGTCATTATCTCCACTTACATTTCAAATCCATACAAAAAAATATGAGTAGGTGTATATGACCATCAGGTGGTTTATAGATATATTTGAATAACTAGAAGATTATATTATGATATAAGATACACTTTTATTGAGAAAGTTTTTTCATATCTTATAATTGTATTTAGAAAAATGTCACTGTAAACCATTCGTTACCATTGATCTTTTAAACCTATGCAAATGAAAGATCTCTAGGTATATCATATAAACGAGTCTTTTATAATTTCGCACTTATAGTCAGCTGACTATCTGTGTTTAAAAAGTAAATTACTTCAGCCGCGGACTATCTTCTGGTTGTTCTTGCTCAAATCATCAAAATCGGAAGAAGGGAGGAGGGGAAAGCACGTCATGCGAACGGTCGATGATCAAGTCTAAACAAAAACACGACTATCTAGCCTCCAAGAAAACATGGTATCGTATCGGTCATAAACCATGAAAAAAAAATACAACCCATAAAGCAGAACGAATCAGTAGTAGCAAGTAATGCAATTTTAAATTCTGCCCTGGA
>CM063502.1:61936540-61959040 GCA_032207245.1 Pardosa pseudoannulata | reverse complement strand
TGCTTCCTGTCCACTTCAGCGCCGCAAAAATGTTATAAATATGCTGATTGAGACATCTCATAGTATCATAAACCAAAAGAGGAGCGTTAAACAAAAAATAGCAGAGCTAGATTTCAATTATATTTTATTTATGTCGAAAGGACAAGAAAAGTATTTTCCTACATGATTAAAATTGCTTTAAGTATCACAAATAATGAGAATGAATTGTTCTTCAAAGAATACATACGTGATTTCCATATTTTGGAAATTTCAGCTTTGGTATTTTTTTATAACGTAAAGTAAAAATAAATTACAGATAATAAATTGCTGCATTAACTTGGTAATCATTTTATGAATGCTTGTTATCAATTTCCGCCAAACTTAGTAAAATTATTTTTCCCACATTTTGCAATGTGGAAAGTATTTTTCCAGATATTGGGATGATTTGAACTGAACAAACGTTTATTTTGTACTTAGGGTTTTAAGACATAGATCTATTAGCTTTTGAAATAGAAAAAGAACTGATATTCCTATAAATTATTTATAATAATTTTTTTAATTAAAACTTTAAAATAGGCTTGAATTTGTTTGGTATAAAATGATTATATTTATTTGATTCTATTTCATAGTTTTGTTTAGTTTCATATTTAAACACAACTTAAGATTGGAAAAATATATTTTCTACTCTATGATTTGAACTGAACAAACGTTTATTTTGTACTTAGGGTTTTAAGACATACATCTATTAGTTTTTGAAATAGAAAAAGAACTGATATTCCTATAAATTATTTATAATTATTTTTTTAATTAAAACTTTAAAATAGACTGGAATTTGTTTGGTATAAAATTGTTATAGTTATTTGATTTTATTTCATAGTTTTGTTTATTTTCATATTTAAACTCAAATTAATATTGGAAAATATATTTTCTACTCTAATCTCGTAATAAAAAATATAATTAAATTTGCTTCCAATTGATTTAAATGTGATTAAACAAGTATGTTTTTTTTCATTGAAGCATTTCTCGTGCAAGTAAATATGTTTTTGTTTAATTTCTTAAATAAGGCTTTTAAGAGATATATTTTCTTTTACACGATCTTTTTTATTTTGATAATAAAACGGTAATAGTTTGCATTTTGAGTAGTTGATAGTGTGACGTGGTTTACAATAACAAACTATACCATGATTTTGATTAAGATGTTAAAAAACGTTTATAATCGTTTTGTAGGAAGGTAAGGACAGTGGTTTTGCAGCAAAACCTCCGGTTAAACAATTTTTTGAGAAATATGAATGGTTTATGTTTTTGATATTTAAAACTTACAATAAATGATAGTACTATGTTTAATTTATTTTTTCGTTTGAAAAATGTGTATTTAAACTTTCTGTACCTGGAAAGTTAGTAATTTGATTTTTTTCACTTATGACTCCAAACAAAAATATTCCAACAACACTTATAAATGGTTAAACTATTTATTTCTTATACTTTTTAAGAACACTTATTTATTGTTCTTCCAATATAATTAAAATTTTAAAAAGTATTATATTCCCGCTGTACAAGAGGATGGGTTTGTTAGTTCACCACCCCCCTCAATACCTCCTACGGTAACCTCTAATCGAAACAGCTCTAAGGGTTGTAAAGAAAAATTTTAATACATTTTGCATTTATAAGGTTCATAGGTAACATTTATAAACTAATTTCATTAAATTCCAAAGAGTTGATGTAGGGGACATTTAAAGGGTTAAAACATCAAAATATGAGTTCTGGAAAAGTGAAAAGCAAGGAATATCCTACAAAAAAATGATAAATAATCCACATATTTGACCTTCATACATAGAAACGATTACAAATTGCTCTTCCATGTAAAATAAATTTCAAGATTTAACTGCTCATATTTAGCAATTTTCCTTATTAAAGAAATTAAAACGTTGCGAAAGAGGAAATTTTCAAAGACTCTAAATATAAAATTGGGAGAGTAGACAATTTAGGAGTACGAATTCTGTAATTTTCCTCCTTGGCAACAAAATATTTGAACTTAGATTCTCGGAGAGGAGGAATTTTAAAAGACGCGAACACGCAGATCTTAATTTATCAAATTGAGTGTTTCGTAGTTATTTGAGAACTTACTGAGATTTCACGGATACCTTATATTTTTAGTAAATTTAGCAGATATATTTTTATAATGCAACACAGTGGTATTCTTCAATTAAACAAATTTTTACATTCTTTACAAGAGATCAATCACAATTGAAAAAGTACTTTTATGGATAAAATAAATTTATAAATTACAGGCCATGAATTCTAAACTAATTTAATACATAAGAGCCAAATATGGTGAACAAGATGCTGTGCTGATTTTTTAACTCTCCAAATTAGGATTATTAAGATTATAGATAATAAAGTACATCTGGGGGAAATAATATTTTTTTTCTAAATCTCTTTTCATTTAATTATTATTTTGAAATAATGTACAAACTTATAAAATATTTTAAATAAAATATATATTTATTTTTAGAGATTATACTTAGTGATTTATTTGTTATGCTTAAAATTTTACAGTTTGTAAAAATGCTATCGTATAATATACCCATTTTTGTATTTATTCTTAATAGAACACGTATTTCATAGAACAAGAGGTCTAAATCAAGAATGACAAATGGTCGTATAGCAGATCCCATGATGTCCCTTGATTAAGTGTTCTATGATATATTTTTATTACTACTCCTTAGATTTAGTTAGAATAATTAGTTCGAGCTTTTTTTCTTTAGAAGTTTTTTATATTATATTTTTTTATTTTTGAATAATTTTCCTATTCGTTATCACAATGGAAAATATCATGATCTTATAATCATTGGAAATTTTAAAGAAAGCAGAAATAAAATATCTTTCAAATATGCCTTAAAAATCTAAATTATTTTAGAAGGTAACTACAAAAATATAAATTATTATTAATTTATATTTTTGTAATATATTTTAAAAATATTAATTTACTTTCACTGTTGCAATAAGTAACGTATATACACGTGTTTTACACACCTTTAAATAAATGATGCAAACTCAAGTCATAAGTTGTATACAGAAAAAATATTTACTGCATTCTGTAACTACCCAATATAATATAATGAAGACAAGTATTTAAAGAAAATAAAAATGTAAATATCTAGTACTGCTTCATATATATTGCACTTTCAAATAAATATGCTATTTTACTTTTAGAAACACATTTCTTGATTTCGAACTTCAAATTTTCAACTTGAAGCACATTTCACATTTTTGATGCATGTTGCATTACTTATCTTAAATCTTGCAGCATAGCTAGATCACTTCCCCACCTTACTCGCACGTCATTATAAAGCACATTTTTCTTATAAAGAGCAACAAATGCAATATAATGCTAAGTATTACATCGTGTACAAAAAGTAGTATACGAGGTTTTCTGTTTCAGCCCCCATAACGATCTTATAGTAGCCGAATCCCTTCCAGTGGTCTAAAAGAGGTGATATCAGGAGATAATGGCTTCGTTAATAACATATTCCTCTTAAAAATGGAATTGAAATATAGTTGAAGGTCGCTTCATTGGGTCGGCTTGTATGAAACGTTTTAGGTACACTTTATACATGAAAAGTAATTTTCGCCTTTATTTTTTTTCTAAAAACGTAGGCACTCTGTCTTTCATATTTACAAGTATTACATTCGAGTAAATAAAATAATATTCTAAGAGAATTGTTTCAAGAGCGAAAAACAAACAAATCTCCTCATCAATAGCAATCCCACAAATCAAAAGTCAAAAAAATTATTAATACCCGAATATAGATTCCACTAATAAATATGCTGTTTGAAAATTTTATTTTTGAAAAATTGTTATCTAGCTACCAAAAATAAATTATATGCTGTGTAATATCTTATAAAAAGTCATTGTTTGTTTCACATCTATTCCTGAACTAGTGGCCAAATTGCAAAGAAAAATTAATATAAATGTACCTTACGGCACGGATAAGAATACTGTCAACATTAAAATGTTCACTCCCTCCGTTTCAAAGGTTTTCTGACGATATTTCAAGTATTATTTTACTAGTCAATACCAGGCTATCTATTTTTCAATTTATGAAGTCCTAAATAGACGAAAATGACATTTTCTGAAGCACTATGAAGTCTTGCCTTTTATATATCTCGTTCTATCATTTTATATCATCTAAATATAGTCTGCATAAATTCACTCAGTTTTTACCTGAAATTCAAATACTTTGTGATTTTTTTTTTCATTTGGCAAGAATCATAGCTTATTTATATAACACCTAATGTTAAATTGTTTTCTGGGTTAACTTCAGTTACAACGAAAGTTTATCATCAGTACTCTGTTAACAATGAGTCCATGTCACGAGTAAATAAATATCTATCGTTTTATGTTTTAACTTTATATATTAAGAAGACTATCCGTTTTAGCATCGTTTTTGTTTTTACACAAAACTACAAGGTTCGTCTACAAGGTAGATTCACCAAATTCTAGATAATGTTCATGAATAACGCCAAATTAATATCGTCAATATGAAAACTTCTCCTGTCCATCTTTCACGTTACATGGCAAGAGATATTGACGTTGCTAATCAAATTAGGATACTAATACTCCGATGTTATTTTAGTGTCAATGTTATATTTTAGAATTTTCAAAAAAATTCCAGCTAATTCGTTATTTAGCAAATATTAATTTATGAATAGAAAAATTTGCTCAGTGTTATTTAAATATTTTTAAGATACACATTTGAGAAAATCAATCTTATTTCAAAACTTATATATAGATATAATTGAAATTACCCCAAAACCACCTGCTTATATGTATTTTGTAGGAATGCCAAGTTCTTCGTAACTAGTGCAAAATTTTGGTACTAATGATTTGGAAATTGTTTCTACCTAGAGGCATAACAATGGGGTTATGGGATTTGAATAGACTTGTAATATACTTGTAATATAAAGTCAGATGTTTATCTACAAGGTACTTTAACTGCATTTTTAATTATTATCAAATATATAAACAAAATATACAATGCTTTCATTAACGTTAATGCATCAAAAAAGAGAATTATAAAATATCATATATCTTCAAAGGGCAAATAATTTTTTAAAGTAACATAATGTAAATAATTAAATAAGATTTACATATAATTATTTTCCCTTACAAATCTGTTTCAAGAAACATTTAACTCCAAAGCACTTGAGTCGATCTATGAATTACTTTTCCTATTTCTTCCGCTCTTTTTAGCATCTAATCTAACATAAATGGCTTAAGATGAGTAAGTACATCCTATAACCCAATCGTGGTTTCTTCGGCCAAAAAAAAAAAACTAAGCAAACTTCTGAAGAAAAATAGCTTAATCAGAGACACTCTCGTTGAATTCTTGTGATATTAATGAATTTTATTTATTATTTACTAACGCTATTAGTTCAGAGATTATGAAAATGCTTACTTCATGCTAAAATGTAAAACCTAACGCTGAGAGTGTCTTCCACTCGCTGTTAATGATGGCTTTTTCCTGAAACCAAAACTGTTTTCGATGAGGTAGCAAAAGGTTTATTTAAGGTTAATATAAAGAGTGTCTTAGTTTGTTTTAAAAGATAATTCTTTTTAAGACAATAATTTCTCTAGTTAACTCAAGAAACATACCGCATTATTTTTAATTAATTATTTTTCTTACACTTTAATTATTTAACTAAGTGATTTTCCTTATATAGGGTGTAATTTATTTCAGTTTTATCATGTGTTGCAGTAAATTTCATCTATTTTCTCATTTTACATACTAATAGGGTAAATGCAAGGCCATTGATTTCCTTACCTATAAAGTATATACGGATGGTGGACATTTTCTCTTTTATTAATTGTCCATCACTAGAGTTTGTTAGGCATTATTCGTAAGATTTTAATTATATCAGCTTCTAACTCACACTCAGGAATTTTACAATTTACTTACGGAATCATAGAAATTTTCTAATCTTCACATCTTCAATATAACAGCATATTTTATAATCATAGTTGAATAAACAGTTCAGCTCTTTGTATAACACTTTTTAAGTCCAACCTTTTAAAGTATTACTTTTGTCATTTCAAGTGGTACACGTTTTAAAATAACATAAAATACACACAATAAAAAATAATAAAACCCATTTTCTTATCAAGGGGAAATTTGAAATTTGTACGTTAGAAACTAAATCTTTATATGAAAAGTAAGTAAAATGCATTTCATTTTGTAAACCTAAATCTGAGTATCTGACATTTTAAAATGTAAAAAATTGAAGACTGTTAAACTGAATTAAAAATAGACTTTATTATGCTATAAAATAAAATACATCACTCGTTTTTAAAATGTAAAAAATTGAAGACTGTTAAACTGAATTAAAAATAGCCTTTACTATGCTATAAAATAAAATACATCACTCGTATTTGTATACCTGAGGTTTACGGAGGAAAAAGTAATTATCTTTTATTTTGAATACAAATTTTAAAAGTTAATTCTTTGGTAAGTATATATTAATTTTGGTGTACATATTTTCTTTTATACATAAATATTGCTTTATGTAACGATAATATATTCCTTTTATAAAGTTAGGACCTTATTAATGATACAGAAATCATTTTTTTTACACAGAGTGTTATTCCGATGGCTATTCATTCTTTAGAAGAATGCTACCTCATACTTATCCTGGGCTTATCCAATTCTAATTATACGAACGAATAAATTATATCTAAGTGCCCATCCTAAACTTAAAAGCACCTGTCATATCTTTAAATTAATATAGAAGACATCTGTATTGTTTTATCGTATTCTGAGTTTGGCTTCAACTCTTAATTTTCTTTTCCTACAGGAAATTAATGCAGCGAGTTCATTGAGGATAATTGTAAATATAATGATCCAATTGAATATTTCACTTAATAGACGAAATACTATAGGAATATACTGCAACTCAATGACCTATGATCAAACACCGAAGAATATTTAGTGTTTTTTTACACTAAATAATAGTAAATAAATAGTAATAAATAATAGTAAATTATAGGTAATTTACTATTATTTATTATATTTTTTAAAACTATTATGAGTTTATATAAACATTTCAGTTTTCAAACGCTGTTCATGATAGTTTGTTGATTTTATTAATAACATTTTAGCTATACCATCTTTAAATCACAGGCAACAATTTGTTTAATTTTGTTATGTTTATTTAAATATTCTTATACTTTATTTGTATATGACTACCAAGGTACGAGCTTTGCAAGAATATTTGTCATATTTATTCTGGGCTAATTGAACTTAAATTACACGAAGAAATATATTTAACTGATAATCATAAATTTAAAAGCACCTGTCAGATCTTTAGATTAACATACAAGACATGTGTATTGTTTTATCGTATTTAGTTTCATTAGAACTCTCACCTTTCTTCCTACCGGAATTTAATGCAGCACGTTCATTAAGGATAATTGTAAATTTAATGACTCAACTGAATATTTCATCTAATAGGCCAACTATTCTATTGAAATACATTGTTATTCAATGATTCATAATCAAACACCGAGGTATATTTGGGGGAATATTACATATGATAGATATTGTTAATAATAATAATAATAAATGACGAAATAAATTTGAAAAGTATCAAAATTTATAAAAAGAAGAAGTTTACAAATAAAAGTAATTGGGAGAATTGTATATTTGAGGTAGAATAAACATTTTTATTAGAAAAAAAATTATTTAATTATATTGCTTTATTATTGATCTATTTTAGTGAACTGTTTAACAAGAGTTTGGAAATTAAATAATATTTATATTATGGTAATAATGAAATATCGCATTAAAAAAGTTTTAGAAACAATAACAAAATTAAATGGGAAGTAAATTTTAAAGAGTTTCTATATGAATTTGTTTTGAGACGTATATAGTATTTTAGCCAATGTTAGCATAAATATTACAAAATATCTCTTTTCCAATTTAACTGTAAAGTAATATAAAAACCATATCAATATAAGAAACATTATACTAGATAAAACATTCAATTTTCGAGTGTATGTTAAAAACATTATTGTAAATGAAAATCTAGCTATGTGTTTATGAAAATGATAGATTTTAATGTATTTTGGGAAAGAGATGACTTTGATAATCTATACACGTAAATTGTGCTAGTATTTATCATAGTTCTCAACCAAACTGCAACAGTATATAAATTTTAACAAGAAATCCTTAAGAAATAACGTTTTTAAACACTTTTTTTTTCCTTTTTAAAGCCGAAAGAAAAACCGAGCCTCTGTCAGCTCAGTAAATATTTATTTCTGCATGAAAAGTGAACTCACAATTTAGAAAAAAACTGTATTTGCGTGGTGTTTGGAACCACCTTGTCCTGACTAATGGATTTGCAGTAGCGAGTAATGTGTGGTCTGAGGAAGATTTACTAAAAATTGAAAGAATGCATGACTGCGTTGTGAAAGTCGGATATAAAAATCTCGAGCATGCTGCGATAAAAGCAAAAATCGATTACGAGATTCCTAAAATTGTTGTAAAGCATGCTGCACGCCTCAGTTTATTTCTAAAAGAGGGGAAAAAGTAACTAATTTTGTTATATAAAAGGTAGAAAAATGTTGAAATAAATTAGATTTAAAATACGAGTGTGTAATCCGAGGTCTATTAGACCTACCATATTTTAAAGTAAATCCTTTACAGATATGATGCAAGTCATTAGTGACGGCTACAAATATTAGTTTTATAAAGTGGTGGGTGACGTTTTTTTAATTCCTGTCATAAAAAAATGCGATAGTTATAAATAAAACATTATTAGGATGACGCTAGATTTGAATTTTTATCAGTAATATACTTGTACACGTAGAATGGAATCTTAGATATATATTTTATTTTCTATTTTTTTTACAAAATTAGATATACTTGTTACTATAAGCGTGTTAATCAATCTGCATGAAATTCTTAATATATATATATATATATATATATATATATATATATATATATATATATATATATATATATATATATATATATATATATATATATATATATATATATATATATATATATATATATATATATATATATATATATATATATATATATATATATATATATATATATATATATATATATATATATATATATATATATATATATATATATATATATATATATATATATATATATATATATATATATATATATATACATATATATATATATATGTATATATATACATATATATATATATATATATATATATATATATATATATATATATATATATATATATATTTAAATATATAAATATTAAATATTCCTATATACTTACTAATAGAAAAGAAATCTGAAAAACCTAAGTAATTAAATTTGAAAAATCTTTAGTAATTCTCACTCTTATTTTTTTCAGTAACTTAGGTAATTAGTTACCAAAGAGTAACTTTTAATGTTTGGTTTCTTTAGGATGTATGTAAAATTTGTATTTTTGTACGAGATAAATATAAATACTTAAAAACATAAAATAATACTCTCTTTAAAAAATATAGTCGTTTTTCATATTCGAATTAATGATTTGGTAATTGCTATTTGAAAGAAAATGCAAGTTCTCTCGTTTAGAAAAAAGTTTAAAATAAACTTAGGGCTACACACAATTATTACTAAAACCAAGCTCTGAAGACGAGAGAAAAGTTTCAAATATAGTTTTAGGAATTTACGGAAATGAGTAATGAATAAAAGTTGGAAAGAAGTATAAAAATTTTTGTTTGCTTATTATTTTATTTAGTATTTTACCAACAATATTTCTAATCCAAATAATGTAACTTAAATTTCCTCTATCATCAATCTATTCTACTAGAATAAAATGGGCGTATATTTATTAGCTTTGTTTAGTAAATACTATATTAAAAAAGAGATGAAATTCTCCTTTGAAATAGTCTTTAAATATAAAATAGTTTTATTTGTTAAGTTTCTTTTACAAATATGTGGAAAGAGATATTACACAGCATTTGATTTAAGGTATAGTTTTTCAATAAAATAATCTACCGTTTGGAAAAAAATGATATAACGGATAGGATTTTCTAACTGTAAACCAAATATTTATTTTATTTGCTGAGTTAATTGTTAAAACTTTTTCCGTCCTAATTTTGTTTACTTTTTATTATGAAAAATATAGATATGCAAGTACATTAACTGCATCTACATCATCGTAATTTAAAAGTGAAATTATTTTTTCATCGTTTCATGCATTTTTTCTCAATCATATCTCATTACAATAAATTTATTATACATTTACATTATATAAAATTAATAAGTTTGTTAAAATATAATAAAATTAGTGTATTAAATTTATGTTTCTTAAGAAAAATGATTGAAAATAAAAACTATTATAGATAATTTTGAGGAAAATAATGGTTATTTTAGCTCTTTTTTAAATATTTATTTTAAATGATTCCGATAGCAACTAAACTTTTTGCTCAGGTATAAAAGGTTTTACAATGAAAAAATGCTATTTATATGTACGTAAATGCAAATTGATAATTTCTGATAAAACTACGTTTTGAACACTTAATAATTCAATTTTTGAGGTTTGCTATGATATTTTCATTACGGCATTAATTTTGTGCATATAAAGAGACTTTTGAAAGTGAAATAAAAAATACTTAATGCCACGTATAACAGTGAGTTGACAGGGAACACGAAAGTGAGTTGAAGAAAGCAGTACAAATTGTGTTTCAAGTGAAGTAAAATATGTATTTTGATTTTTATTAGTTGCTCTTTAATTATATTCATCTACTTTAATTAATATAACTTTCTAAATAGTTTATTACATCGACATTTTAAAAACATTTACATGAATAAATTATTAATAACCTATTGAAATTTTCATCAGACTGGCTTAAAAATAATTTTGAAAGTGCATAGCTTGAAACGAAAATCATTAGAACTGTTGTCTGTAAAATTACTAGTTAACAAAACAGCTCCCAATGGATCATTGCTGCTTTCAGGTCATCGACGAAATAATGACTAAAAACGCGTTTAAATTAAATCTACAATGCTATTAATTTACATAATGCATATATTATAAATTAATACATTTAACATTTTCGGTGGATGTTCTCTGTGTTTTTTATTATATTTAATAGGGTTCAAATTTAGAAAATTACAATTATGTTTAATATTTCTTGTATTTCGTCTGCTAATAACGATCAAAATTCTTTACATAGTATATAATGTGTTGCCCCTTGTAGGTTAAAACTAAAGGTAATTTAATTTTGAACTTTATAAGTACGTTATTAGAATGTAAGTAGTCACTTAAATAATGAAACAGTAAAAATGTTCTTGGGATTTTTTGACACGCATAAAAATATACCGCTACAGTGTTGATTAGCTTATAGCCATGTTTGAGTGGTCAGCAAAATAAGTTTCTGCCTTGAAAATAAATATGGTATTTAATTAAGGACAAACAGAATATATTAACTGGAATATATTGTATTTTGAAGTTTTCATTGGATATTCTAGTCTGAGTATTCTATAATATCTTAAAGTATTTCAGTTCCGTTGACTTACAAGTGTATTTTATCTCATTTTTTTCTGCAGGGAAATACAACGATTTTCGAATTGTCCCTACTACAGATGACAGTTTGAACTACAGACGTATTTAATAAAGAGTTTTGTGGAATTATTTAAACTGATTCTTCAAGTTATGAACACTACATTAATCTTCTAGGTATTTTACGCTTAACTCAATATTAATCGGTAAACAGACATCACGTTAGTTTTATTATGTAACTGTTCGCAGACGTTTTTATTATAATAAAAATTTGAAATTGAAACCTTCAAACATTTTACAAGTTTTTCATATCCATATGCATAAATACGCCCAAACATTACTTCATTTTTCTTATAATATGTAAATAGCTATTATATTTTGCGCATTTATATTTTGATAGATATTTACATAGAACGTTCAAGACCGAATACTAAGCTATTTCAAAGTTTTTGTTTGAAATATTTGACTTAAATTTAAATTTCAGTTCTTTGAATAAGGTTTTTGTTTTGCGCACCGGATGACTTTACATCTATTATACCCGGGAAGTGAGTGACTGCACATATTTCTAGATGGCTCTATAGTGGATAATAGTATTAATGCAAGCGCTGTTGCAAGCTTTTTTCGCTATATACTTCTATTGTAAAGTTCAAAATACATAGTTCTATACTCATATTATAAGGATGTATAAACTGTCTGTCGCTTTATCACAGCTCCAAGGCTGATCTAGGCATTGATTTAACGCTGTATTCTGTAATCTTGTGGTTGCCCTGTAAGTCAGAGGCAGAATTAAAAAAATGTCTGCCATGGCACCCTTGTTGAGCTAAAAAAAATTCGAGCTAAAGCAGTACGGCTATTCTATCCTTAAGCGATTTGAATAATAAACATAAGAAGATAAAACTGGGAGTTTAGTGTTAGTTTTTTTTCAGTGATAGAATTCTTTGGATTAAATTGTCATTATTCTTTATGATCGTGGTGGCACCCTTAGCCTAAACCTACGGCATCCCAAGCTACCGCGTTACCTAGATTGAAAAGCGTGACACTAGATTATTTCTTTTAAATAACTGTTATATCAGTCGATATCGAAATAAAGCTAGAGGACTGTTCGTTCTAGCTTTCATTTTAATCTACTCAAATCTACTCAAACAGTTTGCGTTAATTTTTCCACCTTAATGAAGAAATGAGTTACCTATTTGATTGGTTTGGAGCACTATGGTCTACGGTTTTTGCTACACAAAATCTGATGTGAACACGGCCTATGTTACCTATTTGAATCGATTCCTTCTCTGAACTTGGGACATCCAAAAGAAAAATATTGGTAGATTAGCCACAAAACTACTAATTTATAGACTTTACCGGATGCCTGTTTTACTAATATTCATTATTATTATTATGATTACTTGTTTTGTAATTTTATTGAGAATTTCGTTGCATGATATTTCTTTGCAAGCATTGTATATTTGCAGTAAAAACAATTTTACAGGCTCTAGTTCGGAAACTGCATACTATTCGAGAAATAAAACATTAATTATGGAAGTTATGTTTCCGAAAGTAGCTGTTTACGTATTAAATTTTACTAATAAAGAAATTCACGTATTGAAATGCTTATGACATCAATGTTCTATTCATGTCCCATGTCTGTTACAATATTTTGTCAAATAATTCTCAAGCCTCGTTGAACTTAAGATTATTAAACATAATCCTTGTTTCATAAAAGTAAAAGAAATGCTGTGTAAATATTTTGGTTCAAATGACAAAATGCCAATTTTTTTATACCATTTACGTAACTTAGCTATTTTTTTCTTATAAGTCGTATAAAAGGAGCTTTAATGTCTACTGAATTATAAAATTTAAATTTTGTTAATCACAATTTATATGTTTTCTGAGACATATGTAAAACTTTTAGGAAGAAAGAGGTTATTTTATTATGTTTATAAATAATGAAAATTCAATCCAAATTCCTACACTAATATACTATTGTGCTTATAAATAATGAAAATCCAATCCAATTTCCTACACTAATATACACGTAGAATTGCGTTATTTAAATTAACTAAATTCTATTTCCTCTTATTCATTTTAATGTATTTGAGTAATAGGATAGATTTAATCGTGACAGTGGCTGTTACTAAGAATCAGATATTAATATAAATAAAATTGATATTTGAATCTTTTTTTTTTTTAGTAACGGATTTTTTTTTACATCTAATATCGAAAAGATCTGAATATTGTTTTCTTAAAACTTAACAGAATTCTGCCTCTTCTTGCACGCAGTAATACATTTTAAAATTTGGGTAACATCAGTTGCTGAAGTCGCTGTAAAGTGTGCTGCTTGATGGTAACTGTTTTCTTTGAACTATGTTGAATTTGACCATTGAATCATATACCATTGAAGTTTTCGATGTTAATAGGAACTTTTATAATTCTTTCGAAATTTTTACTCACTCTTTAATGTACCATTGTAGCAGAGTTATATTTAATTATACTGTGACAATTAAAATATTCCAAAATTTTTAATATTATCACTATAAAAATCGCATTCGTAGAAGTGTACCATTGGAAAAATACATTGGGCATTTAGCTATCTATTTCAAGTATTCAATTTCCGAAGTTACTTATACAAACCAATTAGTGGACTTATAAATGAGATATATGTTAAAAAACTTAGTGAGATCTAAATGTTATAAATTTAGTATTAAAATCATGTAAAACTATTAATAGTTTTGATTGAGAAAATTTGGATATTTATCATATTTCGAAAATTTGGATATATTTCATTGAGAACTTGGATATCTTTCGTATAAATCCAAATCCCTTTGGTTATTTATAAATTACATAAAGAAATTTTATTTTTGTAATCATTGTCTAAAAGGAATTTTTTATTTTATTAATTTCTCCAAGTGAATATTTATTAATTCATTGCTTTATAGAAAAAAAATCATCAAAAGCAGTTTCTCTTGGATATCAGCAATAAATATCTTCCTTTATAATGAATAGATCTCAAATTACAGAAAAATAAAATCTATTCAAAGACTTAAAACAACCTTTTATTTTTAATAACTTTATAATTTTTATATTATTTAATATGGATAAAGAATATATCGAGGGCTTTGAAAATATAGTTAGCACATATTGTAAAGTATTTTTGAAATACTGTGAAGCAATTATTTTAGTTACATAAACTCAAAGGTTTTCATTATTTTTTTGCCTTATAGTATATTAAAAATCACTGAGGTTTAAACAAGTCAGTTTTTGTGGTCGTAATATATTCATTAACTTCATATAAAATTATGAAAAAAAATGTGATCGAATTTAGTCTACCGCATGCATTTTTACTCCCTAATGAACTACGCTGATTAAATTGTGGATTTTGAGGTTATTAGATATTGAGCCATTTATCAAAATAACAGTAATTAATAACTATTATTAGAAATTATAGATAATTTTTATAAAGCTGATTACAGAACTTTCTAGTGATTATTAATGATGCTTTTATAATACAGCGTAGATAAATAAAACTCATTTTCTCGACATTCATCAAGATGTCAATAATTATTTTAATAGCAACAAAAAATAGAATTGGATAACAAGCAAATATATTTTGAATGTAAGTTTAACATTACTTTAATTATTGTTAGCATCTCTTTGATAAGTTATGTATTTAAAGTTAAAGGAATGTGCATTGAATAGTGAATTATATTAGTATTTTATTCTGAAATCCTCAAGTGTAATAAGAAAAAATGCTATTTTTAAATTTTACACTTGAAGAAAAAGAGGAAGTCCTCTTGAAAAGAGTTATTTTAAATGAAGTTTACTCAATTTTAAATTTATTATTATTTAGCTATTTTTTCTATTTGAGTTTATAAATGCAGTTATATTAACGTATATAATCTTAAGATTTGCATTTAGTCTATTTTAAGCAATTACATATAAAAAGAAAAAGTATTATTTTCAAAATTCAACTTCTTAAACTCGAGAAAAATAACTAATTGATCCTGAAAAGGAATAATATACGAAGTTTATATCTACTTTATTATCGCTTAGGTAAGTGATTCCTAAATTTTTTAATGATCTGCATATTTTTCGAAATGTAAATATGATCTTGGACTCGCATGAGAAATATTTTTTAATATGCGAGGAATACCGTTTATTCTAAAATACAAAATGCCTTTTTTAGAGAAAATATATATACCATACAAAACATACATATTTTAATTGTTAATGTCTATATTGTTTCTGTTGCTTATTCATGATTATCTATAAAACTTATCGTTTTTATGAACAATAGTGATGAAGTTCCCAGTTTATACTGGTAGTTGATTTAGAGTGGTTAAATTATCTCCAAATCCTTTTGCCATTTGTGGCGAACACTTAAACTACATACACCTTTTGTATGCATTTTAATCACTCGCTTCAAATATAAGAACCGGTTGCTCGACAAGTATTATTGGAGTAGCTACTTTTATGTCCTTAATTAAAATATGTTAGTAACACGGATGTAGATTCATTTCTTTTTTCTTTTTCGGGTACTTAAGGCCTAGTTCGTATTAAGAATTTAAAACTAGTTTTACTGTATTTTGAATCATTTCCCGCTTCCCCAAAAGTAAAATGATGGATCCCGGGTTGGGATCCACAGGCTTGGATGGTATAAATGTGTAAAATGAAAATGTTTAAATGGCATTTCTCATACAGTATATTATCTCACATATTTTGTGTTTAGAAAATGATATGTTAAAATCATGATTTTATGAGCTTATGTGAAAAAGCTTAAAATTTCATCTTTTAACCTTGAAAAAGTGTATTTTCTATTGGATATAATAATAGCAACACTTGATATAAAATGTATTTTCCTCTCTGCCAGTTTTGAACATTGGATAGAAAAAAAAACTATTCTATTCACAACTTTTAAATAACTCCTGTTATTGAATTATTACAAATTCTTGCCAAGTTATTAGGAAACGGTAAATTTAAACTGAAGTGTCTAACATGCCTGGAGCCAAACTGAGCAGTTACATAATGACAAAATTAGAGGAGGAGACGTATTGGAGAACAGTTAGATATTGATTATTTTTTTTTCTAACTGAAGACACTTTTTATTTAGAGTCTTGTCTTGGGTCTAATTCGATCTGAAAGAGTTTTTATAGCACTCAAACAAAAAGTATTGAAATTCTTCAAATAAGAGTTTCAGAAAATAAATGAATTGTTCGATTTTCTGCATTTAAATATTTCATGGTGAAATACATTGTAATATTTATTTTTATAAAAATAAATTTACTAATGTACACTGCTAAATGCACATGAAAGACGATGAAAATGTTTCTATGCTTAAATCAAACATATGACATAATTTTAATATATGCTCATAAATGTAGAATATAAAGACTTGTTATGAAAAGAAAGTAACATTTTCAATGTTAAGTTACTGAATAAAATCAATATCTATTTATATCTTTTATCAGAATCGTTGGCTTACATATATCATTGATTATGTATGAAAATTAGATAGAGATGAGCTTTATAGTAGATGACAGAGATATTGTAACTGATCTAATCATACATTCGAATTAGCAGAATAGATGAAAGGGCCATCTTTCCGTCGTGGCAGATTATGCTCAGAAATGATCAAACCTAATGACAAGGAATATTTCCTGTATCCGAGGATCCAAATTTCACTTCAAACCGCATCATGTAAAAATTACATTTAGCAGGTAAATCTACAGTGGACTTTACTACTCCCAATATTTTATAAAAATATAATATGCAAAATAACTAATAACGTTATAAAATAACTTATACTTCAAAATGTATAAAATTGACCAAAGCCTGAATTTCTATAACTGGATAAACTGACAACTCCATTTCTCTAAGTTACTTAAAGGATATTTTGAGGCTTTATTATTTGTAAAATTTAGATAAGAGAAAAGAAATTTCTTTAACCCCTTCCCTGATTTGTCCGTACGGCGTACGGGCAATCTGATTTCTATTTCTCTTCCACTGTTTCGGACGTATTTTTTCAAATTTTAGTAACAAATTTTTCGTATAGATTTGCAGTAAATGATAGTTTACAGTTTATTGTATTTTCTACTCTGATTGGTTCAAAAGCGCGGGTTTTTTTTTTGTATCAGAAGACGAATTGTTATCTTTCCGTGTATAGCTTTCTGGTTATATTTTACTAACCGCCTGATAATTTTATTGATGTAAGAGTTGAATAATATATTTTTACTTTTAAATAGTGGATAATTCAGAGCTTATGGATGTAATTTCTTGTGATTCGAACTGTGACTCGGAATCAGAAACTGAATTATCTGTAAATGATAATAGCGAAAGTTTACTAGATGACCTGGATAGTGGTGACACACACACACACACACACACACACACACACATATACACATATATATATATATATATATATATATATGTATATATATGTATATGTATATATATGTATATATGTATATATGTATATATATATATATATATATATATATATATATATATATATATGTGTGTGTGTGTGTGTGTGTGTGTGTGTGTGTGTGTGTGTAATATGGTAGAGACTCATTCAAAATCACAACACAGTTTATTTCTAGTAAGAAACATGAAATCCATACAACAGGCAAACACTTTTACAACCTCGTGCACATAGACAATGTGATCCCGCACATACACTCTTCAAGTAGGGATTACTAAGTTAAAAAAGACTATGAATAATCCCTAAGCACAATTTATCACGTGATAAAAAATACCCAGGTATACACAGAACGCGCTAACTATTGGCTAAAGTAGTACAGACAGAGGCTGAATTAAGTCTATAGCCTATCTGGAGGGAAAAATCAGAATTATCGCGCAAACCCCGAACGTACTTTATGAATAAAAGTTAAATTAATATTAAATTAATATTGAAATACGTAAATAAGGGATTTTAATATTACATGTATATTATATATATGTATATATATATGTGTGTGTGTGTGTGTGTGTGTGGGTGTGTGTGGGTGTGTGTGGGTGTGTTTATACATACAGTTTGTCTATAATAGGTAACTACACAATTTGATGCTTAAAAAATTCATAAAATGTTGAAGATATAACGAACCTATAGAGTTTTTTCATAGAACAGTTCGCATATTTTTAAAGTGTGAAAGTTTCCATAGACATTTATGTTTTTCCATATACCTAACATTTATTTTAAAATAGCTTGTGAGTTAAATAAGTTATTGGTTAATGGATAAGAATAATTCCTCTACTTTTAAATACTAAGACATAGTTTTTTTTTTGTTTTTTTTTAAAGATGACATTCGTACTTTTCTATTTAATGTACTTTGTCTCATAATATAATTTCCCTATGAAACTGTTATTTTAATTTTACAAGTTCTTAATGCTTTTTATTTCCTTATTCTAGAAGTAATTATAGAAACTTCAATATTATCTCTTTTCCTATCTCTCTTTAAGTTTCTTTGGTGTTTGGAAGCGATTAAAATGCAATGTTTTGTTAACGTTTTATGTGTTTGTTTGAAATTTCATTTCAAGCGAGGTTTTCTTCTGTCGAATATTGGTAATATCACAAAAGAAAGCAGACGTAAGAATGGTTCATTGTAATGAAATGAATAATACAAAGACAGAGAATTACAGATAATACTAGAGAAATTAAGAGTACACCAGGAAGTTTCTCCATTGTAAAATTGTACCTTGCAGTGAGAAGAAAAGATTCTAGAGACTAAAAGTGTTTTAAATAAGAAGAATCCAGTACGTTCAAACACAAATAATGAGAGTATGACAAAGAGACTTTCTAAGACAGTCTTAGATTTCCGAGAACAGAGCAAAAGAATTAGATGTGTCGGTTTCTACTATGCGCAAGATATTTAGGAAAACATTAAAGCTATAAGCTAATGAAGTTTAAATTGTTTAAACATTGTTAAATTGTTTGTACTAGAACATTAAGCCTATGAGAATGGACTTTGCAACAAAAATTCTAAGGATGATAGAGGATGACACTGAATTTCCTAATTTTCTCCCGACAACTATCACTGACAATAAATTACCCCAATGTGCACTCATACGGATTTTGAAAATTGAGGTACAAAATTGGCTTTCCAAATGTTAATGTGTACTGGGACTTGTGTGCAGCCAAGTCATTGACATCCTTTTGATTGAAAAGGAACTCACGTCTATCGATTCCTTAGACATGTTGGAAAATTTCTTATTTCCACAACTTGCAGAGCTTCATCCACATACCTTATTGCGATACGATTATTGCGATTAATGGGGGATATTACTGTTCGTAGCTCTTTGAATAACCGTTTCACATGAAGATAGACTATGCGAGGTGGGCAAATTCCTTGTACACTTAATTCACTTGGTATAATGTCGTTGGACTTTTCATTTTCGGCTTTGTAAAGTTCATTGTTTACAGAAGGATAGTAATGAATATTGATGACCTAAAGGCAGGAACAACCTCTGTGGATGAGTTAGTGAAAATTAAGCTTGACCTTACCAAACGTGAAATAGACAAAGTCTTGATATTCTTCTAGCTACGAAAAATGACAAGGACTAAAATACTTTTTTATCTTTCAATCTATTTCAAAAAATTCAAATCATCTTCAGTAATGAAATATTAAATGTTTAAATGTCAGGATTAGTATAGACAAATGATTATCCTTATAGGGATTTATATATATATATATATATATATATACATATATATATATGTATATATATACATATATATATACATATATATATATACATATATATACATATATATACATATGTATATACATATATATACATACATATATATACATATATATATGTATATATATGTATATATATATATATATATATATATGTATATATATATATATATACATATATATATATATATATATATATATATATATATATATATATATATATATATATATATATATATATATATATATATATATATAAGTGTGTGTGGGGTCATATGTATGTATGTACATATATGGTTGTATATATGTAATGTATGGGGATGTGCATAACCTAAGATATCCTAAGGTAACCTAAGGTAATAGATTTTCAATTGATTTTCATACACAGCTAACTCCTCTAATCCTGTTTTCATTTTTCATCACATTTTCATGGAAATTATTTGAGTACATGGTAAGTCAATCATGTCTCATATTGCTAAATGAATAGATAGTTTAAAACTCACAATGTATACTTGGCATTGCACTGCATTGTTTAATAGATAACTTATCTCGCATTATGCTGGATAATTTAAGCGCCGCATACATTTGATACTTTCATTCAATTAAAACGTTAAGCATGGTCTTATCCCCTAAGTTAAATTAATAACAAAAGTATTCCTAAAATGTATATTAAATATTATAATCAGATAAAATACATCATATTTTCTTTTTAGTCCACATACTTTGTGTTAAAAAACATCAATCTTCATTTCATAAATGACTTTTATTGTATAATACTGTTATCATTTATTAAAAAATTTATATTATATTCGTAAACTATAGCGGAGACATTGAATTAATTTATATATGATATGTAGACTATCCAAATAAAAGTCAGGAGTGTTCGTTTTAGACAATTATAAAATATCTTAAGCTAATGTAAAAGTAACGAAAAATAGTTAAATATTTACTTATGAATTTCTACATTTGCACTCATCAAAATATTCATTTTTATTGTATGTATATCTTGTTTTAACCCATAAATGCCCACATTATTTTGGGAGTAATATCTTATATCTAATTTATTGAGGATTCTTGAGAGTAAACAAAATATGTAATTTAACACTAAACATACTATAAAACAGGTCAAATGACCCATAAGGTATATGTAAAAAATGCGAATGAGTAATGAATTTAAAATTCTTATTCTTTATAATTGTAATACATAACAATTAACAATATAGAATTTTGTTTAGTTCTAAGGAAGTTTATTTGTTTATTTCCTTCCCAAAATCCACATTTTATACCTTCAGTTAGGAAGCATAAAGCCCGGTCATATGACCGGCTATGGTAAAAATAGGTATGTATTTAGCGTTAGTATGTTTAGTGTTAAGTAACTGTGCATAATGCTAATCTTCCTCTTTATTGATGTATTGAAACTTTGAGCTTTATAGGGGTCATTAATAAAATTTTAAAAATTCATAAGACTTACATTTGTTATTAAATGTGAACAGAATTTTGAAAAAGGGAGTTTATATTGTTATTGTTTAGTTAATTCTAAACTATTTTTGACAATCCCTTAAAAGGATTATTAGGCATTAACTCTTTAAAATGTAAATAGTGTGACAGCATTTGTATGTACATGTTTAATCTAAATTGTATACCATATTCGTATACAGTTGAGATTAAACATTTCTTCCTACTGATATTTTCTGATATTGTATTCAATCATGTTACCATTGTTGCTAGTTAAATAAAACCTATTAAACTATAAAAATAAGAGTAAAATATTGAATAGATATACACAATAAAATATAACTATGCATAAAATAGTATCGCTTTCTCTAAAGTAAATTGTTGTTATGGCGACCTGATTTGTGTATTCAATATTTCTCAATCATGAAAATACCCGTATATAGTTTTATTATAAATGTGATCACTAGCCCGTAAAAGTTTGAAATGAAGTTCCAAATGAAGGAAAAATACGTTCTTCTATGAAGATGATCAAACAACAGGTTACTTTTGGTTACAATAGGTTCTTTGTTTTAAGCGTAATATTTTTCAATCAAACGAATAACTCGATTAAATAACAAATTTGAAATGTTATTCTAGAATGAGATTTTTTAATTTTAATATAAACTTTATACAGAAGTAATAGAAGAATATAATTTTATAATCATATTTTATCCACTTTATGCAGGCTTCTAATAAATAATATAATAATCAAAGAAAGAGTCCTTTAAGTATGATAGTAAGCAGACTGAAAGTAAATTATTACATGGACTATTTTGAGTTCCTG
>CM063502.1:61834040-61931540 GCA_032207245.1 Pardosa pseudoannulata | reverse complement strand
AAATGAATATATGACTTTTAGGTAAGCATTTCTATTAAAATAGTCCTGTACAAGACCTATCACTAAATCTTCTACATCACTCCAATAATATCTTTCACTTGAAAGAGTAAGATATCAAAAACCCTATAAATATCTTTATATCTTCTTTAGTGATAATTAGATCATGGTCGTTTTTAACATTTTTAGCATAGAGAATAGTCTCATCCACTATTACGTTATATACTTTATCAGAAAAAAGTTTTTCAAAGCAATGATGCAAGATGCATTTGCAAGATCATTTTTCATTGCCAAAATATTATTCTTAAGTTTCCCCTAATTCCGACCATATGATATAATTTTTTTAAACAATTTTTTGCTTTTTTTTTAATATTTTAGGTTTTCTCTCAAAAGTTGAAGGTAAATCTATTTGATCACACTCATCTTTTGATATTACTTCTATTTTACCAACAATATCATTTACAAATGGAGCATGTAACTTATCATCTATTTTCTCTTCATCTGTCAGTTTATCTACATCAGTGGATATGGCAATAATATCCTCTTTAATTTGTTCAGAAAACAGATAATCAACTGCATTCTGAAAGCTATTAAATATTTTTCGACTCATATTTTCATCTAAAGGTGAAAAAACGTAATATTACCAGGGTCAGGAAAAAAACGGCCGAACGCCCAGTGATCTATTTCTAGATCAGCAGTATTTTGACACTAATTTTTACTATTTATATTTGTTTTAAGATAACATCGGTTTATATTCTGATAGCTACATCTATGAAGATATTAAATCGCCAAAAAATATTTAACTTACACGTACTACTTAGCTGTTTTCAGTGTTTATGCTAAGAAACGTAGAAAAACGGCGGAACGAAAGCCTAATACAAACTTTCTCTTATCGCTTTAGATCAATGATATAAACAAAACAAGAAAACCACTTGTTGGTAAACAGGTGCATGCCTTGTCTTGCCCCCTGTGCAGTTTAGAATGTGTGGGGTGGGTTTAAGGTCATCTAAGAGCGAGTTTACCACACTATGTTTAGCGATCTAAAAATAGATCACTGGGCGCTAATGGGTTAATAACTGAATACAGTATTCAGGAAAAAATGCCTTAATATTTATTAATTTATTGAATAAAATTACTTTATGGTTTTACCTTAAATCAATTTTATGTAAAGAATTGATTTTAATAAAACATTTTGGAGCTTTGATGAACATATTTTAACTTCCTTAAACAAGATTTTAAATTTTGTCAATGAAGAAAAAATGCCTGATTTTCCTCTTTGTGGTGCTAACCTTAAGACATATCCGTAATAAAGATTTTTAGAAGTAACAATATCTGTATAATTCAATTTCTAAAAAGTAACTTTGAAGAATGTTTAATGTACTACATACTGCCATAGCTATGCAAAGGTCCAACTATTTTGTTATTGTATAAATCAACAATTTTTTATTTTAAAGTTAGGAAATTTTCCAATTGAAAGTGAAGTGAAATTTCAATATTCTCTGCCATTTCAGAGAGACTTTGACTCTCAGTTGATTATCTGTAAGTTAACAGGCTTCCTTTATAGTCTTGTGGTATTAGTTTCGTAACTGTAAGGGTTATATGCGTGGTACAGAATTATGAACAGTCTTCAAACACTATGTCCAAGTCCAGTTAAATGCAATAGCATAAAAAAATTGAGTGCGTCTGAACTCAAACAACTAGTCAAATTAAAATAACAAAAGTATGTGATGTATCATTTTTCTTTGATAATTGCAGCTAATCGGTATAAATTTCTGTGTAACCCTCTAAGCGATTCGCACGTACAATTCCGCCAAACCGATGATGTCGTCAAAGCGGTTGTCACGTACAATTTTCGACCTCCAAAAACGTTCCGAAAATGAATGTATTGCACATTTCTGCCAATGTTTTCCCCCATAGAGTTTTGAGGTAGGAGGGTCAGGTCGATTGTTTAGGAACCGCACCCCTCTTTGACTGACATTTATTGAGGGATGCACTCCTACTCCCTGAAGCACATAGACGCTGATACCTTTTCATGGCTTTGTAAATCTCTATTTCGAAGTATTTCGTTTGCGGTAACACATGTATGTCTAATTGCACCACTTAAATAGTTTAGATGAATTTCGTAAAAAAATATAAATCATTCTCTTAAAGAATAGTTTTATTTGTACTTTTAGAATCTATTATTTCTTATGGGATGATCTTTGAGACTTGATGAGCTTTATGTGTATTAAAAATTAACAATCTATAATGTCTATTTATATATCTATTTATAACCTGAAGTAAAGGGACAATAACGAGAGTAGGTTTCCCGTATTCCAATCTAGTAGACAAAGGGTGAAGTAAAAAATCATAGAACACTTTGGTCACCGACACAATAAAAATTTAGCGTATTTTTTGGAGACTTTTTTTCCTCGGTGTGTTCCAATCGGAGGGCTAAACATTTAAAAACTACAATCAAAGGTGCACTATACAAAGGTACAACTATTTTGTTATTGTATAAATCAACAATTTTTTGTTTTAAAGTTAGGAAATATTCCCACTGAAAGTGAATTGAAATTTCGATATCCTCTGCTATTTCAGAGAGACTTTGACCCTTAGTTGATTATCTTTATGCTAACATACTTCTTTTATAGTCTTTTGGTATTAGTTTTGTAACTAGAACGGTTATATGTGTGGTACAGAATTATGAACAGTGTTCAAACAAGAGGTCCAAGTCCAGTTAAAAGCAATAGCATAAAATTGAGTGCCATTAAACTCAAACAACTAGTCAACTGAAAATAACAAAAATATATCATATATCATTTTCTCTGATAACTGCAGCCAATGTGTATAAATATGTGTCTAAACATTTAAAAGCCACAATCTTTCAACATCAAAGGATTTTTCTCTGTATGAGACTGATAAAGAAAGACTGAAAATGTACAGGCAACCGGACAGAATAAAGGTATAAAATAGGAGAAAAGGGACGATGAACAAGCGAAATAAAGAAAGCGATTGAATGTGCCAGCTGTTGCCAACTAGATTTATTTTAGAATCGGGTAGTTTTCAAAAATTTAAGATTTTCTATAGATATGAAATCTTACTTCTCTGTACCTCACATACAGAGTATAGCCACGGGATACGTGTTTATTAAAATAAATATGTGTAAATTTATTCTTTCTCGAATATAAAAGCACCATCTTCGAATCAAAACTTACCATCTCACACAAAGAGTATCATCCGAGCAGTTTGACATCTTGTATGTCATTGGATGTAAAAGTATTATTTTGGTTTGAAAGCAAATTTACATTGTCTTGAATAAAATGGAATATTACAGTCCTATATAATATTTGTTTAAATTTCGCAACTTTAGTTTCTTATGCAAATTTAAATGATGCTCATTAAAAATATATAAATGGAACAATTTCATTAAAAATGCAGTGTTTTGAAATCCCACTTAAAATACATGATTAATTTAATGTACTTGTGACTTAATTACAAATAGTGATCTTTACTTTTAATAAACGGATAATTTTACGAAGAATGAATTGAAGTTATGTTTCAAATAATTCTGAGCCCATTTTAGTTTTATGCAAATGTGTATCTAGAATATATTTTAAAATAAGGCGCTCATTAAGGATTCCATATGTCTCATTCGTCCAACAATCTAAATTATAAACTGAAGCTAAAAGCAAATAATCAGAATTAAGCAAGGTGATTTTGGTTTTTGATTTTCTTTTAAGCTTTACTTGCATTTACGAACCTATTAATGCAAAGTATTGGTCCTCTTATTTTTCATTTGTGATTTAACATGAACAATAAGGCGTCTTAACTAAATTATATAGATTATGAAATTACTTTTAAAGATCAGGGTTTACAAAGTAGTATCTGGAATAATAGAATTGATTATCTCATTAACGTCTCAATTATTTCTACTGAATATAGATCAATGAATATCTTAAATTTAAAGTACCATACGCTCTCAAGATTGCAATAAAGTATGACTTAAAGTTTACAATAAAGTCAACTTTAAATGTTGCAGAAAGTTCTAAATATAAATGA
Organism: Pardosa pseudoannulata; assembly: GCA_032207245.1. Lineage (NCBI taxonomy): Eukaryota > Metazoa > Arthropoda > Arachnida > Araneae > Lycosidae > Pardosa > Pardosa pseudoannulata. The sequence goes on along the minus strand of CM063502.1, from coordinate 61,927,502 downwards.
GTTGCAAGTTTGCTCATTATGAGGTACCATTCATAAAAAAGTTTTTATGGTAGATTTACTGTCATACAAGGGTCTTCCAGAAATCACGTTTCCTATGTCACTAACCGATGGTATGAGATGGAAAAGGCCCGAAATACGATGGCACATAGTGGTTAGATTATAGGTTGGGCTATCGCATGAGGTAATTGTGAATTCTCGACCATTCTCATTAACTCCGATACAGTGCTTTAGTTGGCTATCACTTTTCTCCTCCCGCCGACAGTTTTTGAACACGCAGAAGGTAGCGAATAAATGAATTCATCGTCAGTTATGTTTAGTGTATCAACTGGAAGTGAGGAAGAAGCATATTTTAAGGTAAATAAAATGTCCAGAGCTGCTGCTGACCATTTATCTTCGATGACTGCTTTCTATTCCACAGTCTCAATCTTGCTTCCAATATCTTCCTCATGTACTTGCATATGAAGAAATTCCAGTTTGGTTACAATGGGGGATGATTTAAAAATAATTACGACACTCTGACTCTATTCAAATGAGGAGACTTCATTCATATTTAACTACAAAATCTTATACAACTGTTTAACGAGTGAAAGAATTGTGGTAAATATTATTTTGAGAAGTAGCTGACATATTGCTGTATCTTTTCGCATAATTATTCTCGAGTAATACTGTTTTGTTGCTTTTTACAAGACTTGGGAAATTTACTATCCAGGTGACTCTCATATGTAAAATACGGAATTGTAAAGGGAAGTTTTAGAACATCTAAGGTTATTCATAATGACTCTTGTTGATATACCTGCTCAAGAGAAAGTAAATTCACTTAAAAATTTTAATGTTGATGTAGATAGCAAAGTAATAAATTTTAAAATACACTAGAAAATTTGTTTATAGGATAACCCCTAAGGTCACTAAAAGGGGAATAATCATTCTAAGAAAATATTAAAATTCTACTAATTGCTCTTAACTAAAGACGCTAGGCGTTAATGGGATCAGAGTGTGTACACTACTATAATTGGTTGGCTTTAGTTTGGCTTGGTTTAGAGAGCTATGGTCTACTGGTTTTGTTCACGAGGTATAAGGAGACCGGAACCTACTGCTTAGAGCCGATTCCGACATCCATGCCAGCAGCGGGATACGAACAGCCGAATCCGTTACCGAAGAGCAGCGCTCAACCATTCGGCCATTGTTCGGCACTAGAAAGTATTTTTGTTATTTAAACTTCTTTGTTCAGTACTACAAAGTAGTAAATATACACAAACTTGGTTTAGAAATTAAATTATCAATATTGTATAACCCATACCAGACATATATTTTGATAAGTAGGAAGCTCAACAATGTCTGTATGCAACAAAAACTGCACCATTATTTCATGTTTTTATTCAATGCAAATGATAACTGATATGCCAGGCAGGTTAGGTAAGAAAAAATGATAGTCTGTATTCGAGTCTAGGATTGAGCTGTTTGGTTAAAGGAAATTCACAGTTTGAAGCCGGTTTAAAAAGTAGGCCCCTGTCAAATTAGCCATTGAGTTACAAAATAATGGTCATAGCACTATGAAAGTAAATTAAACAATCATTTTATATATTATTAGTGATATCCCTCTAACCTTTAACGAGTTCGATAGAAAACACATTGCCACAATCTGCATTATGTTGGCACAAAGAGGATCTACCTCTCTTCCGGATAATGTAGAGCAGCGATTCTCAAACTCTTTCTCCCCCTGTCTCTTGTAAGGCTAAAAAAATCTCTGCCCTGAAAAAATTAGGATGAAATAAGAATAAGAAGTTAGAAAAAAGTTCAAACTAATGCTCATTTTTGTTTAATGCGATGAATAAAACTGTATGTAGTTTCATTATTCTTGATTGGGGCCTTGGCATAAGCTCCCAGTACTCAGTTTGAGAACCGGGGCTATAAAGAAACGTTAAGTATAAAAGTGATATAAAATTTAATTCTTCCGAAAGATAAGTGAATATTTCCAAACCACAGCGAAAAAACTAAAAAACCATAAAAGATGAAATAAACATTAACACGTTGAAGGACAATTGTGTCTATAACCGTCAAAGCGAAGTGACGGCAATAGCCGTCCAAAATGAAACGGTAGATTTTAGACACTAGGGTTATAGCAGCACAAATGTGCATTTACTGGCGTACTAGTAGAAATCTAGTGTCTTGTTTTGAAAGCAATATTTTACGTTTAATTTCGATTTCCACCTGTTACACGACTTGCAGCTTTAGTATGCACGTGGTTGTGAAGAGAGTAGTGCGATCATGTTTTCTCTTAAATTTATTTTTTGTTATTTATTTATTTTTGTTTGATTATAAACTAACATTTCGTGTAATATTCCCCAAAATACTTCGTTGCACACAAATATTGCTTATTTGAGTCATTAAACATGTCATTTCCGTTTTTAAATTTTTTGCTGTTATAGCCGCCATCGTCCCATTACTTAGTGTCTAGAGTCCACTGGCAACGGTTATAGCCCAACTTAATTAAAGTGCTGAATTAATCAAGATTAAGTTTATTTAAGCAAAAAGAGTAAAACTATACTTCTAATATTCTAAAAATTGCAAAAACATTTAGTGTTAACTTTTGACTGTCCGTCAATGTGTTAAGCTATAAAATCCTTTACGTCCTTTTTAAAAAAGTGGATATCAAAAAGTCGTCAATTCAGAACATACACATATTCAATCGAAACATATCCTTTTTAAATCATATTCTAATTAAAGAATAAAACTGATTCGTAACATCAGAGATACCTAAAAATGTTTAAATAGTAAGTAAATATAAGGCAAATCTAGATGAAATAATTAAAACATATAGTGCAAAAGATATTTTTATAAATAACAAGAAATCGCATTTTTTAAATGGTTTTTAATTTTTCAAAGTTAATAAATTAGTTATACTTCAATGTATATAGACGCATAACTCTTTATTATTTGTTTACTAAAATACTTTTTGTAAAGTCCTCCAAGAACTTTAATAAAACCGCATTAGGTTCCCTAACTGTAATGGTTTTATCCAAATTCTTATCAAAATCAAACTAATATCAATTCTTAACAATTATTTAGAAATAAGTATTCTCATGGAAAGTCAAAAATTAAACAGCTGGATGCAATTGATTTATCTGAATTATTTTTGTAACTCATAGTAATAATCTTTTTTATTTATTTTTAATAAAAGGAAGTTCGGTAAGGTTTGTATTGTATTCTTATTAAGAAGCATATATTTTTATTTATATATCGCACAAAAATAATTTTAAATTAAAATACAAATGACATTGTTTAAAGGAGATATAACAAGAAGGCTCCCTTTTAAAGTTAGCACGTGTATTGACTGTACATGTGTTGAAAAAAATGAAATTATCTTAGAATTTATTTAAGTAGGCATAAAGTGATGAGAGATTACAGTCAATTTAGAATTCTTAACCTATTTATGCTGGAATTATTTCATACATCAGGATGAATATCCCAATATACATAACCCGTCAATGTTCGACAACAGGATGAATATATTAACCAGTCAGTATTCGAGTTTTTTCTACTGAATACATATTCGTGAATATCTTTAATCTAAGTAATTATAGACTACTCAGAGTAAAACAAGAGTGAAATATAAACAACTTCGAATATTGCAGCCGTGCTCATGAGTAATCAACTGTAATATTAAACATCATGGTATGACATTCCTTAAATAAAAGGAAAACTTCGTGTTAGCAATACATTTGGTTTCAGATGTAAACAAACAACTGTAAAGATAAAGTCATGATTTCATTTGACAGATTTGTATAACATGTTAATTCATTTGTGAGACTCGAAAAATCCTCAAATATTGATATAAATGACAAAATTTAAATAACAGATATTTGAAAAATTGGTAGATTGTTAATAGTATCGTCATGTATCCCCGCTGAAGAGGAAAACTCATACAGAGAAAACAAATAGTCTACAAACTTTTTTCATCTATTTTTAGACATTAATGGGTTAAATCAAATTCATTATGGGCTCCTAAATTTGGAACATATTAAACTCACCCAACTTACAGCTATTCGTCAATAAAAGAAGGACAGCAATTTTAAACCTAATAGTAAGTCATTTAAAAAAATAGCCCAATGGTAACCGAAAGGTTAGGTGCTGGCCTTCGGTAGCGGAGTTCATGGGTTCAAATCCCATTGTGGCATGGATGTTCGTAGCCGTTCGGAATTGGCTTTAAACAGTAGGTCCCGGTCTCATTCACTCTCGTGTTGCAAAAGTAGACCGTAGTACTCCAAACCAAACCATTTAAAAAAAAGATCTTATTGAAATATATTTGCTATCTTTAGTAAACACAGTATTTTAAAGAACAGTTTAATAATAGTTATAGATATTAGTCCAGATTTCAGTTGATGTGCTTGGTGTAAAAGAAAATTCATATCAGTATTGAAAAGTCATAAAATATGAACCAAAAGAAAATATATAAGGAAATACTTAAAAGGCGATATATAGGAAATACTTAAAAATATATACAGCTAATTGTATTGTTGACACCTACCATCATTAAAAAGGCTCAGTCTTTCTACAAAATCGTAATAGTTTTACAGTCGCTAAATTTTAAGAACGTGCCTTTCGGTATCGGTGTCTGCTGTTTTGAATACTATACCTTACTTATAGGGCTATGTACAACACCATAATGCTGTACTGATTTTTAGAAATGAGTTGAAAGTTGATCTCCCCCCCCCCCTATGGAAAATTTCTCGCTACATCACATCCTCAAGGATTTTGTGGGACAACACTTAAGTAGTTATATCTTCCACTAAAGGCATTATTTTCCCTCGAGTTTCTCTCCAAAGTTCATTTACCTGCGAGTTCATTTAAAATTTTTGTTATATTTATTGCTAATGATTGTTTAGTTTAGAAACGTTTAAATTTTGTACAATTAAAAAAAATATTTCGGAGGTTTGCTTCTATTAGAACAGCATTCAGAGATTGGCGTATGGTAATGTCATATAAACAAGTGGAAAACTTTTAATGAGTTGCATATCCTTCGGCGGTATTTCATTTAAAATCTTTCTATGTACATACACATTTCTGATAAATAATTTTTACTTTACTTACAGATTTTTGAGTTTTTTTTTTAAGTTTTGAAATAGGCTTAAATGTATCTCGAGATTACACTTATAAACGATATCTTAAAAATAAATTTTCTCTGAAAATTTAAAAACAAGTTTGTTCTTCAGACCACCCTGAAGGAAAATAAAATCCTGTCTCATAGAAGATATAAGCGCTAACCGCAGAATATATAGCGGCAGCTCGTTTAATCTAACGAAATTTTTTTTCATGATTATTTATATAGATTTTTAAGCACCACAAGGCTTTTAAATATAAACTCCATCACACATAATGATTGCTTTCAGAAGCAGCACAATAATTTTAACCTAGCAAAATTTGTATGATGTTTCTTTATCTTCCCCTTATGGCCAAAAGTCATGGGCCAAAATTCATTTTTCAACTCTTTACTAGCAAGTAATTGCATATCGTTTTATATTTTTCAATATGTAAATAACATGGTAGAGCTCAAACGTTCCAGGAAAATTTGAACTTCTTCTTATAGGGGATTGTCCACAAACTGAAAAAGAAAATTTGAAATGTTGATGACTGTGCAAGTTAGAATATCGGGTATTATGTATAACTCTTTAATGACATTGAACTGTCTATTTTCACCACGTTTACGGTTTTTCAAGAAGCATAGCTGATATATTAAAAAAATATTTTTTTCTATAAAACTCCTGACTTTTATTTTCAATGAATTTCAAAACTTACAGAAAACTTGTGCATTTTTATAAAAATAAACTTATAGTTATACTTAAAATTCACAACGGGAGGTGAGAAATGAGGTTTAAAGGCAACACTCACTTCAAGTGCCATAGAAGTATCATTATTTTAATTTTATAATTTTCTCCCAAATACAATAAAGAAACTTATTAAAAAATCCACATACAAATTATGTCACCATGTTATGTAAGTCATATCAGTCATGTTCTTTAAACAATAAAAATACATAATGATTAGACTAGGGATGACAATTATATGACACGCATGCCAAGTTTTGCACGCCAGAAAACCTTCCTGACAGGCCAAAAAATTGAAATATCAATAAAAAAATTGAAAAAAATATGCTTTTCACACCATGAAATGTTAAGATGGTTTTGGTGTTATACAGGTCTAAATAAAAACATTAACAGACTGCTAGATGGCGTAAACCAGTATTTATAAAATTAGCATTGATTTTTTCATTATTTCATTGTAAATTGCATTAATATTTAATCATTTTTGGGATAATATTATATTAAAAATGTTATATTCTATTACTGTAATTTGGTCAGTTATTATAAAAAATATGGGTCTTCCCCATATACAGACATAAGATCCTGGCATTCAAAAATGTTTTCATTTCAATTAACTGTAATGTTTGCAACTAAATCCCCTATATAATAATAGCCTAAATTACCTGTCCGTCCGTCCACTTATTTATGAAGCGGTTGGATCTGGAATGGACAGAGGCATCCATATTGGATTCTTCATGAGTTAGGGTTAGCAAAATTCAAAGCGAGTTCGAAAACATTCGAAATCCAACCCTTCCCCCCTTTTCGATAGTTTAATGTCATTATTTCAAGCTATATTTTCCCCGATTAAGAGCAGGCAATTAAATTCATCATTTTATCGCATTATATATTGATGAAAATAACATTTCTTTTTCTGACATTATGACGTCATTCCTTTAACCATCTCTTTTAATCATTTCTTATTTTAAATTATTTAAATATCGTCTGCATTATTTTCATACGTTTTATCACTGAACTTAGATATTACATAATTTTCTTTTATATTTGGCTTAAATAATAAATTAGGTACACATGTGATAGTTTTAAATTCAATCATCGATTATATTTTGTTGTTTAAAATTTTATCACCGGTATTAACAACAAATTCTTTTCCTAAAAGTCTGAGAGTCTATTTCACGGACTAATAAATATCTTGCTTTTAAGTTATATATCTTTGAAAATTAAGAAGTTTGTTTGTTTCTTTTTTATAAATAACCACACGGTTTGCAATCAATTCGCTAAATTTTGGACATCATTCATATATACCGACAAATAACCACTGGCAATATTAAAACCTCTGCTGTTCATCCTATCAAGTAATACGACAAGATAAATTAAAGTTGGAAACTATAATGCGGTCAGTAAAGTAAACAAATTATTGAGCGTGAACCAGAAATTTCTCAGACAAAAAACAAACCATTTTTTTTACCTGCCTCAAAGGGTACTTTACAATTCTGAATTTTACATAATCCTGTTATATGACGGGTTATATGATAGTAAAGTCATATTTTCCTGCCCTGCATTAGACAATTACGGTTTTAGATATTAAGGAAATATGAAAAATTGAAAGTTTCCTTTGAATATTGATTTATTACATCATTTTCTTCTAAATCTCTATTTTCACATTCAGTATATAATTGTTTTCAGAAACCTCATTTTTTTATTCAGGTAACATATGAACCTATAGCTTCTAAAAATTATCGTCTACAGCAGTAGTTCTGAAAATGTATGCTTAACTCCTTGGGAAGCCTTGATTCAAACACAAACTCATTGTGAAATATTAAAAAAAATTCATAATTTTATTTATATTTTTATTCATTATGTAAATTACACATTAAGAGCTCTAAGGAGTCTTACTTTGTCGAAGAATGCTAAATTTTACATGCTACAAATTATTTTTTTCCTCCTCACGATCTCATCAAATTATAATGAAAATCTTACTAACAAATTCTTTAACTGTTCATAATATACTATATTTTTTCAGATCATAGAAGATAAATTTTATTGCTAAAAAACATTGATAAGTTTGATTGCTATTTTAAAATCAAAATTTTAATTATATTTCTTGTGCGCAGGATTCTAATAAAGATATTGATGTCAGAAACAAAATTCCACTTGTAAAAAAATAATGTGGCATATCTTGAACTTATACCTCAATTCAAAGCATTTTATGCTTACGTCATATTTTCCTCACGTGCTCATCAAATTATAATAAATTTTTTTACCAGCAAACTCTTGAACTGTTCAAAATATATCATATATTTTTTCAGATCATAGAAAATAAATATGATTCCTAAAAAACATTGATAAGTTTGATTCATATTCTAAAATCAAAATTGAATTATAATTCCTGCTCATGATTCTAATAAAGATATTGATACCAGAAACAAAATTCTACTTGTCACGAAATATAATATGGCATACCTTGAACTAATACCTCAACTCGAAGAATTTTATCCCACCTCACACTTTCTTCACGTACTCATCAAATTATAACGAAATTTTTACCAACAAAAATTCTTGAACTGTTCAAAATACACTATATTTTTTCAGATCATACAAAATAAATTTTATTCCTAAAAAATATTGATAAGTTTGATTCACTTTTTAAAATCAAAATTTTAATTATACTTTCTGCTCGCAGGATTCTAATAAAGATATTGATGCCAGAAACAAAATTCCAATTGAAACGAAAAATAATATGGAGTATCTTGAACTTATACCTCAATTCGAAACATTTTATCCTCACGTCATATTTTCCTCACTTACTCATCAAATTATAATGAAATTTTTACCAACAAATTCTTGAACTGTTCAAAATATACTATATTTTTCAGATCATAAAAAATAAATTTTATTTCTAAAAAATATTGATAAGTTTGATTCCTATTTTAAAATCAAAATTTTATAATTATATTTCTTGTGCGCAGGATTCTAATAAAGATATTGATGCCAGAAACAAAATTCCACTTGTAACGAAAAATAATATGGCTTATCTTGAACTTATACCTCAATTCCAAGAATTTTATCACTACGTCATATTTTCCTCACGTACTCATCATATTATAATGAAATTTTTACCAACAAATTCTTGAAATGTTCAAAATATACTATATTTATTTTTCATATCATACAAAATAAGTTTAATTCCTAAAAAACATTGACAAGTTTCATTCATATTTTAAATTCAAAATTTCAATTATACTTTCTGTGAGCAGAATTCGATTAAGTTATTGATACCAAAAACATAATTTCACTTGTAATGAAAAATACTATGACATATCTTGAATCTTGACATATCTTTATATTCAGATATTTTTTAAAAAATAATAATTTTTAAAAGTATATATTAAATATGATATACAATTATTTAACGTGCCAATTAATTTGAGGTATAAGTTATTATACATAACAAACTGAATATATGAACCAAATTTCATCAAAATATTTTATACAGATTTTGAAACAGAATAGCAAGAGTAAAATTTTAGAACATGAGAAAATTGCAGTTAAAGATAAAAATGATTCCCTTTAACTCTGAAAGAGTAACTATGCATTTAGTCATTACTCGAAATTTATTTGGAATTTCGAAAAATTAATGATACCAAAATACATAGAAAATATTGTACTTCAATATATAAAAAAATGAAAACTCAATACTTTTGAAGTTTTAACAGTCGTGTCACCCCTTAAACTAAATTAAACTAAACTAAACTAACCTGAGCTTAGCACTTATTGCCATATAGAGAGAAAATTAATGTGGATTAGGAAATAAGTTTAGTTGTACACAACTTAATTTCACGAATTATAAATTAATCAAGATGTTCACCTCTCCCCCTGATTATTATATTTATTAACTTTTTCAATAAATTTTTGTGGAACCAAAGAAAATATATAAAGAATTATAACCATGTTTTTATAAATAATCTGAAATACGTTACCATTATGTATTTTATAAAAAACGTATTTGCTAGTTTTATCATATGGTGAATTCAAAAGATATGGATACAGCAAGGCTGTCAAATATCCAAAACGTTTCGAAACAACTAAATTAAAGTGAACAATCAGTTACTCATTCTTAGTTTGTATTATAATATCAATGCTTTGAATAGAAGTAGTTGAGCGACTAGGTAAGATACCATCCCATGCACGGATTTTAATGGTTTCAAAATATCAATAACAAACCAAGAATAATTATATATATATATATATATATATATATATATATATATATATATATATATATATATATATATATATATATATATATATAATATATATATATAATATTTATATATATTATATATATATATATATATATATATATTTATATATATACATATATATATATATATATCATATATATCAGGTGAGACAAGTACAAATACATATATTTTTTTATCCATTCAGAAATGGTTAGTTTCACTTTATATATATATATATATAAATATATAAACGTGTATTTTTGAAAATTTAAAGGAGACAACTGTGATTTCTATTTTTAAAAATTAAGTAATTATTTTTCAATGGTTAGACTAAATTACAAGTACAAATCACATATTTTTTCGATCCTTTCAGAAATGGTTAGTTTCACTTTATATATGCATTAAAAAAGGGTAAACGTGTATTACTGAAAATTTAAAGGAGACAATTGTGAATTTAATGAGTTTTTTTTTTATCAAAAATTCATTATTTTAAGCAATGAATTAGAAATTAAATACATAAAATATGTTGAAATTTAGATACCTCTTTTTAAAGGTAAAATTTAAATTACATTTTGACCACACACGATTGAAAGTAATTTTTTAAATTTTAGATTCTCAATATCATGTTATTTTTATAATCCTGATTGTTTCTAAAACATAGATAATATGATAGAAAAAACAAATTTTGATGTATTGGAGGAAATAAAAAATATGCTCTTTGAAAATGAAATACATAAATTTTGTTTTAAACCGAACTTTGAAATCTTACATGTCGCAAATTTTTACAAAAAACAAATGCTATAGTTTAAGAGTATCTATGCACCTAGTGATGAAAAATCACTTTAAAAAATTAATTTTAAAGATTTGTTTGCCATATATATAGTATGAATTATTTGATATACTTTTCTCTGTAAGTCATTAAAATATAAGAATTTTTTTCTGAAGTTTGGAATTGTACTAAATTAGTTATTATTTCATTTCTTAATTTTTAGGGGATGAAATATGAATAATTTGAAAAGGGATTAGAGATAATATAAAAAATAACAAATCTAAATAATGGAAGCCTTCTTACATTAAGATTAAAAATTTGAACAACAATGGTTTTTACTTTTAACGACAATAACTTTCATTGCATTGTTGCATCTCCTATGTAGTTTTTCCTCCTACGTGGAATCAATAAATACAGCCGATATAGGTACGTGCAGAAAATTTCCTTCACCCCCGAATTCCGGGAAGTGAGGTTGAATTGAAACCCTTCTGTGTCAGATGAGACTACGAATAAATAGTGTTTCGATGAAATTTTGCTGCAAATTATCAAATCAAAATATATGAATTAGACGTTAGACGTCAAATTTAACTGTTTTTGATGTTTCTATTTTCTTTTTTAAATTACATATTTTATCCCGATTTATAAAAGTGTATTTATTGCATTAATGTTTTAAATTTATAAAGGTCTTTATATGATTTAAGTTCAAATATCTTACTCGCAATTCAGATATTTTGAGCTTCACCTAATTAAGGACAGTTCAAAAGAATTTTTGTACCGAATGATAGCTGAGTGGATAAAGCGTGTACTTCCTAATATTTACCTTATGTTACCTAACAGCTTCTACGAGATTAAAAAATTAACTACAACTTCTACTTCTCGCTTAGTAGAATGTTCTTCTCAGTGATGAATGTGGTGTTAAAAAGTCATTTCTTCGCTCTATAATGGGCAGATGAAAATTTATAAATTTATGTTTAATTAAAGTGCTTTTAAAATATTAATTGTGGAGTGTTATGTTCGAGTGATGTGTGTTTTGTTGGGAGACGTACCAATAATGAAAAAGAAGAACTGTTAATTCAGGACAAGCGGTACTCTTTTGCACTGGAGTTCGTGGACTCGAAAACCATTACTAATACAGATGGAATCAGCTTTAAGCAGTAGATCCCAGTATTATTAGGTCTCATATAACAGACTGTAGAGCTCCAAATTAAGATAATCATTTAACTGAAGAAACCATTGGTATAATTCCAATGGTTCCAATGTTTTAAATTTATAAAGGTCTGTATATGATTTAAGTTTAAATATCTTACTCGCAATTCAAATATTTTGAGCGTCATCTAATTCAGGACAGTTCAAAAGAATTTTTGTACCGAATGGTAGCTGAGTGGATAAAGCGTGTACTTCCTACTATTTACCTTATGTTACCTAACAGCTTCTACGAGATTAAAAAATTAACTACAACTTCTACTTCTCGCTTAGTAGAATGTTCTTCTCAGTGATGAATGTGGTGTTAAAAAGTCATTTCTTCGCTCTATGTCTGGCAGATGAAAATTTATAAATTTATGTTTAATTAAAGTGCTTTTAAAATATTAATTGTGGAGTGTTATGTTCGAGTGATGTGTGTTTTGTTGGGAGACGCACCAATAATGAAAAAGAAGAACTGTTAATTCAGGACAAGCGGTACTCTTTTGCACTGGAGTTCGTAGACTCGAAAACCATTACTAATACAGATAGAATCAGCTTTAAGCAGTAGATCCGAGTATTATTAGGTCTCATATAGCAGACTGTAGAGCTCCAAATTAAGATTATCCGAAGTAACCATTGGTATAATTCTTATATTTAATACTGTTTTGACGCATTATTATACTTTAAAAAAATTATATTACCTTATAAAAACAACCCGGCTTTTTAAATAGAAATTTGAGCTAATAAAATAATTGTATATCCATGAACAAATTATTTTGTAATTTTTAAAACATTTTATGAATATTAAAGTTTATTATTCGAATAAAATACCAGATTTTTTTCATTTTGTTATGGTGTTTAATCATATTTTACCATATTCTTCATAAGTTAAAATTTCAAAATACTTAGTGTATTTTATTTACCAAGTTAATTGATAAAAACGCTCCAAGAATTATTACAGTATGGAAATTAACCCCTTTTAGTTTGAATTTTTGATTTTAATCTTCAATATCATGTGTCTGACTAGCTATTTGATGGGCTCTAGCCTTTCTAGAAAAGAAAAGAAAATTGCAATGGAACTTTAGATAGATTAGGCTCTCATTTACACATAACTCACTTATAAGAAATATTCAGTCATATGAAGAACTTTTTGTTTCTCAGTGAAACTTCTAGAAGTCTTATGTAATAAAATATTCATTTATAAGAATATTCAGTTCTACTAAACGTTTACTTATTCGAAGGAAGTTTGATCCTTTAAGTAAACTTTACGGAGTTACAGACTCATTAATCTTAACATTCAGCATTTTAGTTTAAGATAGTTTCATAAAAAGTGATTGTTGTAAAATGTGTTATGTACGTGTTTACCATAACAGCTCAATTGACACATAATGTATATGTAAAATTGGTAATAAATTAAAATAGAAATAAAAGAAATATGTATTATTAACTGTATAAAATAATTAAAGTAAAGAGAAGAAATAAAATAAATAGGTATGCATTATCTGTTGGTATGTTCAGTGTTAATGAATACAGACACTTGTATTTTATCTTAATATTTAGTATTTTAGTTTAAGAGTGTTTTATAAAATGTGTTTGCTGTAAAAAGTTGTATGTACGTGTTTAAGGAATACAGACACTTGTTGTATTTCATGTAGACGAAAAAGGTTATATTTTACAGATATTATTATAAATAACATTTTTACCTTTAAAGAAAATTTATTTATTTAAAAACCAGAAAAAACGGCACAGTAATATATCATATGCGAAAACGACTTTCAGTTACGTATAGTATGTATTCAATTGTACGAAAAATTATCCCTGCCCTTGGGTTTTGTACAGATGGGTTTTCACTGTATTTTTTAAGGACATATATAATCTATCTCGAAACTTAATTGTTGGGTCGGAACAAAAGTAGCTTAATAAAGACTAAATCAACTTAGCCCAATGTTATCACACTAACTCACTTATAAGAAATTAAAGACAGTTCAAAAGAATTTTTGTACCGAATGATAGCTGAGTGGATAAAGCGTGTACTTTCTACTACTTCCCTTGTGTTAACTAACTGCTTCTACGAGATTAAAAAATTAACTACAGCTTCTACTTCTCGCTTAGTGGAATGTTCTTCCGATTGATGAGTGTGGTGTTAAAAAGTCATTTCTCCGCTCTATAATGGGCAGATGAAAATTTATAAATTTATGCTTAGTTAAAGTGTTTTTAAAATATTAATTGTGGAGTGCTCTGTTTGATGTATGTTTTGTTGGAAGACCAATAATGAAAAAAGAAGAACTGTTAATTCAGGGCAAGCGGTACTCTTTTGTACTAAAGTTAGTGGACTCGAAAAAAATTACTAATACAGATGGAATTAGCTTTAAGCAGTAGATCCTAGTATTATTAGGTCTCATATAGCAGACTGTAGAGCTCCAAATTAAGATAATCATTTAACCGAAGTAACCATGGATGTAATTCTTATATTTAATAATATTTTGACGCATTATTATACTTTAAAAAATTTTTTATATTACCTTATAAAAACAACCCGGCACTTTAAATGAAAATTGGAACTAAAAAAATAAACTGCCTGGCATTCCGTTCATAAAGAAATGGTAAAAGAATAGCTGTAAAAATATCAAAATATTAGAATTTTTTATTTGGGGTATTATCTGTTAGAAAATAATAGTAATTAATGTAATATATGAAGCCCAGTGGCGTTGGAGTAGCTCTTCGCGCTCCCACCACACACGTCCGAGGTTTGATCCCCGGACTGAGGAGCAAGGTTGACTCAGCCTTTCATCTCTTCAGTGGGTAGACAAACTGAGGGTCAAGCATGCTTGAGAACTAATCACTGGGTTTTCCGCGTAAGGCTGACCAAGTAACCGGAACATATGCTTCACATCCCAGTGCTCTTGGTCTCAGAAACGGGGATTGGCACCGTAGGCCTTGGCCCCCTAGAGACTGTTGCACCGAGGAGGTTAATGTAATATATATCCAACTCAACTTATGTTTGCTATCACCTAAAATAATTACCGTCATACGCAACACGGTAAGAGAGAAGGAATATATAGTTTTAAAGAGTTAAAATTAATCTCATTGAATCTTAAGGAGTCAATGTTTTGATTTTTATTACAATTTCAGTTTCTCACTAAAAATAACCATCTTGGGGGACTTAACGCTGTTTCCAATAGATCTGTGCTGTATAGATATCAAGTTAATGTTATAATTAAAATTCCAAAAATATATTATTACAGTATTTTCATACCGAAGGAACGGGTATTGTACAAACAGGATATTCTATTAGTTCCAAGAAAATTCCAAATTCAAAACTAAATGGAAGGCCTGGAAGTACTTGAAAAAAGAAATTGGAGTAAGTCTGTTCATCCCCAAATATACATTTGGGATTTAAAAGCTATAGGTCTAAATCCTGCATTGTATACGAACCCCATAACGTGCTTCTCGTAAAAAAAAAATCGTTAAAATATTTTTTTTCGTTTGTAAAAATTATTTCATATATTTATTTGGTAAATATACTGAATGTTTACAGGAAATATAAGGACTTTTTAAACCCGCAGATCCAGCAAATGCCCGTTACGTTGATACTCAATTTACTCTTTGCTGTAGGGATTTCACGAAAAATTTATGATTAAATAAGTATTAATTGCAAAAAAAAAGTGTTATTGCAGTATTTTCATAACGGAAAAATACGCGCAAAAAAATATAATGTAACTATATATAGGAGCTTCTTATAGTCTATAATTTACAAGTATGATGTGATAGAGGGTTTAATTTTTTTGGTAAAGTTTTTGGTACTGTTGGGTATATTGCGATGTGAATATGGGAGAGGCATTCTAATTTTGCACATCCAACTTTCTCAAAGGCTGTATATAAGGACTTTAAAAAGTCTACCCTAAAACAAATGCCACTTACGTTTGTACTAAATTTGATATTTGCTCTATGATTATCGTTAAAATGGTGTTATTAGATATATAATGAAAAATAAAGTGTAATTAGAGTACATTTATACCGAATATATAATTTTAAAAGTATATATAGTGGAGAAATTTAGGAGTTTTCTATATTCTATAATAACCGCACGTATTCTATAATATGGATTTTAATTGGTAGTTTAAAATTTTTGGGTAATGTTCGTTGAGTGTGTCGTATGAGCAGTGTGTATGTGTGTGCAAGGGGAGGGCATTCTAATATTGCCCATCCAGCTAGCTGAAAGACTGCATCTGCTTATCGTCTGGCGCGAGTGGCCGTGTGTTGGTTCGGTGGCGCTGCCTTCGGCGCACCCTCCCACCAAACGACCTCCCTCCTTCCGCCGCCCGGCCGCGACTCGCCTCGCTCCGCAGACGACATACACGCCGCGGAAACACGAACAGCGCCCGGGGACCCCCTCCGTCTCAACTCCGTTATCGTCCGCCGCGCCGCCGTGGATACTCGCCACGCACACCGCCCGTGTGCGGCCGCAACGACAAACTTCCCCCAGACTGACTCTTGCACCGAACTTTTCACCAAACAAACTGTCACAAAGTGAGTAACAACGTTTGGTGTGGAGCACTATTTTTTCCTCTGACACATCCTCTGAGAATAGGTAAGAGGCAGGCCGCTGACACAAAGTGCCGACCGCGCACACTTTACCGTCCATCGACAAAACCCGATTAAGTTTCGGAAGAGGTCCCATTTTGTTCTCAAGTGTGGATTGCTGGTGCGGCGGAAGCAGTATGGCCCTGGTGAGCAGCGTGAAGGACTCTCGCTGGCTGCAGCTGGAGGTGTGCCGCGAGTACCAACGGAACAAGTGCTCGCGGCCCGACACCGAGTGCAAGTTTGCCCATCCCCCGCCTCACGTCGAGGTCCAGAACGGCAGGGTCATCGCCTGCTACGACTCCATCAAGGTAAGACCCCCTTCAATACTCTCCCGCCAAACACACACATCAAAACATTCAACTGCCGACCGAGTCCGTAACAGTGTGTCTAAGCTCACCGCTCGAAGTTGTCATTCTCGGTCGGACAAGTGCATGTAAACATTGCGAGGCGGACAAGATTAGAGAAGCCACATATTCGTATGTTCCCCCAAATCGGGCTTTCATATACAGTGGTAATATATAATATGATTTTCTTGGACTGTCTCAAGACTACACCATAAAGGATATTTAAAAAGAAGAGCTATATTTTAAGTATTTAGTAAAATTTTATAAAAGAATATTAAAGTGTAACATTAGAACCATAAAGTATCCTGATATGAAACGTAAACCATATTTATCCCCGAGCACATTTATACTGGTAAAATTCTCAATTGCAAGTTGTCATTCTCGGTCGGACAAGCGCGTGTAAACATTGCTAAGTGGACAATAACAGAAGCCGCATATTCTTATCTTTCAACAAATCGTGCTTTTAACATACAGTGGTAGTAAATAGTGTTTTCAGTAGACAATATCAAGAGCATACATACGTGAATGTTAAATGAGGGCTGTTTTTCGAAGTATTTAGCGGCATTTTATTAATGAATATTAATGTGCAATACAGTAGAATTATAAAGTATCACGGTATACCGTAAGCCATATTTATACTAGCAAAATTCTTATTTCCATCCTGAGTCGAGCCGTGAATTCTAACAGAATAGGATGCGACTACGCTTATGTAAACATTTAACTCGATGAATGTGAGCTTCTTTCGTTTCTGTCAGCTTTTATTTACACTTTCGATTCTTGTTTTAGTTTCTGTTTTACGTAATCAAATCTCTACGAATTTTGTTTTCTGAACAAATATTTCCCGACTCAATTTCCGAATGGTTCTTTGTATCTGCAAGACTCGGTGAATAGTGCAGATTTGTGTATTTTATGTGACGAGAAATTTGTTTAAACATATAGTCAAAGTATGAACGTATTGTTAGGCTATGTTATTTCAAATTTTACATTTTTGAAGGCCTTATTCAGTGTTTCTAATGCCTTGTGAGACATAGGATAATATAGGAACAGATATGCTTTCGTTCTCTCTAACGTTAACTAAGGGTTAAGGAAGAGTAACTGTTGTATAAGTTAGCCGGGGATTTATTTATACTTTAATTCTCATCTGTATATATCATTTGAAAAGAATATACTTTAGAAATGAATAATTTAATCACAACAGGCGTGTAAATATTTTTCAAATTTATTTCATCCGTAACCTATATAAAATTTCCAAAAACCCATATTCACTATTATGACTATAGTTGTAAAACACCATGTTTAAGAAAATTATTTGCATAAGTATCCATAAGGGGTGCAATTTTAGTAAAATTATTCATCTGTAATCCTTTAAGAGAATATTTTGAAGTATAACTCAAATTTTCAACTGACGGAAATAAAGGGAAAATCCCAATAATTAATTTCCCTGATATGCTATTTTCTCACATATATCAATGAAACATGTAGCATTGTGCGTAAACTATTATTAATTTTAGTTTTCACAAGAAAAAAATGTAGGTGACTCAATACTTTTACTTATAAAATTTCTCTTCCATCATATAGATCATTTCTTAAATTTCTGCAGTCCTATACCTAAATATAAGGAATCATTTCAAGGAACAATACCATCCCGTGAATATAAAGAAAACGGAAATTTCGACTGCACTGTATGTAGCTTATTACTTTCTACAGCGGCTTATTAGCGAGTCACGTGCTGTGTTTCCCCACTGAAAGCTGATTCAGGATCCACTGGAGTATTACGTAATATGGGATATGTGTTTTTTGTTACGTCTTGTGGAACAGATATCCGATATACGAGACGAGAAAAGTTTGAAATTTCTTCCAACTTTTTTCTACGTCTGTACAAATTTTTACAAAAGTGAATTTCACTGGGGTTATCACGTACAGATAGTTTAACACTTCCTTTAAAGAAAATTTAACAATATTTTTTGATTATTTACTGTACACATAAATTCCAAGAACATTGGGTTGTTCATAAGATATCTATTTTCTTTGCCGTATGTTTGGTTGTGTTTTTTTTTTCACTTTTTGTTAAACATATGATATCAGAAGAAGCAAGAGATTATCAATTATCCATATCACTTTGAATACAAGTCAATACCTTACATATATATATATATATATATATATATATATATATATATATATATATATATATATATATATATATATATATATATATATATATATATATATATATATATATATATATATATATATATATATATATATATATATATATATATATATATATATATATATATATATATATATATATATATATATATATATATATATATGTTCATACATATACTCACATATATTCATCTCATTTATTAGAAAATTAATGTCATATTTGACTAACCGGGCATAATGCTATCATTAAAGTCAGATTATTCATATTAAACGTAATACTACATTTCTAATCTGCTTTTTTATATCAAATTTTTCTAAATTACTAACATTCATCCTCTTCTAGTTATTAATATTCGTTCACTAAACGTTAATTTTGATTTAAATTATAAACCGTTTTAAAATGTATTCAGCAGCTGTTTCATGTAGCCCTACGCATATAAGCCCAGGATTAAATTCGCATATCAAGGATTAGAGTATTTACTTTTTAAATAAGCTGTTTGTTTAAAGACATTTAAATAGTTTATTCAGAACTAAGTGTTAAACTCTTCTTTCGACCTATCATTTTCCCAACGACTCTACAAATTATTACTTGTGCGAATAAAACAATTATTAAATTCTAATATTTTTCTTGACATCTGTTTAACTCTTACTAAACAGATGGCAATTTATTGCCAGATGTTTGCGTCAACATTTTCGCTAGACTAGTATCAATATATATTGACTAATTAA
This sequence comes from Pardosa pseudoannulata, assembly GCA_032207245.1. Lineage (NCBI taxonomy): Eukaryota > Metazoa > Arthropoda > Arachnida > Araneae > Lycosidae > Pardosa > Pardosa pseudoannulata. The sequence continues at coordinate 61,907,662 of CM063502.1, read as the reverse complement.
TAAAATGTATATTTACTTAATTACATAATTATATTCTGTGGTTGTTCTTAAATATACTTCTTATTTAATAAATTGTAAAAAACAATTCAATAGTGTTTAAAACTATTACTCTTGGTGAGTAGCATAAATATGCTAGATCAGTGTCTAGATTTGATATTTTATTTATTTTCACGTTCTCATTACAGTAAGTCAGTACAGTTTCGAAATCTGCCACATCACAATTTCTTTCTTACTACTATTTTTATTATCCTTGCCATTTTTAATGATACTTTATAGCAGTGGCGTAAGCAGACTTTTTTCAAGGGGGGTATATAATTCTAAAAAGTAATAGCCCGCATAATTTCTACTAAATTTTTTATTTTTGCCATTTTGTCTGAGCTGTAGGGGGGTGTTTAAACCCTTAACCCTCCATGTGTACGCCCCTGCTTTATTGAGATATTTTCATCTAATTATTTTAGGGCTAATAAAGCACTGAGTTACACAAGGGCGTTTAAAATATTAATCCTAAAGAGTTCTTATAAAGAAGTTTCTTTGAAATTAAAAAGGTGAAACTACTATTTAGATGAATTCCTGGCAATAGAGCCCGCTACATAATTTCAATAAATATCTTTCAAAAGCTGACGTTATTTCTTAATATGATGCGCTGCTCTTTATCTAAGTTAGCAATTTACCTTCCTTCCTCATCACCACTACCTCTTTCATTGATAGGACGTTGTGAGAACGTTGTGCAATAAGAAGGATGCGCAAAATGTCAGAGCGGATATACCTTAGAAAAGGGAATTTTATCTCTGCATTAAGGGATATAGTACTTTTCGAACCGAAAAATCATCATTAGGGCACACATTTTTCGCTCATAATCAAATAAAGTTTGTCATTCTTGTCGCTTTAATATACTTATTTAAGATAAATTTTTTATTAGTTTAAAGTTTAAACTTTATTGAATTTGCCAAACAAATGTATTATTTAAAAATAAAACGCAAAAGAAAAAAAATGTAAAATTTATTTATCGCACAAGGCATCATCTGAAGTTTTTAAATTAAGATACTAAATTTATATTTCTAAAATTCTAACACATTTTTTGGTTTTTTCAACCTTTATTATATTAATATGAGAAGTATACGTCATTTTATATCACAAAAAATACTAATATTATAAGATTTTCTTTTAATCAAATAATTAGTTTAATTTTAAATGCAAAGAAACCTTTTAAAATTTTAAGATTATAAAATAAAGTCGATATTTAGCTTCAATTCAATACTTAAAATTAGTTTATAATTTATATGTATATTTCAAAGTTATATTAAGGACAAGCAATTTTAACTTTTTTTATAAGTACATATGTATTATATATTTTTTAAAACGATATATTTCTTAAAATGACACAACTAGGTAATTATTTAACGATAGTTTTATATGCAACTCATTAAACTTTTATTCCAAAGTCGTGAGGAATGGGTTTTTTTAATTTAATTTAAAATAAATTGGTTGTTATTAATGATTTTTCGACTCTAAAGTTACTATTTGTCCTTGAAACTTTCCTACAAACCTTTGAATTTCTACTTAGTTATGATGTCATTGCTTTTTACCCCCTCTAATGATTCTACTATACTCGATTTCTTCATCTTTGCAAGTTATTAAAAAAATCTGCTATCCTTCTCTCTGTACACCGTCTAACAGAGCATCTAAATATGCTTAAACTAAATTTTCATTTAGTTTTTAATCCTTAAATACACCCGTCTTCTGATAAATTTTGGATAAAAGGGTTCTCTCAAATTTTAACGTTATCCTTTGCTTGTCTTAAAAGGAAGATAAAAGCATTTAAATAGGTAGCTTTCATTCTTTTTAATACTCCGTTCTTTTGCGACAAGCACTATTCTTAAAAGAGAAAAGTGCTCTTTTAATTACTTTAAACCAGAAATGAACAATGTTGACTGTAACAACCAAAACCACTTTCCGTAAAATTACGTTTTATAAGTCAAATCAGCAATTCCCGTTTTTAAATGCAAATATATTATATAATCGGTATGTATCAGTTATTCTATTCATCAAAAGATTTAAATGAAGTTTCTGCAACCTGAAGTTGTGCTACGCACACTTCATTAGCTTCTTGTGATTTTAGAGAACTGTGACTGATGGGTACTGCGCTGTTATTCGATACCAGTATTAGGTAATTCGTGAGTTCGAATCCCACTGCTAGCATGGATGTTCGTAGCCGTTCGAAATCTGCTTTAAGCAGACTGTCCCGGTATAATTAGCCCCCGTGAAGCAAAATAGTAGATCGTAGAGTTCGAACCAACCAACTATGTGGCTTTAATCCTGTTTGTCAAGACCAATATCCAATTTAATAATTATGAGGGAATGGACAACATTATAAAACCTTTCATGCATCGTTGCCCAAAAATATCACTTTAAGTTTTACTAATTACTTAATGCATATATATATATATATATATATATATATATATATATATATATATATATATATATATATATATATATAGCTCTGTGAATGCCTACAACAAAATTATAAGGTGCTTTAGGGGCACAATTTTATTTCTGTTTCGTTATTGAAATCCTATGCATGCTGTCAATTATTTTCATAGATTTCGTAAATTATCTACCATAGAAATTTTTTAAAAAATCCGTTAGGAATTTGTCAATGATTGAGAATTATTTTTGCATTCCTTTAATGTTTTAATTGAAGCCTTTCGAGGTAAAAATAACTAATATTAGATTTTTCTACGTGTTATATATGAAATAAATGTTGAGTTTATTACTTTTTTAATATTCATCTATATTTCAAGCGGTATAATGTACAAAAATGTTTAGCAACAAGTTTGTCGATTCGAAATATCTAATAATAAATGTTATGAAATTATGAACTTGTTTATATTCAAACTACAATAATGTGGGTTGTCATTTTTTACTACCAAGGCCTTTTATTATATATTGATGAGTATATGGGACTATCAAATTTACCTTGTAAAAATATTAAAATATCTTAGAGTTAGCAGAAAACATAGCAAAAATTTTGAATTGTCATTGTAAATCACTTCTGCAAAATTAACTACTTTTTTCCTGATATTTTAAGAGTATATTATTGTTCTTTTAATTTTATTTATTTATTTATTTATTTGAAAATTATGTTAATTTAGTTTAATTTAAGCATCACCGAACAAAAAGTATTGATATCTAACAGTATATTGAGTAAATCTTGCCTTAGATTATGAATAGGATTGTTTTACTGGTTTATTTTATAATTTTGGTTTTAACTTTTGTTTACTTTTTGTTTTCTCATATAACCTTAACTAATCCAACGCTTAAACTAATCCAACAGCTGTTCTTAACTTACGTTGTATAGATTTTTTACCAGAGTATTTTGCTTTTTTTCAAGACATATTTATTTATATAAATTAACTTAAATGTCACTATATCTCTTTTGGTTTCGAATTTCACTTAGAAAATTAACTATGATACTATATATATTAAACACATTTTATCAATATGTAAAAAAAAAACTTTCTTTATCGCATATTTTTAGGATTAATGGATGTCTTCCGATTATTTGCTTGTGATATTTTTAGAATGAGATTTTATCTGTGAACTTTCAAATAATTTAATTTCCTTAAGGGCATCGTGTTAAGTCTTTGGCTAGTTCATTTACATACGCATCTTGCGTAAAACCCACTGGTGCGTTTCTATAACTCTCGTGCCGTAATTTGTCCCTAAAAGTTACAAAAGTGATACTATTTTTAGGCACTTTAATTATTTCGGTTTTTTGTGTGAATAAATGGCATATTTAAATCTTATATTAGGTGACACTGAAGCGTAGCTGTTTTACAACAAGCTCAAACATCGTATGAGTGTAACGACCTTATTTCTATGTATCTTTTAAGCTTTACGCTCATCCGTGAGAAACATTATTGCATACAAATTTATGAATTTTAGAACTATACGTATATACGTGTATTTTTATAAACATGCATATATGCATAAAATATTGCCGGTTTTCTAGTTTATTATCCTTTGACAAAATAAATGGTAAATGGTTAAGACAAAAAAGCGAGTATGTCTCAATATTGGAAGATATGTATAAGAAATTCTTCAATATAAAACATGTATGAAAATACATACTAACAGCGGTTAAATTTCTGTTGGGAATATCTGTTAGAATAAATATCAACCCCAGTTAAACCAACTCTTTAGTCTCTTTAATTAAACCAACTCTTTATCTTCTCTCTCCCAGTTAACCCCATTCAGTTTAACCAACTCTTTCTACAAGCCGACCAAAGTTTAGAACTCGCTGATTATTATTTGTGAAAAAAATTAGATTGTTCTAATATCGGATATACAGTTTATCGTTAGTATTAAATAATTGTTAGATGAAAACAAAAAAAAAGTTAATCATTCATAAATGTTCAATATCGCATTCAGTTTAATGTCGATTTTTCATTTCTTGAAAAGTTATATAACTATACTAAAAACCATTCACTAAATAGGAAATAACCATAAGACGAATAGAGTTGGATTTAGCACCCCTTTCCGGATGGTATAACTAACTAAATGTTGCAAAACCAACTAAAGATTAAAACACGTTTATAGTTATTTACAAGAAACATTTAAATTGTCGTAACACCGGACGAGCGCTTGATTTTGAAAACCAAAAAATAGTTAGATAATAATTTAAACAAGTTAATGATATATGAGAAGTTTACAACCAAAGCAAACCATGTCTATTTGGAAAAGTCTAGAGAAAATGATTTCTAAAATTTCTTTATTATAATTAATTCCTGGAAATTTCAATTAATTTTAGAAAACTCTTATTAACTAGTGTATTTTCTACCATGTGTGCATATATTAAATACAAATTTGTTATCCCTAGTAAACTACTTCATTTTATAACTGAAAAAAACAGACTTGGTTTACTCTAGTTGTGAAACCCTACTGTAAGAAATCATTATGGTGAAATGTAAATTCGATCTAGGTTGTAAGCCTAATCTTTGTTAGATGTCCTTATTCAACAACTAACTACTTTAGCACATGTAGCTGGTGTACTTCCCAGTCCACACACTCCTGTGGACTAAAAATCTATACCTTTTTGAATACAACTCTATAAAGCATAAGGAAAAGTGAAATAATATTGCGTAGTAGAGAATATTATTTTTCCCGGCTAGTAACAAGTTCAGTCACGTCAAGGTTGTTGTAAGAGTTTTTTACTAGTAAGAGTTCACAGCTTAAAAAAGAGCGGATCATGCGCTAAGGGCGTGACAGTGAGAGTGCTAAATCACTTTTATTTCTCTTTTTCTCTCGCTCATCTAAAAGTTTGAATAACATCGTTTAATTATAATTTAAAAGACAGTTACAAAACAACAAAGTTAAAAAAAGGGAAGCTGTTTTGACTTACATCCTTACATATCAGTGGCCACATTTGGGCATATGTATTAATGTAACAGTATTAAAATTTAGAAAGATAAGTATTTTAATTTGGCAATATTTGTATACTGTATTGATATAGAATTGGGAAGATGTCAGAGTCACAAACCTGAATGAAACTGAAAATATGAAATTATATTTACATTTATGTAATTGCTATTTTATTTCTGTTTTGGATTAAAATCGGGAATGTCTGAACTTACCTATACATCTTTTTTTATTTGCGTAATATACAATATTTATAATTTTTTTCAGAAAGATTTAACTAACAAAAATTACCAATAAATGCATGGATCATTTCTGAGTAATATACATTGGTGAATACCTTAATTATAAATTATTATAGACTCCTGATAGTAAAATAAATATGAAATTTAAGCAGATTTCAATGTTACAGTTTGCTCTAATTAGTGATCAATTGATATTTTATGTACCATAAAATGTCATTTAATAACCTTTGTAATAAGAGGCTTATGAGCAGGCTTCGAAAATGTCAATCAAAATCATAAAATTATAAATATTAGTATATATTAAAATTTAAATTATTGCCATCTACCTTCACTAAAAAAGGAGAATATTCCATCAAATAAACAGCTTTAACCATCCCTAAAGAAGGGGGCATTAATGGATTAAAGAATATGCAACATTTATCTGTAATATCAGTATATCTTTCCGTAGTATTCAACAGCATTTGTTATTTTAATAGCAATTGTAAAGATTTGTCAGCAGAGAATTTGAGTTTCTCTACAAAAGTTCTGAAAAGTCTTATTAAACAAGCAGCGGTTCTTCTACACATCAGGATAATACATTTCTAAAATTATTTCTGGTTCTGTAGAGACAATCCTCCAGTTGTAACTGGATCAAGTAAAATGTACATTTACCTTCCTCAGTCTCGCATTCTTATCTAATGAAAGTCGTTTATTTAATAATATGAGAAGCCAAAGAATAACCTGAAAAATAATCGGCCGTCCTGAAAGTAAATTCTGAAACTCGGAGCCGCGTTTCTTCCTCGTATCTAGGCTATTCATTTTATTCTATTTGGAGTATAGTAGCGTCATCTTAGACCCTAGCAAGACGGACGCCTTCATTAGTAATGCGGTAGGCGCGTTAAATATTCATTGTAGCCGGGCAATCTCGGAAAGAAGGTTGGGATAGCAGAATCCACACCACCAGAGGAGAATGGAAATGGGCTAACAGAGGGGATTCTGACTTTTTCTTATAAAAAAGATGATAAATGAAGGTTTATGCATATCCCTATGTGTTAAGTATATCCGCATATACTTCATACAGTCAACTCGCTTTCAGTTTTGCATTACATCCGAAATTATCTTTACATTATTATATATACTGTTCATGCAGAAATTTAGAATATTTTTTACGTTGCTTAATACTGTACAATGTACACGAATATTATGTATCGATTTTGCGCTTAGAACCACATGGTATGAAATTTTTCTAAATTTATAACAGAAATCTATAGATTTCTGTGAGTATAATTTGAAGTATGGCAAAGGATAATTTGAATTTAACAAAAGAAATGCCTTTTAGAATTCTATTACACTATTTTAATCCAATGCAATTATATCATATTTTACATTAAATATATAAATCTAACAAAAAATGGATAAAAATGATGTAAAAATATAGTTTGAATGGATTTTTCTTCGAAATCCCTTTAATTTTTTTGTTAACAAATTACTCTCGTGCCGATTGTTCTTATACCATTTATATTTTTTGTACAAACTATATTCATATAATAGATTATTATTGGTTAGATTAAAACCTTTAAACTGGTGCAGTTAAACAATACATCAGTGCAAGAAATTCTTAACATACTTCACTTCAAGCCTTCTGAAAAAAGATGAACCTCCATTTAAATGTAAACTATTTAACAATAAAATTGCAAAAAAATTAAAACTGTTGACTGTTAACGAAAAATTACATTTGCGTCATGTTAAAAATTTTAACATCAAATTTTTAAACAAGATTTATGAGTTACAGTAAAGTTATAGAAATGCTGGTTCAGTTTTCTTTAGTATTATTAAAATACAATTCAACTTATTTTCTATTTTATTTTCCGTGTGTAATTCAAATTTCTGATATATTTCTCTAACACAGTAGTTATTAGGGCCTAATAGTTGCATTTAAAATTCTTGCTGTGAATGCTGTGGGAATTTAACACTAGAATTACCGTAAAATTGATAAAGGTAAAAGTGCGGGTAGGAGTCATTCAGAACTTTGTGCTATAAAACCGAATACTTCAGCATTTTAAAAGTTTAAACTTAAACCAATTAAAATACAGTAATTTTAAATTCAAATTTTATAGTATAGGATGTCGCAATTACTGTATCAAAGGGCATTTTATAATTCCCTTATAATCCATTAAACATATTTTACTTCTTTACTTCCATACAGTGGTATAAGTAAAAAGAAATATTTGTACTATAGCGAATTTATTAAAACTGCATATTTTTTATATTACCTTATTTAAATTCGACAAAGTGCAATGAGCATTTATAAACTTCTTTATAACCAAAAAGGGGTTTGTTTTACAACTAAAAAACACAATTATAATTAATGTTTTATAAATAGGATAGGGTTCAGACCCAATTGTCATTACGTCGCCCTGCACGGGCGTGAAGTGATTCAAAAATCTTGGGAGAAAAGGACTGAAACAATTTCATTTCCGACTGCTCAAAATTATTTCCTAGAAAATCAATTAACAATTAAAAAGTATTTGATGTTTACTACTTATTAATTACAAAAAAATCGCCAGTAAAACAGCTTTTTGTATGTTATTGAAAAAATTCATAAAATAACAGAAATCGACATGCAGTATCATTGATTTAACAACAAATTTCTTAAATATGAGTAATGTAAAACAGTAAAGAAAAAAAATACACTTTAAGTACTTTTTTTGGTATTTCAAAATAATTTCATAATTTTAAGAAATCTTTAACTTTGAAATTTAAGTGTCTAGAATTTTTTCAATTTTTGAGATAAATTTTAATTTTCCGTTTTTAAAGAAACTTCATAACATTTTACATTAAAATGAAAATTTACCGATTACTTAATGAGGGTGCTTGAGCAATCCTTCCCTCCCCCTTTCCAATGTGCCTGACCATTTATAAGGCTGACCACTAAAGACTGTTGCGACTATTAAACACCACTATTTGTAATTTTTGTAAATTGAATAAATCAATCAATATTCCAGGTATACCTATTAATTAAAATACTATGCGTTAGTGAATTCTACTGAAGTAGGGAAGAAAGGAAAAAAAATATTTTATTGATATATACTAGAAAAAATTCCACCGGGAGCAAAATGACCCCTTCTGTAATTGTAGTGTTAAATAGAAAACGCCACATCAATCAATGCTTTGTATCAAATCTCAAGATTTGAATCTGTAACGCAATTCCCCTGTTTCTTTTAGTACTATTTTGCCATCTAAATGATTCTAATTGATTGATTTTCGCTTTACGTCATTGGCTTATCGCTATCAATCTCCTTTTTTTCACTCTTTTGTTCAATTTTCAGCCTCCCATTGGACAATTTTAGTTGTGTTTTCTTGCCAATACTCATTTCGCTGTTGCTAATAATGCATTATATATAAAAATACTTTTGACAGAGAATAAAAGTCCTGTTTCATTTTATTTATTGTGGTGTTTGAAAATACAAGTTCATTGGTATATAGTGTTCTCTTTCGGTACAAAAATAAAGATCCGTTACATAGTAGAATTCTGAAGATAGATTTTATGGTTTTAAAAAATAATACGGATTATTTTATATTTTCTAGTAAAAATACATCTTTTACATTTTTAGGTGAAATTGTCAAATATATAAAGCATTGGTTCTGTGTTAATACAATAAGTTACATTATGGCTGTGTTTCTCCTTATGATAACTTCAAAAACCTCTGGAGCCATAAAGATATACAAAATTTGCTATGTTAATTTATTTATAATTGACTCTAACAAAACACTTATATATATAACGTAACTGATTCATGGTATTAAAATATAGCAAAATCATTTCATAATTATATACGTAGTAGAGTTCTGAAGATAAATTTCATATTTTCTCTTAAAAATACTTCTTTTACATTTTTAGGTGAAATGGTCAAATATATAAAGCATTGGTTCTGTGTTAATACAATAAGTTACATTATGGCTGTGTTTCTCCTTATGATAACTTCAAAAACCTCTGGAGCCATAAAGATATACAAAATTTGCTATGTTAACTTATTTATAATTGTCTCTAAGAAAACATTTATATATATAGCTTAAAAGATTCATGGTATTAAAATATAGCAAAAGTATTTCATAATTATATACGTAGGAGAATTCTGAAGATAAATTTCATGGTTATAAAAAGTAACAATTTTTTTTAATAAGACACAAGATTAGAAGTTGTATGACTGCCTGTCACCAAGTTAAAAAAAAATAACAATGGCTGCCTCCGGTATTTTCAATTCTACACAAGAATGCTTCCCTCGTGTTTAAATCTTTTGTTTAACCAATTTGTCTCTTCTCTTTTGCTTTCGTACATTTCCATTTATATTCCCATATACATATATGAATATATAAATATTGCTACATATGTATAAATTATAATAGTCTCGCATGTCATTCATAGAAATGTTAACGGAATTTCCGTAAGCACGCTGCACAGCCTGAGTTTTAAAACTCGAAACACATTCAGAATGTAACTGCGCCCGTAAATCATCTGTCGAGTGCGGTGATAGTTCAAAAGACGGTGCCGCTGCAGCTATCAATTTCGCGGCATGCACGGTTTTCCGGTACCTAACTGTTAAATCCATGATCATTACTTTGCGATGACTGTAGCATTTTGCATTTAACTACTTTACATGAACTCCGTGTTCGATGGTTTCCAGTGAAATTATTTGTTTTTATACCTGAAGAATGTTTAATTTCAATTTAGGTTTTAATAAACTTAACTGTATTTTTTGTCTTCTTTAAGGGAACTTACCTGTTGAGACTTATAAATCTTCATTATAACGTTATTTTATTTTCGATTTATCATGAAATAAATTATTCTGCTCCTTTAAAAAATGCATTTTTCAGGGTGTTTTGTAATGTAGTAATAGTATAATTATTACAGATTTTTTTCAATTCCTTATAAGGTAAAATATGCTTTCAAAATGAAATTTTACAATTGTTTAGTAACACTTTACATTTAAAAATAATTTTGTTTTGTCATTTTAAATATTATATTATTTAGATATAAAAATGTACTCCGAATGATAAAAAAAGATAAAAAATAAAATAGTTTTATTCCGTGAACCAAAGCTGTAGAGGTATCTGACATTTGATAATTTAAAAAAATAAAAGAGCTTAAGAAATTAAAAATTAATTAAAAACCTCTGTCATTTTATAAAATAAAATATATTGCTTGTATTAATTAACACAATTAAAGTTCTCCGAAAAAACCCCCAGAAAAATAACTTTTCTTTAACTTGGCAAACTTCTAAATAAATTTTCTATCAAACTTTTAATGATTTTTAATAATGAATTATACACCGAATTCAAACAGTGTAATTTTCTTGCCATGAAACTTTTGAACTTTGTATATTAATAGTAAAATGCTTGTATCAAATTGACTACGAATATCTTTTGTATTTTTAAATTTTTAAAGATAGATGATAATTTAAAAATTGAAAAAAAAAATGTAAAGAAATTGAAAATTTAGAATTTTTCTCTTTTATCCCGGTATAATATAAAATAGGTTGCTTGTATTCAGATAATTGAGAGTGTGATGCACATAATAAAAAGGCGATTAGCAGCTATTTAATTTAAAATTAGTTTCTAATTTACATATTTCAAAAGTTACTTAATAATCAGCTAAAAGCATAAGTGGATTTCTATTTTTTTCACTTAGTGTATATATTTATATAAAATTTTTGTGTATATAAAGTTTCCCTTTATACATTAAAACTGAATAGTTTTTATAAAGGTAGACACTTATTAATGATCTAGGAAAAAATATTCTAAAATGAGCAGAACATTTTATTTAACACTGAGTCAAAACTAGGCTGTTGTAATGAAAACTTTTCATCTCGAAAGCTATTATGCCACTTTAATTTTCTATTACGATGCTATTTGTGGTGTAATGATGTGTATAACCTGAGCTTAATAGAGAGTCAAGTGTCTATAGTAAGAATTTTTTCTTGAGTTATTTGGTGTTAAATGTGGGTTATGTTAAGGGTCCATAGTAATTTTCAATTGAAAAATATTCACTGTATCACGTTTTATTTGATTCGTTATCAATTTAAAAGTTCTGAAAGTTTTAAATTGTTTAATAAAAATATTTAGTTTTTGACTTTTCAAGTAAAAGATTTTTTAGGGATAAGAAAGTATGTATATTTAATGCATAAATAAAATTTGCTACCCACAAAGAAACGTTTGAAATGTATGTACTAGAAACTAAATTTTGCCTAAAAATGAAGCTTAACAACTTTTTATTAGATTTCACCTATATTTAGTATGTTAGTTATTTTTTTAATTAGATCTAATAAGAATTTGATTTTTTGCATACATTTTAGTATTCATGAGGCTGTTAACATATAAACTGATTATATTGTTATCATTGCAGTTCAGAAATAAAAAATTTGTCTAAGTTTAATTTGAAACAAAAATTTTATATATTCTTTAATGAATATATTTTGTGATTTTATTAAATATGTTATTTGAAATAACGAAAGCGAATAGAACTTTAAAGGTATACCTTTTAACCATAAAACAACCTTATAACAACCTTAACAATTTTCTTCTGAAACTAACAGAAATTATTTTATTATAGGACAGAAAAAATTGTTTTAGAATATGAATTTATCAATTTATCCGATTGAAAGTCACAATAGTGAGTTAAATAAAGTTAAATATTATTTCAGTTTTCGTTTCAACTATTTAGAAGGTTTCAGAAATCCAAAACTAAAATACTAAGACTCCGAATTATAAAAATTCAAAGAAAAAAATTATTTTTATGATAGGATTATTTCCATAGGGACAGATGGTATACTAGTCTGTTGACCATTTTATGGGAGTAGAGCCGTTGTTTGAAAAGTAATATATTTTATAAAAACATTTTATTACCCAAAATACACTTGCAGTTGTAAGTAAATTAGCATTTGCGTATTTTATATAAAATATAGTTTTTTATTTAATTTCAGATATCTCTGAATATTAATATATTTAGCATTCATTATAAAGTCGAGTGGCAGTAACTTTCAAGTCATCCTTTAATATTTATATTGAATTTATAGCTCTTTTCCTCGGGAAGTCATCGATTTGAAGTAGAAATTAAACAGTACGTAGTTAATCGGTATTCTTAAATTTTTCCACCAGATACTACTATAAGCCTCGTGCAAAGTCTGGAAATTCGATAAATTAAAAATGAAGTCTGCATTCCAAGGCAAATTCTCATCTAAAGCGAGTGTGGGAATTCTTAAGCTGCATTGACAAAGCGTATTTTTATTTGAATGGTTCATGACTCGTGCTTTCTTATCATCATCTTCCCACTAGAATTCGACTTGTGATTTATATCGCGCTTCTGTCTCGCTTCCTGTTCATCTCGAACTGTTTTCGGCGCGACTTTCATGTGTGTTTAGGATTATTTTCGACTGTGAAATTGAATTCACTTTCGATTAATCTTATCCCAAATCTGATGACATGATTCATAATTGTATAGCAGCTTTTATTCACTTTATATCGATAATTGCGCCACGTGACATTAATGTATGTAAAGAAGTTTCAATAAGCAGTAATTTAAGCTCAAGCTTTCTGGTCTTCTGCCCATTGTAATAGTACTCCTTATAGTGCTGTTATCAGAACTATAGAGGTAATTACCAATATTTTACCATTAATCACAGTTAAAAGTAACTTCTGTATTCCTTTAAAGATGAATATATAAAATTGCCTTTATTAACAAAATAGACAATAATAACTTAGACATTAGATCCTAAGACTCAAATTGACTTTATTTTTGTGATAATTATGAAAAATCGAGTTCAACAGCATTTGTTTATATCCTGGTATTTCATCTCTATCGTTTCTTCCGAAAAAAGCTTGATCTATTTCTCCAAATTACTAATATTTCAGTTCATTGAATACCAAAGAAGGGTTTCAAAACAAAATTTTAATAGTAGTACAGAAACGAATTTCAATATACTTCAAAAGTGACGTTTGTAGTAGCTCAACAGATTTCCTATGTTTTGCAAGTATTTATAGGTTCCTCATAGTTATTATACATGCAGATTTTTCTATTTTATCTCCTTAGATTCCCCCATGAAACTGTACCCTATATCTCTCACTTATTGATATTTAAATATATCTAATACCAAAAGAAAGATTTCAAAACAAATGATTATAATAGTGCGACATTAATTGCAATTTTCTTTCAAAATAACGTTTATTTTAGCTTATTGGAATTCCTCTTGTATGGAAATTAAAGGTTTTTTTTTTCCTGACTAACAGTTTTCTTTGTACGTTTTCTTTTTCTAATTTAAAAATAAAATATGATTTTATTTTAATTCTGAATCAGAATCGTTTAAGGAAACTGACATAAACAATGGGAACTTTAAACCTTCACTTCTTCCTATGAAAGCGGTTATGAGTGAAACCCTAAATACGTGATTTATTAGCCATTGTGTTTGTAGAACGTTTAAACATTTGTCCTTGTATTTCTCATTGTGTTACTCAGACACTGCAAAATACTATAGAAATAGTGTTTAATTACTTCTAACAAAAACGAAAAAAGTGCAGCTATTGCCCATGCATTATGTTTATAAACTGCGTCTCATTATACGGTTGATATTTTGCGTAATGTAACGCAGCGTAACCTTTTTATATTGCTGCTTTACTATTTATTAACTCAAAGGATTAACCTTAGAATTTTTAAATAATCTTTAAGACTTCTAAGTCGTTTGTATACTGACATTAAGAGTATTCGGAAACACCGTGATAAAGTAGAAGGACCTTGCTCTGGGTTACATAAAATGTTTTGTTCAATTTATTACACTGTTATCATGCACCTTTTTAAAATATATTATTCAAAACTTAATTTTATATGGAATTAAGATCATTACACTCGAATCACAGTACATGTCCTGTTCAGGATAAATATGTCTTTATTCATTTTAAAAGCCTTGAAAATACTGTTTTCTAAAATTTACGGATTTAATAAGTTTATACATCTTTGGTTTATAGTTAAATGAGTGATTATTTTTAAACGAAACTAAAAGGCATAGACTTGGAATTTTTTGACACTGATTGTTTAATAGTCACTTCATATTAAGAAAAAAATGTTTAAGATGAGTCAGAGTTAAATACAGATGAACAGCTTTATGTAAGATAATACTTTATGTAATTTGAGAGACGGATACGTGTATGTATGATATATAAATGTACTATTAAAATCTCTTTGTTACGTATTTTAATATTAATTTAATAACTTTTGTTCATAAAGTACTTTCGGGGTTTGGGCGGTAGTTCTGATTTTTTCCCTCCAGACACGCTGTAAACTTAATTCAGCCTCTGTCTGTACTACTTTAGTCAATAGTTAGAGCGTTCTCTTTAAACATGGGTATTTTTTATCACGTGATCAATTGTGCTTAGGGATTATTCGTAATCTTTTTACCTGAGAGATCCCTACTGGAAAAGTGTGTCTGTGCAGGATCACATTGTCTGAGTGCACGAGGTTGTAAAAGTGTTTGCCTGTTGTATGGATTTAATGTATCTCACCAGAAATAAAATGTGTTGTGCTTTTGAATGAGTTTCGCCCATATTACATACATATACATAAAATCTTTTATAATGTAATCATTTTGTATACGTAATTCTTTTTAAGAAATAATGCTCATATTTAATTTGTCCGCATTAGATTCATCAAAAGTGTGCTTTTTCTTCCCATACACATAAAAGTTAATCTAACAAAAAAAAAATATTCAGAGTTCGTGGTTATTAAGTAAAGACAAAATTTTAATTATTGGAGAAATCATGATAGCATTTAAGCAGCATCAATCCAGATAATTGCTTACGCTGTCACCAAAGAGCACTTTCAAGGAAAAGATCCCGAGAATTATTTCTGTTAAATTTTCTGGAAAAGTCTAAACTGCTAACTTTTAAAACCATGTGACTTAATAGCTCAGACATAGCAATTATTCATACGGTTCTCGTGAGATCATTTCAAATATTATAGAGAGAATACAAGACAGTGATTTCATTCATGAGAAATTTAAGTTATTGCTCTCTCGAAGCCCACTGCATTATGAAATGGGAAATAAAATAAGGGAATATAATTTATTCACACTTTTTACACAGTAGTTTAGATAATTTTTATTGTTTTATATACTATGTACATATATATGCGTTCGTATAATTTTCCATATGAATATTCTATAAAGCATTTAATGTTCAAAACCGAGAGAAAATTTAAATCTGCGAATGTTTTCTTCGAAATGTCTTTCCGATTCTTCATCTTAACCGCACCTTTGAGAATTACTTTTTTTTTGTTCAATAATTTATGAGTACAAAATTTTAAGCGTATTTTTATTCAATTATTGTAGTACATAATGTATACTTTACTACTTTTCATAATTTTTAGTCTTATTTTTCAAGCTTTTAATCTTGCTCAGTGAAATAAATTTGCTTAAAGCGATTTGTTTTAGCCGCCGTAAAAGCGTAGTTTTTTTTTTATCTTTTGGAGATTTTCTCTTAAATTTCGCCTCATTAATTATGTCACTCTCCAAAAAATTAATGTCATTATTGACTTGAGCTCTGCTTATGAGAGAGTAAAACATTTCATTGTTAAATTAAAATGTCCATTTTTAAAGTGATAATTCTAATTTCATGCATTATACCTCAAAAAAAAAAACATTCAAAAATATATTAAATTGCTTGAGACTCTATCCCGTCTATTTTTTTTTTATTCTGTCAATCTTTAACCTATTACAGCCTTGTTATATGGAGATAATTTCATATATTACGACTAAATCCTCAGTAAAGGTGAAAATCTGTGCCTCTATCATTTTAAGCTATAATTTTCTTTAAAGTAGATGTATAAATACATATTACGTTTTCTAAATTTGGAAGAGAGAATTTGAAATAGTTTAATATATAGTAACTAATAATAGAAAAATGATTTTTTAGATTGAATTTTTTAGATTGATAGTTTAGATTGAAAATTGTTGAAAATTTAAAATAATCTATAATGTAACTTATAATGTAAACTATAACGTACATCAGTAGTTCTTATTATATTAGTTCATGAAACAGATTGAAATAGAAGTAAAAACTACATACGAAATGTAACTTATACGCAGATGTTTTTTCAAAAGATGTATTAAACTAATATATTGATTCATAGAGCATTCTCTTTTTAATTTTTTCCTAATTTAATTTTTTTTCCTAGTACTATATTTTACTCTAAAGTTTAAGACATTTTGAAATTATCCTCACAGAAATATAAAAAAAAAAATATTTAGATTATTTGAGATTCTCTCAATTCACTCTCATTTGAAGTTTTAATTATTTTTAAAAATTATGCACCACTAGGTTTTTTAATATTGAAAAAGAAATGGGAATAGTGTACTATATAATAGCTATTTAAAAAAGAAAAGCAATTTTTAGTTATCCTAATATAAAATTATCATCATTTTAAAATGATCGTTAATGTTACAGTTATATGAAGTTAATTTATTGCGTATTACGTTGTTAAACTGCTTGAAATTGAAGTAAAAAGCAAGTACGAAACATATTGAAATATAAGATGCACTAGAGCCTCAATCCATAATTTTTCAAGGGAACTGAAATGTTAAGTGATGATTGCAGAAAAACAAGAAAACGATAGTATTTTATGAGATTCCTATAAAAATGTGAATATAAATAATTTATATTACTAATTGGAAGTACCTAACATTTTATAAAATATAAACTACGTTGAAAATAATGATTTTCATGTAAAAAGTACTCTTTTTATTTATACCTTCTTCATACAAGTTGATAAACTGGCTTTCAATTAGTATTCTATAATCTCCTATAAAAATGCACCATCATTGCGATATAAAATATTTTCATTTTGGCAAAAGCTTCGCAGGCTTCAGAAAAACTTTGCTATTATTCAGGATAACTTTTGCCTCCCTCCAATTCTTTATTGTCATCTTCGTCTTCCTTCTAGTGATCTAGGAAAACCCTTGATGAGCCTGAAATCTTTAAACGTCTATAAGATCTTCAAGGATTCTTATCAACTAAAGGAAACTGACCATCCAATTTCACCCAAATTCCACTAAAAATCCTTTCCGGGAAAGACAAAGTGACAAGACCAAAATATTTCAACGTTGGATGTGGGGGTAACAAAGAATCGGGGAGATTCTAAGGGGATAAATTCGGGATTAAACGAATGGAACAATTAATGCGGGAAAATTTAAAATGCAGGAGCGTTAGATTTTTGTTCTACTATATTTTTCATAAAGTGTTCTCCTTCTAATATTTTTCATAGTACTAGGTTTCTTCTCTGAAATTTAAAACATTTTAAAATGACAATAATAATTTTAAAAGCTTTCTTGAAGCTCTTATTTAGTTAAACCTTTTGCGGCGGGGGGAAACAGATGAGAACAACATACATGTTTACGGAAAAACAAACCACCAATTAAATAACACTGAATTTTTTCATCTTCAATTTTTACTGTCTCAAATCTGATACAAATTTAAAGAATGTCTGTGCTATTTAAAATTCCCTCTCCCAGATTTCAGGAGAGACATGGAATTTGAATTTAATATATTTGCTTAAGTGTGCAATACATAATGAGATAAAATATTTAATGATATTAAATTTATAAAAATGAAGGGATTTATGTTATTTTTCTACATTAAAGTCATTTCTAATCGTCTTTAATTGAAATTGATATCCCTTCTAAAGCCAAATTCAATTCTTAAATATGTAAGCTTCAATTCATATTGAGATTTATCGTAAACCTTTTTGTAGAGTTTTTTTCTGTTTTAAGTTTTAGTTATTGATTTCAACTATTTGCAAAAGAACACAACGAGACCATTTACTTTTCAAAATTTATCGGTTTTCTAGAAAAAAAATCATGAAGTTATCTGACAAAAGTTCCAATGTTAAAATTAAACTAAATTAGTAATCCCTTCTTATTTTAAAACTAAAAATAATAAAAGATCAACTTTCTTCGATTTCTTTAAGCAGCCGTTAATTAAACCTTTTTTGAGTGATTCCCATGAAATATGTATCCGTACCCAATTTTAAATCAACAATTTTTTTTTTACCGACTAGCTAAATAATGCAATTTACAAACATTTTTTAAAACGTAACATAATCTGTTTTAAAAATCCTCATTACTTTTCCAATAAAAAGATATAATATCGATTTTTTGCGCTTAGTTTCCGTCGAGGTCGATCCCATATGAATAACTTCTACTTAATAACGAATCCTGTTTAATGTATTTCATAAAAAGCTTTAATGGTCATTGAAATATTAATCTCATAAAAAAGTAAGGTTACATTTTAAATCGTTCAGTAGCATAAACTGAGTGATTTAAAAGTTTTAAATACATTTATCGAATACATCAAATTTGCCTTGTTACCGTAAAAAAATACACAAAAGAGTACATAACGATGTTAATCCTTTTAAAAAGGATTTTAAACTCTTCAGTATTGCATTCAGTAATATAGCTGTTTTTTATCTTCGTAAAAAACTGAATTAGATTAAAAACAAAGATATTACTAAATAGTTATTATAGGGGTCCCATTTGATAATTTTTTGTCCCAAAATTTAATGGATATATATTTAGTTTATTGTTCTTATAAGGGATCATATCTTAATAAATTTCAAATTAATTGAAGATTGGATAAATCCTTTGTGAAATGATTTTTATTATGATCTTTCTAAAACAAATTTTTGCTGTAGTATCATGAATGCTATTTCTGTACATAAGTTTTTCGAACTGACTTCTTCTTCTTTCGAACTGACTGCTTCTTCTTCATAATCTAATTAATGTTCTAACAAATTTGCTTATAAATTTCATATCCTTAGAAATCCTGTCTTGAGTAATCTGTAGTAAAGCGTATATATATATTTGTGTTTGTTCGTGGTATTTTTTCATGTTAAATAAAAATCCCGAATACATGATAGTTATATTAAATAATTCATATCAAATGATATTTATATTAATCAAATATTTTATCTCTTTAGAGCTATTTAAGGATTTATGAAACCCCTTAGAAATCTCTGTTAATATATAATTTCAACAAATTTATAAATGTAATGTTTAAGTACTTGCAATATTTAATACATGCATTGGTAAAACTGAAATTTAACCAATCCAGATTTTTTGCGCAGAAACGATGAACGAATAGACCAACTTATAAATTGCACAGGAACAGTAGAAAAATAATACCGATAATTATTAGGAATTTAAATAAGTTTATACCGACCGCAGTGGCAGGAAAGAAACTCTCAGCGAGTGAGTTCCCTTTTCTTGCCCATTGAGAAAGATGCCTCTCATATTCGAAACATCTGCTTTACTATTCTTACAATGTTCGTTGCATTTAGAAGATTTTTATTTTGAGATGCTGATTTAACGTAATAGACATTAAATATTATTTTAATTTTAAAATAGGAACACTTTGGTCAGCATACTCTAGCAGGAAAGAAACTCTCAGCCAGTGAGTTCCCTTTTCTTGCCCATTGAGAAAGATGCCTCTCATATTCGAAACATCTGCTTTACTATTCTTACAATGTTCGTTGCATTTAGAAGATTTTTATTTTGAGATGCTGATTTAACGTAATAGACATTAAATATTATTTTAATTTTAAAATAGGAACACTTTGGTCAGCATACTCTAGCAGGAAAGAAACTCTCAGCCAGTGAGTTCCCTTTTCTTGCCCATTGAGAAAGAAGCCTCTAATCTTCGAAACATCTGCTTTACTATTTTTACAATGTTCGTTGCATTTAGAAGATTTTTATTTTGAGATGCTGATTTAACGTAATAGCATTAACCTTCTAAGCGGTTCGCACGTACAATTCCGCTAAACCGATGATGTCTTCAAAACGTACAATTTTCGACCTCTAAAAACGTTCTGAAAATGGATGTAATGTACATTTCTGCCAGTGCTTTCCCCCATGGAGTTTTTCGGTTGGAGGGTCAGGTCGATTGTTTGGGAATTGCACTCCTCTTTGACGAACATTTATTGAGGGATGCCCCCTAACCTCTGAGGCAGAAAGACTCTGATAGCTTTTCATGGCTTTGTAAATCTCTATTTCGAAGTATTTTGTTTTCGGTAATAGATGTATCTTTAATTGCACCCCTTTATATCTTGGATGACTTTCCTAAAAAGTATAAATAAGTCTCTCAAAGATTATTTTTATTTGTACTTTTAGAATCCATTATTTCTTATGGGATGATCTTCGACACTTGACGAGCTTTATGCGTATTAAAAATTAATAATCTATAATATCTATTTATATATCTATTTATAACCGGAAGTAAAGGGACAATTACGACGTGCGTTTCTCGTATTTCGTTCTAGTCTACAAAGGGTGAAGGAAAAATTATAGAACGGTTTAGCCACTGACGCAGTAAACCTTCAGCGTATTTTTGGAGACTTTTTTTCCTCGATGTGTTCCACTAGGAGGGTTAAATGCTAGAAAAATTAGGAACATAGGGAACCAAATAGGAACACTTTGGTCAGCATACTCTAGTATAATTTTATAAAAGCTTCTATAGCTGTATTTTATATCTGATTATCGCCTTGGGTTAAACATAACTGAGAAATATATTTGGTTGATACATTTGTTATGAAAAATACACTCTATATTGCTTTAAATAATTCACTTCTAACAATGAATTCAAATACTCTATTTTCGAACACTCTTTCGCAGATATGAACAACTTTTTCTTATTTTCAATATTTTTAATTCATTTAAGGGGGAAAACAAATTACAGCCTTCCTGTGTTTATTAATATATTTAGAACCCGGAATATATTTCTAAAATTCAATCTCTAAAATTCAGTTTCTAAAATCAATCAACTGGGTTTTCTAAGCAATTGAAAAACTATTTTTCGCAACCTATTTTCTTGTGAGTTTTTTAAATATCAGAAAAAGTCCTACTTATCATCCCATATTATTGGTCAAATATTTAGACTTTACCCACAGGAAAAAAAAGTCTACCAAAAGAACTGGAGAAAAAAAACTTGTATTAGAATCAGTGCTTCAGCAATTCCTCGCAATATATTAAACTTGTTCTTATCATCATTTAAACGGTAACATAAATAAATCTGTTAATTTTTTAATCCAATATATTTCATTGAAATGTATTCACATAGGATGCTGAAAACTATGACGAGTGTAATTATATAACTTAATAGAGTCGAATAAAGTAAAATAAAACAGTTTCATTCTTCCTTTAATGTAAAAATAAGCAGACATACCAGTTTGATTATACGGTTGATTTGATACTTTTATCTTCAAAATACAGTGAAACCTCTATTCACAGTTTCATAAGGGGACTCAAATGGAATAATTTTTTCACAGCCACATATTTTGCCAAATATGTTCGTATTTGATAAAATGTGTAATTATGGAAAAAAAATTGCAGAACTGTTTTAAAATACTTAACGTTTTATAAAATATAACTTAGAATGATACTTAACGTTTTTTTTTAAAGTATATTGTAATTGATACCTCATTTTTGCAAGTGAATCACCTGATTGAAAAAAATGACCGTTCTTATCATCTATACCTCTTCTACTATGTTTTCTCTGTCAGCTAAAAGTCATAAAAATAACTTGAAATCTGAAAAGTTTATGTATACTTCAGAAAAATCTTGTACAGACTTTATCCGTCTTCATCGTGTTCCTCTATTGTGAAACAGTTAATTTTAATTCTTTTTTTCTACAAAATCCCACAAAAACGATACTTAACAACATAAACCGGGAAGAAAACGGGATGGAAGATAATTTTTGCTATGATAGATGCGGGAAAACAAAAATCCGGGAGCTTTATTCCATTTTCATCGTTTTTCTCTTTGGCGAAACAGTTTATTTTAATTCTCCTTTTCTCCAAAATCCCACAAAAACGATACTTAACAACATAAACTGGGAAGACAACGGGGTAGAAGATAATTTTTGCTGTGATAGATGCGGGAAAACAAAAATCCGGGAGCTTTATTCCGTTTTCATCGTTTTCCTCTTTGGCGAAACAGTTTATTTTAATTCTCTTTTTCTCCAAAATTCTACAAGTGCTGGCCGAATGGTTAGGGTGCTGGCCTTCGGTACCGGTGTTTGTGGGTTCAAATCCCACTGTGGCATGGATGTTCTTTGCCGTTCGTAATCAGCTTTGAGCAGTAGGTCAAAGTCTCATTAGCTCTCGTGTTGCAAAAAAGTAGACCGCAGCACTCCAAACCAAACCAAACCAAACCAAAATTCCACAAAAACGGTACTTAACAAAGTACACCGGGAAGACAACGTATTGCAACATAATTTTGTCTATGATAGATGCGGGAAAACTAAAGATCCGGGAGTAATAAATTTGGGTAAAAATTAAAATTGGCCCCAAATGTATCGAACGATCAATGAGAAAAAATGTAAAACGGAAATGCTAGATGGAGTTTTCAGTGTACCACCAATTATCTTCCCCTTTCTTTACTGATATCCATACCTAAAAAGGATTTTACCTTCGCAATCAATCTAACTGGGTGAGTGGAATAGGGCAAAACCCATCTATTCCTTTTACGGTTATCTATGAGTTCCTGTTTTATTTAGTATTAGATTTTTAATCAATAAAAAACCAGTTGAATTTTTCTTACATGCTTCGAGGCAACGCCAAGATTCCTTTACAGTTCCCTTCAGTATTGGTGTTCTGTTTAAGCGAATAATATTTCCAGTTTTTCTCTTTTTTTAATGAAAAATATTTTTTTCTATTGCCTGTACCTGTTCCTATCAGTTTTATGAATTAAAGGTTATGTTAAGGTCAACCTAATGCATTAATTTTGAATATTTTCCATCATGTTTCAGAATTGTTTCTCATTTCCTCAAACAAATAGAGCATAATTGGTATTTTCTATCAAAACTACGCTCTGCAAGCGTTGTAACTATTTACAGGAAAGAAATAATTTACATCAGATATACTTTTTACAAATCAGGTACATTTATTTTTCTCTGGACATTGCCAATGTTTTCTTTAGTATTAAACTGTTAAACTGATGTAATTAAACTTTCCCTGGTGCTGAAGTGATGTGTAAACATTGCAAGGCATATCGTTATGAAACAGGTTAATTATATAATTTCATTAATGTTTTTATTTTGATTTAAAGAATGTCTTCTGATCAACAATAGAATTATTTTGTTTATTTAATAACCAAAGTTCCATTTATCGATTACAGAAATATTTTACTTAATGTTTCTTTTTAATTAATTGATTTGAAATATTAGTAAATAAATTTATGGATATATACGTATTAAGGATTCCGATGTCTATTTAGGTATTAAGAAATTTAAGTCTTTGTTTTATTAAATTCATAACATTCTTTCTCATTAACCCACACATTAATCAAATAACTTGCAATAACTAAACCTTTAAAATGAAGGGAAATTTGACCTTCCACATTTCCAAACCTTCTTTTAGCTCTTTGGGAGAGAAAAAACTTTCACTGAATTAAAATTTTACTTTGTTAAATATCTGACAGAAATGAATATAAATTTTAAAAAAAATCCACTTTTTGGAGAGAGTTGAGGTATTTTAAATCTAGTCAATTCATAGAATCCTTTCACTAATTAACTTAATTTCTAGGTTCAAACACAGCAAAAAATTAATTTTCAACCACATTCTAATTTCTAAACCATTCTTTTCATATCTTCCGTCAACTCGTAAATAAATCAGTTTATCTTTAAAAGTCATTTTTCTATTCTGCGTGAAGTATTTTATTTAAACTAACAATCCACTTCTAATTCTCCATTCATTATGGAAAATTCATTTTGTAAAAACTTCTTGAGAGCATCATCGCAGCAATGCGCTGCTAACAATACAATTTTCGATCAAGTAGAGCTGCAAGCACCCACTTTTTTTTCCCCTATCCATTTTAACACTTTCTCCAATAGACAGTTCGAAACTAAATCTGGGAAGTTTTTCTTCCCTTGACGTTCTGCTCATAAAGCCCTTAATTAAAGCAGCGTTAATTAAAGCGTAAAATTTTGACGATTAAAAATGTTGCAAGATTTTTCCTATTCAAAATGGGGGTGTTTTTTTTTTTATCTTTTTGTGACCGCAGTACATGAACAAGCATGCTTGAATTTCTGAATAATAATGTCTGTGTTCAATCAACCTCTATATAGTGAGATACTTTTAGGAAGGAACCTGTTAACAATGCTTCATAGAAACTAAAATTGTTTCAGTATTCGAGTTATCACAGCATATACTATACTTGTATACCTGTGTATGAGCATATAATGTATAACAATGCATTATTTTGAATGTATAACTCTTTCTTAACACATTGTGAGCGAGTACATTTGCAGCGGAATTGTACCGGGAGCGGGCGTTTTGAGCGTTAATTTAGTTATTCAGTTAAATCTCAATAGATTGAAAATTATTTCATTTTTAACCAACTTTTCGTATTTTATATTGAAATATGTAAACAAATATATAAAACAAATATATAAAAAACAGGATGCAAACAGACATACATACTTCGGATGAATGCCTGTAAAAGATACATTTTATACAAAAATTTAAAGTTTCAAAGCTTTTAATACCATATTACAGGTTAAAAGATAGTCGATGATGCCTTAAACTAAATAATGAGTTTTAGTTCCACTAAACAAGTATACGTGATAATGGAGTTTTCTTGCGACAAAAATCATTCTATAAAACAATTCTGTTGTTGCGGCTAATATAATTTTGCAATTTAATGGAAACTTGGGTCAAATTTAAGTCAAATGCGTATTTCTCGTGTCTCACCTTCCGTCAGCAAATTTGGGGAGATAAGCAAGTTTCGGTTGAGTTTGGTTTGGTCTACTTTTGCAACACGAAGGCCAATGAGACCGGAACCTACTGCTTAAAGCCAATTCTGAACGACAAACGAACATCCATGCTTTAATAGGATCTGAACCTACCGGAGTTCGTGAGTAAGAATCCCACAGTGGCATGGATGCTCGTAGACGTTCGGAATTGGGTTTAAGCAATAGGTCCCGGTATCATTAGTCCTCGTGTTGTAAAAGTAGATTGTAGCCCTCCAAAACTGAAACTTGTTTATCTCCTCAATTTGAGGACGGAAAGTGAGTTTGACTTAAATTTGGCCCTTTGTTTCAAATGCAGGTATGCTATATAAATATAAACCAATGGATTATGCCTGTATCGATATCTACTTCCGTATTTTACATTACTAGAAGTATTGACATAATAACTAGAATAATTAGAAGTACTACAGAAGTACTAGCATTAAATTGTTGGATAGAAAGCGCTTACCAGCATGAAGAGATATATATGTTTGGTAACCACAGTTGCTTGCAGTCGCAAGAGGCTTTCCAGGTCTTCATGAATAACGGCGATTTGTGCTATTTACCACCCGAAACCATACCAAACCCGCTAGAGAGGAAACCATGTTCTCTACCACAGCGTTAACCCACAT
Organism: Pardosa pseudoannulata; assembly: GCA_032207245.1. Lineage (NCBI taxonomy): Eukaryota > Metazoa > Arthropoda > Arachnida > Araneae > Lycosidae > Pardosa > Pardosa pseudoannulata. Next base: position 61,881,570 of record CM063502.1, on the reverse strand, counting down.
ATTGTAGTAAACGATTATCATTCTTAATGGGGCGAAATGTACAATTATTTCGAATGTTGTTAGAGGAGTTGGAAAAAAGTATTTCTCCCTGTCAATCAAATAGAAGCTTATTACTCAAGTGATAAGATATTTTGCCAGCTTATAGTAAATAATTCAACTGAAGCATTATATAACATTTTTAGATCACATCAAAAGTCTCGCTTTGGCATATTTGGTCATTAAAACTTGTCATTAACCGTATTGTATACATAATATAAAAAATAGATAAATAAAAAATTATATACTTTGTGAAATGCAAGAACCTTTTACGAAAATTAAAGGTTTCTATTTATTTCAAATATGCCGGGTTCTTTACAAGGTTTTAGAAAATCCTATGTAGAAATCACTTTTATTAAGGTAGCGCCCCTGAAGCTTCCGAAGTGTAATCGAGATTTTCTTCAAATTCCCTAATGATTAGCAAAAATTGTGTGTCTCGTTTCAGCTTTTTGTTCATCCTAGTATTTATTGAAGTTAGTTTAATATAAAATCGAAAACTCCCGTGTTATTTAGGGTAATAACTTGGAAACGATTCTATTTAGAGACGGTTTAAACAGTCCCGCTTTTATATTTTTCTTCTGCAGCAAAGTTGTTGTTTTTTAATCTTTGCCTTTTTTTTTGTTCCTTTTTTAGCTCTTCAGTTACAACTTAATTGCTTTGCATAAACTAATTTGCGAGTTAAGTTTCAAAATATTTCTGCGACTTACAGAATATAATACAGCTGAAATAAAAATATATATAAAGTAATATGTATATGTGTGAGAGACAGATTCAGTCTGTCTGTGACATAATCATTGTAGTCACAAGTTCTGTTGGGCTTTCTCACATGATAGTCTTGATTTCAAATGGGTGTCTCGTGAAACTTGCATGTTGTTAAGGTGTATATATCTTTATATGTAAAATTCTTATGTCCGTGTGCTTCTAATAGAACTCCTTCTAAACGGCTGGACTGATTTTGATGACATTTCGTATATGTAATTAAGTTGATTCGAGAAGGCCTTAGATTTACAATTTGATCCGATAGAAATTATTTTATTGAAAATCCAAAATTGCGTGTTTTTTTTTTTTAATTTTTATAATGTCGCTTTCTAGGAGTATTTCAACTAACATAATTACAGTTATAACTGCATAACAATTTGTATTAATAAATTATATTGAAATGACTGATACTAAAATGCTCTGCCTGCTTTTCATTTTTAGTTGTATTTTACAATTTTCTGAGAGAGAAAAATTGAATTTTTAGTAAAATTACCCCCAGCTTAAAGTCTACGGTCTCCGTAACCCTGCACTACACGTTGATGCATATGTAAATCAATTAAAATTTCACCCTGTACTATATGTACGAAAAAATAATTTACATTTATATCACATTGGTTTGTATTTCAATCATTTTACCAATTTTAATCTAATTTTTTCTTCTAGATAGAAGTAACTGAGTATTATATATTGAGAACAAACTTTATTTAGGTGTTCATCATTTTTTTATATTTAAATTATACGTTCTCCTTGTAAGTTTTAATACTTAAACCAAGTTAATTTTTCCTTGGTTAAACACGGTATTTAGTTTTTAATTTTTAGCAACAGTTTTCACATATTATCAATAGTATTTAGAATTGATATTAAATTCATATATTCATCAAACACACTATTTCATTAAAAACAGAAAAAATAACCAAAGATAACATTTTAAGCAAATTTAAACATTTCCTGCTTCTCAATATATTTGTAAAATTTATAGATGTTAAAGAAAAATCGTTAAGGAGTAAATTATTACAATTATTAACTAGCCTTACAATAATTGGGTATTAAAACTTGTCACCATTCATGTATTTACTTATAAATTCAAAAGTTCCTCTTAAAAATATTTTTAAAAATGCAAAGTAGCTTTTATGAAAATTATAAGTATGTTTCCTTTTATTTTAAGTACGCTGAGATGTTTCCAAGATTCTAGAATGACCTGTATCCAAATTACATTTATATTTTTCTTACTGAAATAAGCAAATCTAAAAGCTTCTGTAGGGTATCTGAGCTTTTCTTGCAATTCCCCAAAGAATAGTAAACATTTTGTGTCTCGTCTGAGCTGTGTGTTTTTCTTCTTTCCAGTACTCATAGAAGCTGATGTAATTTAAAATCGGAAGTTTCTTTGTTATTTTGTGTAATAACTTGGAAACGATTCTATTTAGGGACAATTTAAACAGCACCGCTTTATGTCTTTCATCTGATGCAGTAAACTTTTTTTTTAATGTACTTCTTTATTGCTTTCTCTAGGTCTTCAGTTACGAATTAATTGTTTTGCATGATCTAATTTGCGAGAGAATAAATAAAGCAGATTTCATGACCAAATTTCGTGCGTGTAAAATTAATCCTTTTACCCTATTAACAAGAGCAACTAAGTCCTATATTTTCATTATGGAAAAAACTTTAATTTAATCATTAAATAAGATAGTTAATTTAAGCCTTTAAAACTATAAATGAAATGTCTTGATATTGTATGAAAGAAAAGACAAAGAAATAAGGGGGTGTTACATAAACGACCATCTTCGTATTTTTTACGTATAAAAACGTGTTAAGGAATACGAATTTATGTATATGTATATATATATATATATATATATATATATATATATATATATATATATATATATATATATATATAGAGAGAGAGAGAGAGAGAGATTTTGGAAACATAAAAATTGATCATCCAATATATAATTGAAAAGCATTAATTAAACAGCTTAAAAGTGGGAGATTCACGTATACATATGCATTTTGAAACCGTAATATTTGATATGTACTATTCAATACTAGAATGGAATGTCTAGATACTGTATGAAAAACAAAGACAAAGAAATAAGTGGTGTTACATAAACGACCATCTTCGTATTTTTACGTATAAAAAACGTGTTAAGGAATGTGAATTTATGTATATATATATATATATATATATATATATATATATATATATATATATATATATATATATATATATATATAGTTTGGAAACATAAATTGATCAGCCGATATATAATTTAACAGCATTAATTAAATAGCTTAAAAGTGGGAGATTCACGTTTATAAATGTCTTTTGAAACTGTAATGTTTGATATGTACTCTTCAATACTAGAATAGAATGTCTAGATATTGTATGAAAAAAGACAAAGGAATAAGTGGTGTTACATAAACGACCATCTTCGTATTTTTTGAGTATTAAAAACGTGTTAAGGAATTTGAATTTATGTATATATATATATATATATATATATATATATATATATATATATATATATATATATATATATATATATATATATATATATATATATATATATATATATATATATATATATATATATATATATATATATATATATATATATATATATATATATATATATATATATATATATATATATATATATATATATATATATTATATATATATATATATATATATATATATATATATATATATATATATATATATATATATATATATATATATACATATAGTTTGGAAACATAAATTGATCAGCCGATATATATTGAAAAACATTAATTAAACAGCTTAATTAATTAAACAGTGGGAGATTCATGGATACAAATGTCTTTTGAAACTGTAATATTTGATGTGTACTATTCAATACTAGCTTTACCGATTTGAGTCCTCAATTCAAACTCGAATATGCATTGTACTTTAAGTGTATCTTACTTTTACTTTCTACAAAGATGTACATATTTCATTTTGAAGACAGTTTATGAACATGTAAATGATGATAATTTCAGTATTTTTAGTGAGCAGGTTTTTAAATATTAAAATATTTATTTAGGAATAGTTTTTATTTAAATTTATTCTTTTTATTGTTTGAATTAAAAGATTTAGAGAATGTTGAGGGATGTATCATTCTTAAATGTTTTTCATGAGTCATACATATTATTTTACAGCTTAGAATTTCAGATTGACTTAAATACACTGACCTGGAGCTATAATACATATAATTACGTTAGAGGGTAAGTGGGTAAATTTCTGGGAATGATTTTTAAAAAACTGTTAAAAGAAAGTCTTTTTGAAATCAAGCATTTTTTTTCACTTTTTTAGAAAGTTTCTAATCCCTCCTAAAATCTCATTTGCGAACAAATTATCTGAATTCGATATCATTTTATTATATGCGTGGATGCTAGTGCTTACAGATTCCAACAAGAGGAACTAAGCCGGATTAAGTCTAGTCACCGGTTGGTTGGTCATAACCCTCAAGGTCGGCCGCATAATTCATTTTAACAACAATAAATATGAATGAAAGCAACGAATTCTCAGAAAAGGGATGTCAGTTTGAAGTTGCTATGTATCCGAAGTGCGATAAAAGCTCTCTTTAAAGAAACTAACAAAAGCACCTACGCATCTACTTTCGTTTCGGTTAACAATGCAAACCTCGGACTTAAAAAAAACTGTTCCTCCTTAACTAAAGAATTAGCATTTTTTCTAAAGAAGTAGAATTTTTCATCCCATTAAACTTATGGTTTTTCGTGAGAAAACATTTGGTTACAAACAGTGTTGAAAACAGTGTTGTTTGATATCTTAGTGTCCCCTATATAATAATAGCATACGTTATCTGTCCGTCTGTCCTGGAATTTATGAACCGGTTGGACCTGGAATGAATAGAGGCATCCATATTGGATTCTTGATGAGTTAGGGTTAGCAACGTTGGAAATCCACCTCTCCACCCTCTTTTCTAGCATTTAATGCCATTATTTCAAGCCCTATTTTCCACGGTTAAGAGCAGGCGATTAAATTTATCAATTTATCATATAATAAATAGGTAAAAATTACATTTTTTCTAGCATTACGACGTCATGCCTTTCACCATCTCATTTAATCATTTCTTATTTTAAATTATTTAAATATCGTCTGCATTATTTTCCTTCGTTTTATCACTGAACTTAGATATTACGCAAAAAGTATTATTTTATATTTGGCTTAAATAATAGATTAGGTACATATTTAAATATAATCATGGATTGTTTTTTGTTGAAAGATAATTCTTAGCCAAAAAGCAAACCTTTTTTTACCTGCCTCATAGGGTACTTTACAATTCTAGAAAATTAAAAAAATTTCTGATTCCGTCATATGATGGGCTATTTGCTAGTTATTATATAGTCATTAGTAGACATTTGTATCTGCACGATTCAGAAAATAGTTTATCTTTATTTTCACCCACACAGTGCAGCCTACCCAAAAGGGTGTAAGGCCTTCATATTCGGTAAATATTGTAAAATAATTCATTATACTGTTGTTGTTTTTATTTTGAAACATTACATAACAGGTTCATGCGTCTGTTTCTAAAATGAGGCCAATAACTCAAAACTACTCATTTGCACAACAGAATGCAACATACATAATACACTTGAAACTTGTCTAAACTCTGTTAGCAACGAGAATACGAGTGATGACGTTACGCAGCGTGACTAATCAGCATGAGTTAGTTGGTCACGCCTCTAATTCAGTGATTGGATCACCTGGCTGTTGAAATTATTAATAGAATTTCGTGTTGACTGACGAGGGCTCTCTGTCTGTTCAAGTCGATGTAATTCGTGAGAAGCATTAGTCAGTTTTTGATTAATGACCTGTGAAAACATTATCCTCGTTTGAAGAAAGCCTCCTACAAAACTACATGAACTGATAATCTCATAAATGCTTTGGTCATTATCGAATGTGCTAAATGCTAGGATAAAGGACCAAATACCAAATTAAGTGTATCATATTGAACATGATCCTATAATTTAAGTCTCGTATTAAAAAAAAATAGGAGTCACACCTGAAGATGTTTCTGGTTTGAGTACCGGGTTGTACGCTATTAAACCACTGGAATAAAAAACCGAGAAATGTATTCTGAGATAGCGTAAACTAAGAGGATAAAAAAGGAGAAATTATTTAAGAATTATTAGTCTTCGACCAATAGAATCATGCTTCATAAACTGCTTGCAGCGTTACCACTTCACGCGTTAATCTGCGCTACGTGTAATTACACTAGATAATAATTATACTACCTAGTATGAGTTAAAAGTATATGATTTAATGAATGAAATCGATATTGTTAAGGAAAACTGTGGGAAGGTTTCATATCATGATATAGCATGGCGAATATATAATTTCATAGTTATAAATTTATTATTTGTCATATTTTTTATTAAATACGTTTGAAAATTTTTAAAATATTAAATATATAACATTTTTTGTATGTTCTATGTTTCTATACTTTAAAATTAATTTGAAATAATATTACTGGCTGGTGTAACATCCTTTTTTTCATGCAGTGTTCATGAGTATTGCGTCATAACTTACGGATAACTTTAAGAAATTACTTCTAATTACTTACCCTTTAATAAAAAATCATGGTTTTTTTTTATCTAAGACTTCTTGATATCACGCTTGATTATTTCTCAAAATTTTAGTTTTTAATTCCATCGCATCCTGTGTACAGGAACAAGTTTTTTTAATTATAATTTTTATAGAAATATATGTAAATAAAAAGGTTTTATTTGTCAATCCATATACAGATTCTACTTTAGGAAATGAATTACTTTATATGGCAATTTTTACTATGCGTTTTAAGTACATTTAATGTATGCTGTCATAGGTATTGATATTTTAGGACATAAACACGTCTAATAATGCTTTTTCTGCACATCATCTTGATGAAATTCCCTAAACTGGACTTATAAAATATTTGTTAGTACAGCTTAAAAGAAACTAAAAGATTTTACATGAAGATCCATTGGCTGTATTCGAAAGATCTCTGCTCCAGCACTCGGTTTTTGTCCTGACCACTATCTATTTAATTTGCTGCTATTAAGGGTAGTGCACATTTTTAGACGTCATTTTAATGACTCTTTCGAGAATTGATAATTCCTAGATCATGAACGTGAGTCTCCTGGGAGACCAAATTTAAATTCCAGTGCCATGGCGAAGTTGTCTGAGAATATTATCGTTACAGTTTATCATGATGGATTGGTCCCGATTTTTATCAGATCTGGATGGGGGAGAGATATGTCCTATGTGTAAGGCCGAAGACCTCCGTTTGGGAATTATCTTATTATAGCTAGACCTCTAGGACTCATTTAAGAAATCTGTCCATTTTTTTCATCCTAGTCTCTGGAGACTTATTTTCAAGGATATAACAATAAATACAAAGAAGTATCTTTTATCTATCATCACCTTGATACAATGGATTGCGGGGAAATTTGTTTGAAACGGAATAACATTTTTATTGCATACGTTAATGTATATATCCTGTACATATATTTCATTCTATTAAATTTTATAAGATGTTACCTGTTATCATAAGGATAGAAAATTTGTCTTAACTGTGTTAATTTCATGAAATATTAATTATTTGGTTTTTATCTGATCTGGGTTTGATGGCAATGAATGCTATGTACATCAAAGGACTTCCACTTTGGAATTATCTAAGCCCTCTGTGATTAAATTAAAAAATTTATCCATTTTTTTCATCCCGTACTGAGCATAATGGCTATCAAGCTTGTCGCAATAAATACTAACAGTTATATTTTTCCTCAATCAATGTAATATAAAATATTTCAGTGAAATTATTTGAAATTGAATAGCCTTTTCACTTATTTACATATCTACGTATTATTCATTGTGTTATGTTTAATTTGATGAGTTTAGCTATCTTCATAGTAATAATACACTTACCTGAACTGTTAATTTCTTTAAATAGTTCTTCTAATCATTTGTTAACTTATTGTAGTAAGTTATTCAAAAATTTTCATATTTTCATATAAGTTTTTGTTCAACAAGTAAACTAGCTCTTGGTGATACGGAATTCTTTATTAAGTTCTCAAATACATGTGTAGCAATTGTTATATAATATAGAGTTCACACTCATTTCTACACGAAATGTAACAAATTAGGTTATCATCCAGCTTCTAAAACTATATGTTATTGTATCTTTAACTTTATATGTAGAAGCATTACAATGGTTTAAATATTGGAAATTTAAGATAATATTTAATACTAAACCATCTCTCATTATTAAGTTCCAATTGATAACACCATGATGTATGTTTTTCTGAAAAGTTTCTATTATATTAAGGTACCATTGAAATTCCAGCTAAGTAAGATTAGGCTAAAAATTTTATCATGGGAAATTATGTTATATAACTAAAATTTAAAAGAGATTTTTTAAATATCTTATAACATAAATTATTAACAACAAACAGTACAAATGATAATAATATAAATTTTAAATGGTTTTAAAACAAACATATTTGCACTTTTTCAATACTTGAAAAAATACTACAAGTAGATTTCTAGCTTTTATATCAATATAATATTTACAAATTGATTACTTTGTACTACATAAAATGTTAATTTTAACTTACAGATTCTCTGTTTCAAAACATATTATTTGTGAAATTAAAATAACTGTTATATATATTTACTGTTATATGATATTTTGTACAAGAAAACATATTGAGTATTGTATTTCTCTTAATATGCTTGCATTTATGAGAACAAATTTTTATTTGTAAAAGTTATTTTAATTATAAGATTCATATAATATGTGTAAAGGTAATACGTATGGTTTGCTTTCAATAAAAATTTTAAGCAGTTAACAATTAAATCTTAAAAATAATTAATATTTTATCTTCCCAGTTTTAATCAGTTTTACATGAACATAATGCTAATGGCATATTACATTTTCAATCAAATTGACTTTAAATTATAAAAGTTAATATTAAAGAATACTTCTAGATAAACATATTTATAACCATTATTTTAATAATTCAAAAATAAGAACAAAAATCTGCTCTTAAAGCTGTTGCATTGGTTTTTATTTTCATCTTTAACAGCACTGAGATATGTGTTCAAGTATTATATGACTACACGAAGCTGAGAAAGAAACTTTGGTCAGCTTTAGAATTAGAGCAGTATTCAGCTACTCTTGAGAACCTTTAAGAAAACTCTACTTCAATCTAATTAAAGCTGCAAAAAGTCCTTAAACGAATTTAGCGATTAATTATCACATCCCGGTAAAAAACGAGAAAATAGTCGATAGTTTATAATAGTTTATTTGGCAAAAATATTTTATGCCACACAACACCACCAAAAAAGTATGAAGATACGACGTAATGAAATAAATTACTCAATAAAAATTTCTTTTATATATATATATTGCATTAGTTTGTCTCGGATAATTTAATATTTCTACTCTGGTTTATCGTTCAAGAAAACTAAAGCTGTAAATTTTTACAGTTACATTTTGCTTTGGAACGAAAGCAAGTTATTTCAAGACAGTTAATCGTATATTGATTTAATTATAGTAAAAGGATCGCAAAAGTTCATTACGCATTTATGGTTTCACGATCGTAATGTCATTCATTGGTCGTTCCGTATTTATCTTATAATCTAAATGGACTGATTTCGGGTATACAGTACGTGCCCGCCCTTTTATGAACAAGTCTTTCAAGCTAACACCTATTACAAGATAGAAATGAGAGTCCGCACGGAATACATATAATTAATTTCACAGATGATGCGGGTAAAAGTTTAATCAATGGCTTTAGAAGTTTTTTCTACTTTTTAGATGCAGTTTAAAAGTAGTGGGTAACTAATTGGTTCTTTAAAGAACATAGTAAATATAATTATAACAATTCAAAATACAATTTATGGTTTGAAATATTGATCAATCTTTTTAATTGACTAATTACAAAGGAAAACTACTGAATCATTAGAAAATAATAAGTAGAATGTTTCCAAAATAATGCGATGTTACATCTACTTTTTCTATTTATATAGGAATCGTAAGTATATAAATTTCACTCATCTTACGATGGTCCAATTTGGAGAAATCCTTCAAACTAAGTGTACGCCACGGTGCTTGACATATGCCTCCACATGTACACATATACATGTACACACACACACACACACACACACACACACACACACATATATATATATATATATATATATATATATCTATATATATATATGAGAGAGAGAGAGGGAGAGAGAATATAGATATATCCAATTACATAATCATATTCATAAAGATTGTGGTAAATTGTATCCTATTGTATTATATTACATTTATTTCATTTCTTTACACTATCAGTTAGATCTGACAAAAAAAATGGAGTTTTACAACTTTGCCACATATGCATCACAAACTTCAACTTGTTACAAACACAAGATATATTGGTAGATAATCTTTCAACCAAAATGTGTAATGTTTGCCCTAACCCCTGTGATGCAACAGCAGAAAAGGCAAGTGCAACGATAGGTTCCTAAATTGTGGCTTTTTCTTGAAGTAGGAAGTTAACGCCCTAAAAGTCATTGGGAAAAAATGTACAAAGCAATTGTTTGGGACAGCATTAAACAGTTCTATGGTGTATTTTCGACAGCCATAAAGCAGTTCTATCTTCAAAAATAAATTTCCCGTCGGCTGATATTGGAAATAACGAATATATTAGAAATAGTCAATTTTTCTTCTTACCTCATCTCCTCTTTATTCGAAATTATCATTGTAAAATATCTGAGATCTAATGATGAAGCAATAAACTTCTCAATAAAAATCCCTTTAGAATATGGTAGATATGCAAGATTTTTTAAACAATATATTCAAAACTACGCATTAATGCTGTAGTAAAAGCGTTATTACATACAATATTTTATACCTATATTTTTGAATTTTTATACCTATATTTTTGAATTTAAGGTTTTAAACTCTAAAATTATTTTGTTTTATTCTTCTGCTCATTACTCCAAAATACTTTACGCATTCCCTGCTTGTTATGAGCGATATAATAAAAAATATTATTATTTGTTTATTTATTAATGTGAAAGAAACATCTTCCTGAACAGAGTTTATACCTAATAGGTATATTTCATTGTTTTTTCTTAATTTCTATTCCATTTTAACAAATGAAAAACTCGGTTTCAGCATTTTGTTAAAGAATGTTAGCTGAAGCGTGTAAAAATATGTATTACATCGATATGGAACTATCTGAAATTAATAATTTCCTCTAACTAGAAAATTTAGAAGAAAGGAACTTACTTTAAATAACAAACATGTTGGTTAAAATAAAAACTTAATACAGACTGAAGTATGATTGAACCCGTCAACATTTTTCTTTCAGATGTAATACTTATTTAAAACTATGCATTTCTCTTTTTATCTCATCACCACTTTATTTGACACTATCAGTGTAAAATATCGGAGTTTCTTTGTCGATGGAGCAATAAACTTTTAAATAAAAATCCGGTTTAAAGGTTGTTAAGCATACAAGATTTTTCAACAAAATATTTAAAACTATGCAATTTGCTTATGGTAGAAGAGATTATATCAAATCTTATTTTTTCTATTTACTTAAGGTTATTTCGAGAACATTTTTTCTTCACTTTATGCATTATTGTTTAAGTATTTTAAGTATAACCTGCCCAGTGTAAACTCAATTTTCTGAAAAATATTTCTGATTTCTTTTAGTAAGGGAAATGAAAGAAAGATTGCTAAACAAAGCTATTGTATATATATATGTATATATATATATATATATATATATATATATATATATATATATATATATATATATATATATATATATATATATATATATATATATATATATATATATATATATATATATATATATATATATATATATATATATATATATATATATATATATATATATATATATATATATATATATATATATATATATATATATATATATATATATATAATATATATATATATATATATATATACATATATATATATATATATATATATATATACATATATATACATATACATATATATATAATATATATATATATATATATATATATATATATATATATATATATATATATATATATATATGTATATATATATATATATATATATATATATATATATATATATAATATATATATATATATATATATAATATATATATATATATATATATATATATATATATATATATATATATATATATATATATATATGTGTGTGTGTGTGTGTGTGTGTGTGTGTGTGTGTGTGTGTGTGTGTGTGTCTAGAGAGATAGAGTGTGTGTTAAGAGTTTAGAATGAGTAAGTAAACTAAAAGTACTACCCTTTATCTTTCGATTGTAATACTCATTTAAAATTATATATGTATATATATATATATATATATATATATATATATATATATATATATATATATGTGTGTGTGTGTGTGTGTGTGTGTGTGTGTGTGTGTGAGATTTGTTCCCATGGTGGAAAAGATGTACAAAGGCTTAACTAAAATTAACTTATTTAATTAAACTATTTACACATTATATACAAAATTGGTGTCTAGAGAGAATTAAAATAAAACTGGGAATCAATGCCCGTCTGGCATAACATCAGTACCCGTGTTGGTGGTTTAAAAGCGGTCATCGAGAAGTGCCGTCTGCACATATTGCCATCTATATCTTCGTTCCACTGGGAAGCGTTGCTGCCAAACTGCAAAAGGAAAACTTCGCTTGCTCGGAGTAAATTCACCTCGCAGAGCATTGCCAAGGCAATAAATGAAAACTATAATTTCACACATTTCCCCTCAAAGAATTTTCTTTCATTAAAAACAAACTAATCTTAATGAAACTAACTCATAATTTTTTTTATTGAAATATGTAATAAAATACAAGGAAATAATTCAAAAATTGCAAAAATATTATATAAGTTTATTTAATGAAATACGCTATCTAAAGATCTTTACAAAAGGTCTATTAAGAACTTTAGAAATATAATATATTTAATAATGTGTACACTTTTAACTCATTCAAATATATACAGGTATACTAAGATGGAAACTTTATTGATTAATTAATGTTGTAGTCAAAAGATAAATTTCGTATGGTGTCATTAATTAAAGTTCTAGTTAACATAAAACTTAATGATAGAAACTGTGTTGATAAGATATAGCCATGTCAGTGAGTAGAACGTTGTAGCCAAAGTATGATTAGCTATATTTACTTCCAATACGTCCATATTTAATAATGTTCAATTTGTAGTTTGAGAAAATATAGAAATGACATAAACAGACTGTTTCTCGTTAATTGTCATACATTTTTAAGTTACCGTTATCAAAACTAATTGTTTTAGAGATAATGATTTAGTTTATTTCAAATATCTCTGAGGGAATAAATCTCGCTTTAGCAAAACAGATGTTTATATCATTTCCCCTGTTTTATTAAATTCCTTAAAAACTATACTTAAGAGGAAAACAAGATTATGGGTCCGAACGCTTTTGATAGTAAATACGAAAATAATGATTGCAGAGAGATTTAACATTGATTGTAAGGGACCAAATGAATCAAACGATAAATACGGGAAAATTAATATTACGGAAATAATACATCAAAGTTTCTCTATATTATAACCAAACGATGACAGAATGAATAAAGCACTGCTGTTTGGTAGAAGAGTTCGGGATTCGAATCCCAGTATGGACATGGAGACTTGTAACTGTTCTAAATTAGCTTTAAGTATAGTAGATCCCAGTCTCATTAGCCCTAATTAAGAGTAGATCTTAGAATTTATATCGAACCAAATCCAATGTATTGTGAAGAGCAACTTTATAGTTAAATTGCATTAAAGAGAGTTAACAGTTCATGGGATGTATGCGATATCACTGGACATATGAATTCCAGTATGTCTTATGTTGACTGAACAGTATGAATTTCGGCAGTGTGCAAATGACATAAAAATATCGACACAACACAAAATCTGTGCAAAAACTGTTAGATATTATATTTCGGTGAAAAATGTTGATAACAAATATTTAAAAATTATTTATGTTCAATAGTTTTGAGCCCTATGGTGATCTTTTTCCTATCTCAAGGGCTAACAAGACAGATACCTACTGCTAAAAGCCGCTATTAACACTTTGACTGCCATGGCTATCATATGTGATATCCAGTGATATTTCCGTTGAGACACTGGCTATCCGATATGATAGCCATGGTGTTCTAACACTTCAGGCCATGGCTATCAAAGATGTTATCAGTTACATGAAAATCGTATTGGAGTTTGATTGTTGGGCTCCCTACGATGTGTTAGGTATACGTGGTTTGCGCAAATTGGTATATGTGACGATTTTATGAGCTAAGTTTTATGAAAAATTAAATATTTGGAACATGCAACAAAAAAGGGAATATATATATAAATAGAGAGAGTTTGTTTTAAAATATTGTTTTTATATATAGTTTTATGTTGAAAAAATACAAATTACACAAAAAAAAGTTTGGCCCCGTTGTGAACATTTGCAATTTTGGCTTGGCAGTCAAAGTGTTAAACGGCTATAAACTTTTATGCTATTAACGGGATTTGAACATCCGCCCACAGTTATCGAGATAGAGCTTCCCACCAATTCGGCTACCACCCTGCTAAATATTCAATATCCACATCTGTGTCAACCATGTGAAACATTTCCCTACTGCCCGTATTTTATGATTGAAAATTAATTCCTCGACGTTACTTTATTCAGAATATAATAGGATATTCTTTTATTTATCCCATTTTTATTTAATTTTTATTTATAGTATTAAATGATATCCAATTTGCTTGGTATAATTTGTAAAAAGTACTTATGAAATCTTAAAAATCTAATTAAAGTACTAAAATGCCTCGATATGTTTCTAATTTAATTGCATTGTTCTAGATAAGTACACAATTTACGTTAGTTCTAGTAATTGATAAATCTAAACGGCTCTTGTTGTTCTTTATAGTTTTCAAATCAAAGAACTCTAAACTCGCACATAAGAGTCCACAAAAGATTGAAATGACTGTCAAAGATATAGCAATAAATGTTCTAGAATCTTAAAACCTTGACATTCCAGCTCTTGAAAAATAGCATGCTACTCTAAAAGATGTAGCTTTCTTTAATGGTGAATCGTGCTAGAATGAATAATATGAGTGGCTGATCAAAGAAACGAAATGAGTTGAAGAACCCATTCTCAATTTTTTTTTATTTGTAGATTAAGTTTTTATCTTGAAAACTATCACTTACTAAAATTTATTTTATTTCGATTTTCTACTGATGATTTTTCTCAAACTGATGGTGGAACTGATAATGATTTTTCTCAAATTGATAGATGCAAATTAATGATTCCACTGTTTGTTCTACAAATAGTGGACATTCCCAATCTGTTTTGTAGTTAATTAACACAGGTTTTTATATACTATTTGCATTAAAGTGTAACTAAATAAATAAAATTTTAACTATGATATGAGCACCTCAAGACTAATTTTTATTTTTGTATTTTATAAATACACGAAAAGAGGTTTCTTTAATAAATAAAAAGTTTATGTATATTGGTGTTTCATCTGCAATTTAAAGTTAAAATTTTAACGATCATTTCAAAAAGAAAGTCATTTGTTTGTATCTTTTTAAATGCTTGAAACAACTACTGAAATATTTTCAGTACACATTTTTCTTTCGAAGTACATTTTGGCACTTGAATAAATTCCTTAAAATTTATTACAATAATCGGATAGCTACGTTTTTCCTTAAATGGAAAATTTAGTTCGCATGTAAAGATTTTTGCCTTGTAATTTTGAAATATTGTGAAATATTTCTCAACCACTGTTTGAAAATCCTTATAATTCCTTATATATCAAAAATAT
This sequence comes from Pardosa pseudoannulata, assembly GCA_032207245.1. Taxonomy (NCBI): domain Eukaryota; kingdom Metazoa; phylum Arthropoda; class Arachnida; order Araneae; family Lycosidae; genus Pardosa; species Pardosa pseudoannulata. Next base: position 61,865,852 of record CM063502.1, on the reverse strand, counting down.
AATTATTTCTCGTAATAATTTTTAATTGAATTTTGTTAAACGTTCATTTTCGTTTTACTTGTGTTCAATTAATTTTAAAATTTTAATATAAAGTTCAGTAATCATGTCCTTTATAGCGTATTTCTAACTTATCTAATATGTGTATTTTCCCCATACTCTACTTATGCTGAAATCTGCTCTAGAATTTACACTTATTTTCAAAATTACCTATTTATTAAAGCAATTATATTAAAATTTAACCCCTGCTTACGCATCTGATAGGTACCTTTTAAAAATAATAAAATATGCTATTAAAATTAAAATTTCAACTATTTTCTGTTCTTGATAACTATGCATCTATTCTCTAAACTCTGAAATACTTATTTTCATGTTATAAAATTTCCCTGTATTCTAAAATCTTCGATAATTCTTAGAGATAAAGTAACAAAATATAATGAAAGTTCATTAAAAGTTGTTTACTCTGGCTAATGTATAAGCAGTGTGGTTTTGAGTAAGCATATTAACGCGTTTTAATAAATAAATTATATGAAAGTGAAAGTTACCTTCAGTTATTCGCGAGCTTAATGAAATAATTATTTGCCGGAAAATGAAGAAAATAAGATTTAATTAATGCAAACTACATTATTACACATAATATTTCTCTAAGAGAATATGCTATGGGAGCCGTTGACTTTCCCATCCTCTCTCCCTCATATATATATATATATATATATATATATATATATATATATATATATATATATATATATATATATATATATATATATATATATATATATATATATATATATATATATATATATATATATATATATATATATATATATATATATATATACATATATATACATATATATATATATATATATATATATATATATACATACATATATATATATGCATACATATATATATACATATATATATATATACATATATATATATATATATATATTATATATATATATATATATATATATATATATAATATATATATATATATATATGTATATATATATATATATATATATATGTATATATATATATATATATATATATATATATATATATATATATATATATATATATATATATATATATATATATATGTTGTTACTACATTTTACAACAAAACATACTGAGTTTATGAATACATAATATATTTGGTTTGATTTGGTACATTTTATAAGTTAATACTTTTTTAATCCGACTGAATTTATACAAAAATAATAATTTATAAATTCATAGAACATGTTAAATATGAGTATGGTTATCTTATCACCTTATTAAGTCACTTATCCTCGTAGAATTTTAAATCAGTTGTTCAGTTCTTAATACCATTTTATATTATTGTAATTGAGAAGGTGAAATTGGATAGCTTTTGTCAAGCGTAAATTTAAACAATTTGATGATCTATTCGATTTATTCCTAATCCGTTAGAAAGTAAAAACGGTTATTAATTTTAAAGGATGTGGTACATTTGAACTGCTACAAAATTGGACTGAAGCAGGAGTATTTACACCTTTCTTTAACAATCAAATATTTATTTTAAAAAATACATTTTTACTGATTGTTATACTGTATTTTCTTGCTTAATTTTCGTTATCTGCATTAAGTAGAATAAATAAATTGCAAAATTTTGATTATGGTTTATACTTTAACATTTATCTACACACAACGTTGAGTATTTACCCTTATCAATAAACTCAAAAATAACATGTTTTTGTCAATTTAATTAATATAATGTATCGTTAAATGCCGAACTATAAAATTAATATTTCCTTCATGCATAAAAGTATTAAAATTTCTTTCGGAAATTTCAAAATTTGAAATGTTAAATTTAACTATATTTATATGTTTACATTTTAATGTAATAATTTAATTTAATCATTGTTTAAAAACTGTTATAGTGATTTAATTAAATTTGTATGTAAGTATAAAAAAACAGTGATATGCGAAAATACATAACTGTAAAATAGTTGTCTAAATTTTTATTTTTAAAAATATTTATTTATTCTAGAAAACTTTTGATGCAACGTAGTGAAAGGAAAGAGGTACTGAGTTACTATTCAACAAATATTTTGTTTTTCTAAATAACTCTTTAAGTTATAGGAATGTTGATAATAAGGTCCGAAAATAAGGTAATTTTGTCTGATTTTAGAAGCAGTTGAAAGACACCACAGACCTTAACATAATTAAATACTTACTTTCTTAGAGCAATGTAAGTTGGGCTATTTGAAACCTGGAAAAATGTGCTTATAAGAATATTTCTTGCACTATATACGTTCAAAAATTGTCATCGAAGTTTGATGTTTTAAAATTTTTTTTTGTTCAATATAGAAAAAAATGGTAGCTTAATATGCAGTAGTAAGTATTTCACTTTCCAAAAAATAACAATTTTATTTATAAAAGGATAATAAGGATGGTTTCGCCCATGTTTATCAGCCGTTAATCTTTACTTAGACTATTTATTTCTCTTTTGGATTCATTCTGTTTTTTGTGTGTTTTATTATAGATTAAACCAAAGCATTTAAGACAATATATATTTTTTTTGCTAAGTCTTAAGTTTACATTTATTTTCTAGCTGTGAGAAGTATACTCCCTACGGAACCGTTTACATCCATAGGAAAAATTCAATTGTAAGGAGATTATTTGCCCTGAAAGAGGAAAATCATGTTGCGGTACCCAAGCATGCACCACATTTTGCACATGCATACTGGGTCCAGTTTTTTGGGGGGACTTTCTGCTCTAATATATCATTAATGGCTGGAAACCAACTTTGGCATACTACTTCACATGCGGACAGGCAGCAGATTTCTTTACTTGGAAGCTAGCAGGACAGCCTTTCCTTTTTCTTAATTTTTGTATATTAGTAGAAGACCTTATGCTAATCGGAGTGTTAGCTCATCTATGGGGACTTTTGCGAATATTTTAGATTTATTTTGTAAGTTTATGTCAGTGGAAAGTTGGAGTTCTTAAGACCCACGAATGGATTAATGCGAACCACAGCTCTTAACGCAGAAACTACTTCAAAACCGTCGACCACGAGTTACTAGCAACTTGCATTGACATTTCTGGTAGATCACATTGCCATGTTCAGGTTGGCTGATGTTCCGGTTGACATAGCTGTGACATTTTTTCCATGATACGATTTCTAAAAGAAATAAAGAAATGTATGGGAACTGTTTGACTGATGCACATTAGGATAGTTATATTTGTCAATCAGTACATACTCCCCCAACATTTAAAAACTTGATGACGAAAATGAGTGCCATTAAGGAATAAGTCTGATGCAAATATGTTCAAACAGTGTCGTTAGTTAAAATATAATTAACTAAAAAGTAATTTATATTTTAACTAACGATACTTCAGTTTTTTCTTACGTGCAATTCAATATCTCTTCCGTATATACAGTTTTATTAAAATGGGTTTCTTATTTTCTAGAAATGTTGATTATGAAATTTGAAAAGAAAAGTTCTTATTTCTGTCCCAGTTTCGTTTAGTAGCTCGCACTATGAACTCACAGTATGATTTCAAAACAGTAAGATTAAGCATAAACTTCATACGTTTGGCAACCACTGACCTAACAAAATGAAATTTAAAAATCCAGTGTTCCCTTTAGTTCAAATGATTTGAGTTTTAAGATTACTCCAAAACAAGTGGGTATCTTAAACGGCAAAAAATTCCCTGTACCTAAAGTTACAAGCCTCCGCGGAGTGCTGAGTGACGGTAACGATGCACATCGAAGCCGAAAATCTTAATTACGCCATTTTCTTTAATGCGAGCTTTCTCGAATCGGATGATTGTTAAGTCAAACACGATGTCTGTTTTTATAATGTAAACAGTCTAGCAGTTATTAACTGTTGATAGAAGATCTTTATCCCTAGTTATTTCTGTTTCACCTTGTTCCGTAAACATCATCAATGAATGGCCGCCTTGTTAAAGCTGTCGTGTATAATGATTATTATTGAAGCTTCTTTTACACGTGATTTCCTACTTATTTAATTTTAGCATAATTATTTTTCTCCAAAAGGTGTTTCGCTCTTCTATTTTTGCTAAAGGGATTTGAACTTTTCACTTGAATGAAACAAAGGTATAATTAAAAGGATCGAGGTAATATTGACAAAAGTTGTACAATTCAGACGTGCTTTTACACATTTTAGCGGAATTTTTCTAATTTACGATTTGATTGTCTTTAGTGTGGCTTTTTTAATGTTACCCCAGAGATAATTTTAAAACAGCAAACATTTTACGTTTTAATCAAAAATAACCCCTGTACCACAATTCTAATTTTTATATTAAGTTATTTTTTATATTTATTTAGATCATTTACGGCAAGAATACAAGCTTTAGAAGTCTGAATTAATTTGATAAACACTTTTTACGCGAAGTACAGATTGTCTATAAGTAATGCTATTTCTTGTTCAATATTCAAACCTGCTTATTTATGACTATTCCTGCTTATTTATGTCCTTTATTTCTTTTCTAACTAATATACATCTAAAGGCAGTTACTAATGGGTTCTCACCTGTTATTGATATTTTACAGTTACTAAATTATTTTTTTCATAATTATTATTATTGTTTATTGTATAAGTATAATTTAATTCATAGACATAATATTCGTTAATAAATAATAATAATTTATTAGTAAAAATTAATTAATATATTTTACATTGCACCTATTTTATTTAAATATGTAAAAGAACACTAAAAGAAATTGCAAAATAAAAAAAAAAGTTCTAAAGAAATTATAAATTTAATCTTTTTTACCAAGCTATCGATTACATCCTTTACGTTAATTTCATTACTTTCAGGAGTATTTAATAAGCTAAAAATACGTTACAGCTATAGAACATTGCTTGTTTCAAATAGGTTTTCAGCCTTTATATCATTTCGCTTATAAGCTTAGAGAAGGGGGAGTACTTAAACCAGCCACCCAAGGTACGAGCCTGTTTAAAGTCCTCTTTAAAATTCTGTAAGACAAATTCTGATGTATTTGCAAATGCTTATCTCTTACTGCAATAAAATAAGTTGTATTTTATTTTATCTGCAACTTTTCTTTCTTTGTAAAATAAATTAAACAAATAAGAACAAAATAAAAAATCGATGACTTGGTAAAAAATCTTTTTTACCAAGTCATCGATTACATCCTTTACGTTAATTTCATTACTTTCAGGAGTATTTAATAAGCTAAAAATACGTTACAGCTATAGAACATTGCTTGTTTCAAATAGGTTTTCCGCCTTTATATCATTTCGCTTATAAGCTTAGAGAAGGGGGAGTACTTAAACCGGCCACCCTAGGTACGAGCATGTTTAAAGTCCTCTTTAAAATTCTGTAAGACAAATTCTGATATATTTGCAAATGCTTATCTCTTACTGCAATAAAATAAGTTGTATTTTATTTTATTTGCAACTTTTCTTTCTTTGTAAAATAAATTAAACAAATAAGAACAAAATAAAAAATATAACATCCATTTAAAAAGAATAACATTATTTCTCTATTTCTCACAAGAGAATTTCTAGTACATCAAATATGGACCGATACTACGTTAGCTTCCAAACGTAAATCCTAATGATAAAAAGTGTTATATGGCATTGATTAATGTTTTAAGCTTGAAGAGATCTTCCTGCATAACGATTTACTAAGACTCGTAGAAATAAGAAGCAAAAAAAACTTTTCTTTCCTGCGAGAGGATTTTTTTTCTCTTCTAAAGTCTTGCTCTCCCTACGAAATATTACATACTCACGAAAAAAAAAATAAAATGAATGAAGTTTTATTTTCTAGAAAACGAGAAATATTTTACTTTGCGTATGTGATTGAGCACCAGTCATGTGATAGTTCATGCAGAAATGGTTTTATGACTAGTATCTAGCAATTGTAAAGGGTGATGTTAAAAATGTGGATAAAAAAAAAGAAATATTTATGAATCGTATAAAATATATTTCGCTCGGTACTAACAGTGTTGATGAAAGAAATGGTTGTTTATTATATAAAATAAATAATAAGTGGCGTGTGAAAACTGTTAAGCGTTCCATGCTGTTCATGCGTGAAACTGAATATTAGTGATAATTGCTTACCTAAATGTAACCATTAGCCTAAACAGTGTTTTTACCTGTTATCAATTTAATCATTTATCTATATATTTTGATATATTTTTATTGATTAAGTTGGTCCAATATGTTATTAAAACAAACTGTTAAATTTTTGAGATTCATTTCCCCTATGAAATAAAATATCATAGGGGATTTTGGTGAATCCATTTTACACTTAATGCAATATTACAAAATATAATTAATGTACTCCGAGAATTTAATATTCCTTTAACTGCAGTGCGTTATCCTTACGTCTCAGAAAAGTTCTGTAATAAAAGTAATACTGTTAAAAGCTGAAAATAAATTTAGTGTGCAATAAATCATTTTTTATAATGAAAGTGTGCCTATTACTTGGCATTACTTGATTTAAGCTGTATTTTTATAATGCTGTCTTGCAGACGTAGCAATTGTTACAACCTTTGACAAAAACAGCATAGTATTCTAAGGTGAAAATAATTTATATAATCGTTCAAAAGTGTAAATTTTATAGTTATGTTTCTGTCACGATTTCAATATATAGTCTTTTAACCAAAATAACTTTCATAAAAAAAAGTTCTTAAATGGTATGACATCAATGTCAAACAGTTTGACAATATTTAAAGTTACTAAATTTAAAAATAAAACCTCAATTAGATCGATGGCTTTTAAAAACATTTTTGTAAATTTTCAACCTAGATTTATTGAACTTTGCATACCTCTGCAATGAAATAAAAATAATTTCCATTAAATAAACGTTTGAATTGCATAATTTATTAAAGCATTTATTTTTTGATAACTTTCAAGAATCTCCTTATTACTAAAGTTTTTATAGATTTCCTCACTATTTTTACCTATCATTTATTATGAGTATTAAAAAAATTTTGCATCTACTTTAAGTTCCAATTTCATTTAGATTTAAAAAAGTACAATATTTTCATAACAGTATAGCTGTAAAAACATTTCCTATAAAATAACTGCTAATAAATAAATCCAAAAAATGACTACCGAAAATGTTCAAAATTTATTTTTTAGTACATGTAAAATGCGCTTTAATATTTCAGAACACTAATTTAATAATTAAAAAATTATTTTGTAACGTCTACGGTTCCTTTAACAACCTTTATTTAATTTTTACTCTTTTTGCTAGTAAGATATTTAAGTATAAAAAAGAGGAAGAAAGTAGTTTAAAGCACGGAGGAAGCATTCTATCTCTAGCGTCACAAATAATTTTTGCTACACTGTACTTACGAAATAGTTGAAAATAAATAGAAGGCTGTGACTGCCAAAAAAATATTGATGTGCCATGTAATTTTTGCTAAGCTTTAGTTTGCATATATATGCATTTTTTTTTTTATCTGTGTTACATGCAGTGCAGTTTTTCCAGTGATACTATCTAAAAACATGTTTGGGTGTAGATTGAACGTATGACATTGATGGATCCTTTGGAAATAGTCACGCTTTTTTTTTCGTTTTTTTTAATTCTCTGTTAAAAGTATACCGAGAGATGCTTGTAAATAACCGTTGTAAAACTTCGGTCATATTTAATGTAACGGAGTTTAAATTGAAATCTCTTCCCAGAATTTCAATTGAAAAAGTTAATAATTTAGGAAAAGTTTGAAATTAATATTTTTTCTAATAATGTTTTAAGAATAGATTATACATTAGAAAGTAATTTCTCATTTCGTTTGTTAAATATTTTACTAATGTAATCTAATATCTGCAATGTTTTTTTCAAACCTCAAGTAGTCTGAGTGTATGATACGTATGGAAATGTTAATAAATGTAAGAATAAATATGTTTTGAACTAGTACATAAATCAATTACGTAAAATACATGCTTAATGAAATTCATTTTGAGCACATCCATTGGGTCTGTCACATTTTAAATTAACATATAGATTTTTTGCAAAATCTTATATAATATAAACCACTTTAAATCAATGCTTAAATTCCAAGTACTTATTTTCTTGTTAGTTAAAGGAAAATTGAAACATCTTAACTTTAAAACTATACTTTTAGTATAAAAGGCAATACAGAGTGCATTAAAATTTTCAAATAACTGAAACTGATTTTTCTTTTTTTTTTTTGTAAAAATGATTTGTATTTTACTCTGAAAATGTAATAAATAAATTTATACTTGATACTAGAAAAATCCTGCTTAATCTTATTACTGTATACGTTAAAATAATTTTAGTCTCTACCCTTCTGCAGTGGATGTTTTCTGTTTCTTTATAACCAAATTCAACCAAAGCTAGGGATAACTATGTCTTTACGATCTTCAGACATTTATGCATTGTTCTTGGATTTAGAGTAGGTGTCATAAAATGTAAAATAAGCTTACCAAAAAACACACTGTGTTTTTTTTTCTTTAGAGAAGTGAATATGGAGATCGCAACTAAAAAGCTTCATCGTAAATATATGATAACTAGATACTATTTAATGAATGAAAAAAATTAATGAGACAGCTGTTGAGAGAAAATGGGTGTTAGAGAAAAATGGAATTCGGAAGTAACGCGTATACTAGAAGAGCAGGCTAAGATTGAAATATGGTATTACATTTGAAGGAAAAGAGCCAACAAATTCTATTTATAGTCGTTTACTGCTGGAAGGGAAAAAAGACCGAAAAAATATGTCGTGAAATATTGTCAAAACAGCAACTTATATTATTTAGTTAATGTGTTCAAAATATAGCAAAATATGTATCAGTAACTTATATATCAGACACTCTTATTAGCGTTTATATGAAATTGATATTTATTTATGATTAAATATTCATTTCCTCTTGCTAAACACAAGTCGGAATTTCTTTAGATCAAATGAAGCACTCTGGTATGACTTGCACCGCCTTTTTCTCTGTAGCAGCTCTGAAATTTGATTCGACTGTGGAGATAAAAATTTTCAGTCGCGGCTTCCCTGTTTTTATCTCAGCAATAAATCCCAGGCAGTCAATGATCCTTCTGTTCTCCCCTCCCCTGCCATTTCTTCCACTACACTCAACAACTGTTGCTTATTAACGACGCCATAGCTGTGTGGCTCATGCAGTTTTGACACACTTTCTTGCCCACTTGTCATACGATGCTTCTATGCAGTATTACTTTCCTTTTCTATTCGGTGGTAGAGATTTCATTTGGAAAAAAAAAGACTCTGTAGAGTTTGATTATCGTATGAAATAATATGCTCCTCATCTATTTTGAAATCTATCTGTAACTATAGTACCAAATGACAGCTCTGTCCCCTGAATTTCATATACGAATCTGCCTTCATTGTTTTGGAAAGTGATTAAGAACTTTCTAATTTCCCCCACAGTTTGTTCACCCGTCAAAATTCATTAATATGTTATATGTTATATTTTTATTTTGTAATTTTTTATTTGAGGTGCATTATATGCTCATATTTCACCAGTTCGAAATTTAATATTTGCTATGGCTATTCAGCTGACTTCTGAATACGGTGTTATACTGAAGCGTTTCAGCTTTGCGTTTAATAGAGATGATTACTTTCTACAAATCAATTAAGCTATGAATTTGCAACTTGAAAAATATGTAGTTCATTACAAAAGTATTGGGTATATCTTACGTTTTATTGAGAAAAAAAAGCAGTTTTATGACTTCTTGAAGTGTAAATTTTAATTTATTAAGAGCGTAAGCAAGATTGAAAGCATAAACAAGATTGAAAGATTTTAAAAACAGTTAACTGCAATGTTGCTTTTTAGAAATGAGGTAATTTATTTTCACATCGTTTGAATACTATGCAATAAACATTCTTCTGTAAAGTTGTCTTTAAAATGTATTCCTCCTACAGTAAAGTATATTCTTTGCTTAACCTAATTAAATTTTGCCGTCTTCAAAGTTAGAAGATTAAGCATTGCTATTTGAAATTAATTAGTAGTAATAAATTAGCACATGATTAATTGTACCAGCACAACCTTTGTAATTTTCTTCAGAAGTAAATGCTTTTCTCTTTAGTGCTTAATATCTGGTTTTACTTCAGTTATTTTAAGTTCACTGTCTGTGCAATCTAGTAACCTTGATAGTATTAAATGTGCATTCTACTTTCTGAACGCAACATTGAGATTATATAAAAAATTTATATCTGTGTACATCCAAAATACTTGTAGTAACTGATGTCTTAGGAACACTTGTAATTTTAAATCAATTATCTGGAGTTCTTATTGAATCTACAACATATTGGAAGTAACTAAAACTACTTTAAAAATTCATATTTGTCTTAGTTTACTTTCGCATGAAATATCTAAACAAAAGCGTATAATATTAAAAGACAAATATTGTGTTTATATCCTTCGTGGTATTAAATGAATTAAATGTTTTGGTTTTATTTTCTCAGTAGCAATCAACATACATCTTTCTTCTAAAAGCTAACACCTCTGGTGTTGAGATGCATATTTCAATATTTACAATTAATGGATCAATATCAGGCTAGATAAAATCGTGAGATCAATATTTGAGTGTTTAAAAATTATTTAATTTGGGATAAATTATAATTTGTCTCACTGATTGTTTTCTTTCACTTATGATTTTAATTTAATTGATTTAAAAACATTTATCATTTCAAGAAACAATTTTGAATACCAACATCGTAAGGGAGAAAAGAAACGAATGCGAATTATCCTGAAAGCTGAGGATAAAATATTTACTAAAAGTCAGAAAAAGTTATAATTTTTAATAATTTCTAATGCCTAGGAAACCCTAACCCAACCAGTCTACCCATGTTGTCCAATTTTGAATGAGGGTATGATTTTTATGATGATGGCATGATAAGATTTTTGTTGGAATTTTGGAAGAAAATAAAAGGTGTCGAAAAGCAATGACTTGTAGTACTGTCCTGGATAGACGTAAAAATAATTGCTTGAAATAATATCCTATAAATACCTAATGAAACATTGACTTGTATGCAATATGCTTGCCTGTGTATATATTTACTGTTAGACAGTATACTAAGCTTACCGCAATTAGGATGAGCGTCCAAAAATATGAAAAGTATTTCCATATCGCCCCGATAGGTTATACATTTTTTCCCTTGAAATTTTGATTCTTTTATTATAAATTTTGTCCAGTCAGCCAAAATAATCCTCAAGGTATAATTCATATTTTACTAAGTAATTTACACTTTGTTGACTAATAAATAATCTGGAGGATGTTGTAAATTAATTTTTATTAACTTTGTAAAAAGAATATTTTGTCAAAATATCATCATTAATACTTTTATTCTGTTTGAGGTAATTTCTGTGATATAATTGTGTAAAATAAACTTTAGTTTATCCCTAAGACCTAATGAATTATATTATATTGATACACTGTTATTTTTTTATATGAAAAGATTTTTCCTGTGTTTTTATCTACCAAAACATTGCGATAGTTATAATGTTAAAATGCAGATTTCAAACTATTTGGATAAGACAGTATTTTCAGTTAAACTATGAAGTCATTGACAGCGAAAGGGTCAGTATTTATTTTAAAGTTACAGAATAAATAATAAACTAAATTATTTATCGCCTGTAAATTTTCTTGTATATTTGTAAATAGAGTTTCGAGATCAGAAGACATAGACCTCCGCAAAGAGGTGAAACGGTGGATTTTGAATGTTTTAATTTTAATGCCAAAAGTGTTCTTCCCCATCACTTGAAGCGTAAGTTTGTTAAGTTTGGTCCAAATTGGTCAAAAATTGCAAAAATTGTTTAAAGAACATTAAAAAAATATTTTTATATAAATATCAATTAAAAAGCATAGCTGAATGTCATACTAACTGAAACAAATATAATTATTTTAAATGCGTGTCTTTACAGTAAAACTTTTCATTTCCTTTATGTAAATGCATAAAAACATTTTCCCCCATACTTCATATCCCATTTACCGATTTGTCTGAAAAAAAATGTAAGTATCTTTTAGACATGACAATTTCTGTTTATTGGCAAAATAATATGAAACTATTTTTGTGTGGCTTAGTCTTTAATCATTTCATGGAATGCAGAAATTCTTTTCGTCAGCGTGGACTTTTTCCCAATGCTTCGCCTTCAATTCCATGGGTTTATCTTCCAGCAGCGGTGACAAAGAGGGCTATGATGTCATGTTTCATTAACTGACCCTCCCAACCCTCTCTCTCTTCTTAGACAACAAGCTGGTGTTTAATTGTGAAAAGGGGCAGAGGAGGGTATTATATAGATTGGAGTCCTCAATTACTGACTTAGCTCAAGCGAGAGGGGCCTCACGGAAAGGAAGAATGAGTCAACATTAATTGTTGATGTATGGAAGCACCCTGGATATTATTGTGGCGGAGAAGTGAAAGGGGACACTTAGAATCCATGATTTCCGTTGGAATGGTTGAATTGCGCTCGGTGAGAAGGAATACGGAAGGAAGCGAATCTCATAATATATTATGAGAGTCACGCTTGTATAGATCTGAATGTGCAGTTGGAAAGGTTAGTAGGGTATATGTGCGTACAGCATTATTAGAACAAAATTTGAAATTGTAATTTTAGGCATTGGAATTGCACCTACATATTTTTTTTTTTCCTGTGCGTTCGGTATTGGTATATTTGACTTATTTCTTCGTGGAACAAAACACTTTTTCTTAACTTACTTGTAATGTTCACAAAAGTTTATTTCATGTATTTATTTAAGAAATATCTCTAATATTTATGAACTAAAATTATTAGCCAATAAAAAGGTGTGAATTAAATGTCCATCAAAACATTTTTCACTACTTTTTATCTTTTAGAATTCTTATATTTATTTTTTATATGTTTATATTTTCTTGTGTTGGTATTTAGGCTAAAGAAGTGCATTTTTTTTTTTTTTGGGGGGGGGGGGGCAGTATCAATTTTTCTGTCAATAAATATTCAATAAATTCTCTAATTAATGTACTAGAATTTCTATACTGGGAAAAAATGAACTTAATTCCACATATAACCAATTAAAATTGGTAATTTCGTATGAATCTATCATTAATACTTTCCTCGCTGTGTACCGTATAAGAACAAATGCTTTTTTTACTATTAAATATATTCTTTTGGTTAAGAACAGTATAAGGTTAGATTTTCAATTTATATTTTTGTAATACATATTTCTTGCTAATGGTATATTAATGAAAAGTGGTTAAAATTTCAAATTAAAATATTATTTCATTATTTTTTTCTCAACTATCTCTGTATTATAATGTTTTGTGCTCATTCTTCTTCAGGGTTAATCAAGTTAATTATTGTCATTTTTTCCCTGAGACAACTTTTAAACATTAAAATAAAAATTAATAAAATAGTAAGAGAAAAAATAAAAATATCCATATATATTCTATACTAAAGCCTATAGTAGTTATTTTACTTCGGAAATAAAAAGATTACGTTTCAAAACGTGTTAAATATTAAGCTATTTTATTTACTAAAAGATAATTAGTGTAAAATGTCCTTATTCACTCTAAGATAGTTAATGTATTTCAATAAATTACAACTGGAAATGAGCTTCATGTATTATTACTAGTGTTAGAAATTATTATTAGTCCTAACATTAATTTATATCAGAGAAATATTTATTTCGCTAGAGGATGAATGATATTAAAATACTCTTTTATCTTCTCATTCTTAGCTATGTATTACATTTAAATGATGGAAGTATCGAGGTTGTATTTAAATTTCATTTAGCTAAAAGTCCACTTTAGCCTTACTGAAACAAGATTCTGAATATTAAAATTAAAATGAAAAAAAAAAAAATTAGCTTTTTTTATCTTTGTCCTTAATAAGATTATTTCGTATTTGAATTTTTGCCTACTTTTAATTTAACTAATTTAAACTTTTCATTTTTTTATAATAGAAATAAATGATAAAATGGAAAACATTTTCTTTTTTGTGAAGGACGCAATGTTATTTTTAATGTGTACAGTCCTTTACTATACCTTCAGTCCCGTGTTTGTTATACGTCTGTTATCCGAAATACCCTTCAGAAAACTCTGCCAAATTTTAACACGCTCCCTCTCTCCTGGTCGTTTTTCTTTTGTCAGGGGAACACTGTCGGAATAACACACTAGGCACTTGGTAAATCAATTTTAACAAACCATTAAATTATTTTTTCATTTCTAAAAGGAAATTTTCTTGCTATCTGTCTATAAATGTATGTCATTTTTGCATATACAATTTCAGAGATGTTTTTTTTTTTAGTGTACAGAAAAAAAAATAATACAATCACACTCACTTAGGAAATGTACGATCGCAAGGCTATATTTTCATTTCGCAAATCGGACAAATACGGTTGTTGTGTATATTTCTACAATTACAATTCGCAGTTTTGTATAAAGTATTACATTATTCTTCTTTTAAATTTTTCCTTTAATGGGATCTGGGAAATTGGCATTTTATATCCAATAACTTAAAGTAAAATGCTTTTTAAATAAAATTCTTCTGCCGGAATAAAAGAATTTTTTTTCTGTATACAGGGGGCATAGGTAAGTCCGTGGGCCTGCTAGGCCCTTTTCCTTAGCAACCTTTGGTAGTTGACTTATACTTGCAATTAGAAAAATGTTTCAAATAAGATAAGAATTTCCTTTGATGGTAATTATGAATTTAAAAATTCAAATTTGCGAAAATTTCGAAATCTGAATTTTTATATCTTTTCCCGTTTTGTATCATTATATTTAATAAAAATTGATACTTACCCTAAGAATCGTAGCACTAAAAGTTTCCCTTCTCTCTGACAAAAATTAACCGACATTTTTAAATCGAAATGTGGGAATATTTAATAAAAGATTATTTTACTATTAGTAGAATAATTACAATAGTTCAAGGTTGAAATCAGGTTGCAACGTCCCTTTAATGGTAATAAGAAGGTAGGATTACGAGTTCTTTTTCCAGAACATACAGTGTATATCCACATTATTATGTATACACCACCCGTTTATAATCAGGTAACCGTCTCTCTTTTATCCATAAATGGGAAGTTGCATCCTGATTTCCACCTCGAATTATTGTAATCAATCTTTTAATCATTTCCTTAGTGAAGAATAATAATCTTTAATCTTTAAATTTAAATATCTCGGTCAGTTTTGTCATTGAGAAGTTGAACTTTCTGTGTTTATAATGTTTAGAACAAGCTTCAGTGGCAAAAAAAAAAAAAAAAAAAAGTGGCTGGCTAATGACCTTACTATGTACCTTGTATACAAAGTATCATCCAGTAATACTTAGGTCTCTTTAGCCCGCTTGTAGCAAAATAGTATACCATAGTGTCCAAACCCAAATCAATCCAGTAATACTTATCGTACTGTCTAAATGTAAATACTCTTTTATAAGTAAAAAGGGATAAAATTTAAATGCTGTATTTGGAAAAGAGAAAATATTACAGGTTATATTATTATGGCTTCAATAAAAGTCAATAATAAAATTTTATTTTAAAATTAATGGAAATTCTGTGCATTTTAGCTTTCTATTTTTGTTTCATTCCCGAATTTCAATTTTAATTCTGCATTTTTGCATTCCTAAATATTTCACCGCATTTTGTAACGGTGTCTGTTGTGGCCAGTGCTTTCGTAGCTGCAGTCAACAAACATATTCCCCTTTGAAAATTCAGTCTGTCGGAAAAAAACCATCGGGCACTTTCTTCCAACACTTATTGCTGCCATTTTTCACTGGTGTTTCTTTCATCTAAGGCATATCTTGACAACCAGTGGATTCTGTGGTCGCTAGAGCGATTGCCTCTTGCCCGACCCTCATCATCTCCCGCCCACTCCCTCATCGCACCCTCCCTCTTCGCCATTTTCCAGCCTCCCCTTTATCCCGCTTGGGTCTCCGCCCAGGCCTGTTGATCATCTTATATATACGACTCCCTTTATTGACATTTTTTCGTTCTTTCGGTTTGCTGGTTTTTCTGGTGGCTTTTTTTTTTAATATATTTTTTCGACTGAGGTATCTTGTCTATTAATGTATTGTATTTGGTGAAGGATGATTTGGAAATCATTGGGTCTATTAAAGAGCCTCCATTTGTTATCTTTTATGCTGTTGAGAGAACTATGAATTTCCGAACTATTAATTCTTAGGAGCCAATTCTATTGCTTGGGAGCAAATTTAATTAAAAGGAAGTTTCGTAGTAACGTATATTCATCGATCAAGCATTATGAAGCTGAATTTATAGAGAAATGTTTAGCATATAGTTAAGAGGAAAAAATTTTTTGAATTAAAAATAAAACAGATTCTCATTCACTTCAATTATGTGAAGCAGCTTGTCTGATAAAATAGTTTAGTTTCCAGGTTGATTAAAACAGAGAAACCTACTTAAGTTTTCTTCAGTTCATTTATTTCTTCCATTCCTTTCCATAAGCAAAGGAGCCTCTGGAATGCATAATGTTCTGCAATAAAGTAGTTAATAAAAATAAAACTCTATTAATAAGCAAATGTACAAAATAAGTAAAAACTTCATACAATTATTTTGAAGCTGCAATGAGTTTTTTTTTATTACTTCTATTTGTTTTCCTTAGTAGTTTTTCATATTTATACTTTACCTGCTTGATTCTTAATAGATAGTTTTTCTTTTATTCAAAGATTATCCATATTTTTTCGTTCCTTCCCTAGGAAGCAAAAACAATTAGTAACCATTATATGTATATATATATATATATATATATATATATATATATATATATATATATATATATATATATTACCGAGAAAATTATTATATTAATTAATTATTACCGTAAATTATTACCGAGCGATAGCATGGAATTTTTGGAACAGATTTTGCATGTTATGAATATGTAAATTATTTCCTGTGCATTTCTATCTCTCATATCCTTTTAGAATTTTATACACATTTACTACTTTGCATATAGAATAAGTTATATATATATATTAATTTTTCAAGTCTTTTTTTAAAAGAGCTGTTATAGAAATTTTGAACAGGAAAACAATGACATTATCATAATAAGTATTTCCTTCTAACATTTTCAGAAATACTTGAGATAGCTGAGTTTTATCTATTAGATATAATACAAATAAAAATCACCTTATTTTGTGTAAAATTACTGTGCAATGAAGATTTTTATTGAAGCTATTTTTAAAACTATAACTCCAAAAATAATTACCTTTTAACAAATTTTTACAATAGTTACATAAATATATCAATAATGACACAACACATTTCCCAACAAATATACAAAAAACAAACTTTAACTAACTTTAAATGTTCATTATAGCTTTAATGTTGCACAGTTAAAAGAACTCTATAGCGAAAAAGTGATAATTATATTTCTTCTAAATAAAATATTTCTCTACTATTGACTATAAAACTCATAAAGATCCCTGTATGTAACTCTTATTTAATAAAGTAAGGTTGATTTCACTTATAAAAATCTTTATGTCGGGAAAAAGTTTAACAAGAAAAGTTCGAGAATCTCAAATATGCATAAGATATTGGTCTCTAGCTGTTTCCCATGCTTATGAACTTGAATAGACCCAGTGTGTTCTTCAAACAGTTTTCGGCGTAGTGATAGTACAACGCCCCTTCAAGGTTTTCTATGCATCAAGGTTTTCTCTGCAGGGAATCCTGACATGTTAGGAGGCTTAGGAAATCTTAAAGAAATAATCTAAATATGTCATAGTTCAAATTACTTTGGGTGGTGGCTCAGTTCTATATCTTACTGTAAAGGTTAATGGTCATTTTTTCAGGTTTCGAAACAAAGGTAGGGAGATACACCCGCTGAACCTATATTCCCGTTCGATTACAGACTAGGATTTAAGGATCGAAAATCCTTGTTATAAGTTTTTGTTAACACAGAATACAATACTTTATTTTAGTTATTATTTATTGCCTGGGTTTATCTGATTAGAAATGCTACTTAATATATACGTTATATTAAACACTTCCATTTTAGAATAGTTATTTTGAGTAGGGAATTTCCTAAATCATATTTTAAAAAAAAAGTTTCTTCAAGCCTTCTATGATTATAGAAAGTATTAAATTCTTATTATTTCCACATAAACTGATAATAAAACTATTGGATGCTCCAAAATGTTTATCTTATAAATAAGCATTTATTCACTTTTTCAATTACAAATGTAATTAAAAGTTAAAACTATTAATACTACTCCGTAAATTGTTATATATAAATACAATATGTTCAATATTACAGTCACTCTATTAGAGGGCAAACTATATTTCTTTAATACTTGAATTTTAGACAGGTTCTGCCATTGTCACCATACACTTTATTGTTTGTGACAAATTTAAAATGCAGTATTTTCTCTCCAATTAAGAGATCCATTTGCGACAGATTATACGTGCTTTCAAACAGAACCCACAAATCCTTTAAGCGGATCTATTTCGACTATACATCTTAAAGCGAAAATAAAAATTAGAACAGATCTAATTGAGTCCAGCAACATTCATCTTGAATATCTTTCACCAAATTACTTTTACGGAGTATTAGTTACGATAGTAGGCGTAATATTTGCTTCCTACTACAGTTAAAACTTCTATTACTCATTATACATTTATGTGTTACACGTAGAAAAACAGCTTTTCTAAAATTGCAAGAAAAATTACCCTAGTCTTTAAATTTCACCTGAATAATTTAATAAACTTTATTAGATATCATTTTGAACAATTTTGAAATCTTTATAATTTTTTTCTTTTTTTTTCTCAAGGGGTTATGGTTAATACATTAAAATAACTAAAATAATAGCTAAAATGTTTTTTAAAATATACTTTAATAAGTTTAGAACACTGATATGATATTTTTAAAGTGACCTAAATTCTTTTCAACTGGAGCTCAGATACAGTTTCAAGTGCCAGGCGTCAAAAGACATAACCAACATAGCATCGTAAGGTTTGCGTATAACGTTATTCGTAAATTTTCTGTAACGCATGGACAGCTGACAAACTTCCTGTTTAGGCTTAAAGTTACACATATATTTAAAATGAAAACATCCGATCTCTCGCATATCAAATTTTTGTACGCACTAAGATGTAGAAAAACAGTTAATTAATTAAAGACATAAACACAATATTTTTCAAATTAAGTTTGATCAACTTATGTCTCCTTCTATTAAAAAGACAAAATAAATAAACAACAGAAGTTCTCTAGCACTTTTTTCATATCACATTTCCTTATATCTAATGTGTGTGGAAGACTCATATTTAAAGTCAAATTTATTGCCTTACTGTAAAATAACCATTTCACGAGAAACAGTTCACCTTTACAAATGCGAATCAATATTTGACTAATTCAAACAGAAAGTGGATAATTACTGTGAATAAGATAAATGCATAGTCATACTCATTTCAATATGAGAATCTCCTACATTTGAACTCCATAATCGGAACCATGACAAGCAATCAAAACAATATCTCCTTCTATTTCACTATACACACACACACACACACACATATATATATATATATATATATATATATATATATATATATATATATATATAGTTCTTCAGTAGTTTGTTAAATTATTCGGAGAAGGACAGTTGCATACAATGGCATAAATATTGTAATGATCCGCGGTTTTTTTTTCTTGGGATAACTTACTGTCTTGTAAAAAAGAAAGAAAGGGCCACGCATCGTAGTTATTAATTCTAACTTTAATTTTGAGAAATATGGAATTCTCATTCATTCAATACCTTAATTTAGTTTAAGGGGGAGGGAAAGATAAGATTAAGGAAAATAGAACGTCAATTGGAAGAATTTCGAAGAACATTAGGAGTCTATATTATATGCATGTATAGGCACTGCGTGGCATCTTTACCATTACTATGACCATGTAATGGTGTATTTCAGATTATTGGAATTTCCGTAAAAGTAATTTGCTTTACTGGCACATGCTTTTCATAACTAGATATTTTTTCTTTCTTTCAGTACATTTACACGAGTGTTTTTAACAAATACACGTGTATGTGTGTATACATATATATTCAGCTATATAAAGTAACAAAATAGGAAATTTTGAATGAATCATTCGTTCTTTTAAAAAATACTAATCAGTGATACATCGAGATAAGCTAGGTACTTCGATATATCAGAAGAAAATTTTATTGTATTGACTGTATTGACGTGAATTCGGGTCTTCGGAAAAAAATTGGCAGCAGAAATTTGAGGTAAAATTTAAAATAAAAAATGTATTTTATAAGTTATATTTTTTCTATGATAAAATAAACATTTCAATGCTAAACTTTTCTTACTGATAATGCGATGCGATGTTCACTAGTTTAAGCAGACGCAATAATGTCTAAGAATAAGAGAAATGTATCACCATACTTATTTCAATGTAGTGAAGTGAGAATCCCCATCATTTGGACTCCGGAAGCAGAACGATTAACCGAAATAAAACAAAATATCCCCCTCCTTCTCGTCCACTGTTACTGTAAAGATATTTTCCGCTTATTGGAATACTCTCTGAAGCGATTAATTGAACTTGCACATAATCTTCACAACCAGATATTTTTTTCTTTTTGCTATCTGTACTTTGTAGTTGAGGGTTTTAACTGCTTATTTTAATTCCCTGCAGTAACTCTGGTGGATATAAAAACAAAGCCTCCCCCCCCTCATCTTCTTGCCAGCACGGCGGGGTAGATTTTCGGAGAAGGTTCAAAACTGAATTTCCCCGTTTTCTCACTCTATAGTGTATCAGAATGATGAAAAAGAAAAAAATAAATAAAACTACTAAGCGAACCGAGATAGCCAGGTCATCCAGGTGGAAAGATGGGATAGAGGAAGGGCATTTCCATTGGATTTCTTTTCTGCAACCCAATCAATAATAGCCGGACAGACGCTACTGCGGCCCCATCTGGCTCTCATTACAAGGGTTGGGTCGTTTTTGTCCTCGCTTCTATTATACTAGGATATAGAATAATGTTCTCTCTATTATCGCTACGTCCTGCCTCATTTGCTTCACGTGTGGGCGTAGGGGACGCATGCAACTTTCCTTTACACCATATCTATTACGCTTGTTTTATTTACCCAGGTCTTATTCGGCTTCTCTTTTTATAGCGGTTCCTCAACTTTTACCACTCGAGCGTTATGGGAAATGAAATAGAGAATAGTTGATGGATATCAAAGTAAACATGTCGTGCCAGTAATCATTAAATGGTAATGTATTGCATGAGAGTACAAAAAAAAGAAGAGTATGGCTACTTGAAATTTTCTGGGCCTAAAAAAAGTTAGAAATTTCGAAGACTGTCTAGACATTTTACAATATAAGGTACGGAATAAAATTCTAAAAAATATAATGTCAATCAAAAGTCTTTTTTTGGATTTCTACATTATCATATGTTGTACGAAAGAACATGAGTTTGATTTTACGAAAATGATAGTTTCGTTAATATCTAAAAAATGAACAGCTTATATAATTTTCAGAAAGGATTCGAAGACATTTGTACTTTAAGCGAAAGCTTAAGTTGAGTGACATTTATTTAGAAGCATTTCCAAGTACTCCAACATGCATGCGTATTTTTTTTTCGAATGGTAAGAGACTCAAACTCATATTCATTTTTTTTCCACTTTATGTGTCAGACACTTGTCATTCAACAATCTTCTATCCCACTCATCTCACTCAGATCTCTTGGTAATTTTATCTTACGGATACCGAAAATTCGGCAATAATTACCCACCATTTTCTATCTCAGTTTTAGAAAAGTAACTAAATACTCCCTTTGCATATTAGAATAAATTCGAAAGCTTAATGTACAGTCAGAATTATTTACTACAGCGTTATCTTCAAAAATTATAAAAATACGTCAAATGTCCTTTGTAGTACACAAAGGCTAGACAGGTCCTTAAAAAGATTAATTCAAAATGGTAGCATTAAAATAACAATTTTCAACGGATTTGGTTTGGTTTGGAGTGCTACGGTCTGCTTTTTGTAACACAAGGGCAAATGAAACCGGGACCTACAGATTAAAGCCGATTCCGAACGGCTACGAACTTTCAGGCCAGGAACTTTCATGGGATTCGAACCCACGAACTCCGGTACCGCAGGCCAGTAACCTAACTAATCGGCCATTTTTCGACCAATTTTCATTAGAAATATTTACAGTCTTATTTGTATCTGTATTTACAGATCTTTTTCTTTTAGAAAGATGGTGGTTAAACAATCAAGATACATTTTTTATGCTATAACAGGCTTCTTGTCCACTGTCCTCGTATAGTAAAACTGTAAACCGTAGTTCTCCAACCAACCAAATTTCATGTCCTCTATACTTTGCAATGTAAGTAGAAGACTTAGGTTTCACAAAAATATTCATCCTTCATGTACTATATACTTTGCAGTATGAGTAGAAGACTTAGGTTTCACAAAAATATTCACCTTTCATGTCTTCTGTACTTTGCAGTGTAAATAGAAGACATAGGTTTAACAAAAATATTT
This sequence comes from Pardosa pseudoannulata, assembly GCA_032207245.1. Classification (NCBI taxonomy): domain Eukaryota; kingdom Metazoa; phylum Arthropoda; class Arachnida; order Araneae; family Lycosidae; genus Pardosa; species Pardosa pseudoannulata. The sequence goes on along the minus strand of CM063502.1, from coordinate 61,843,415 downwards.
ACTCTTTGGTATGATATATAATTGAGATGTTACTGAAACCCTCATTCTAATTTGTAATTTAAATTAAATGAGTAAATAAACAATCCAGGATTATGTTGCTTTTTAGAAATATCTACTTTTACTTGTAATAGAAATAACCAGTTATCTGTCGATGCGAAACTTTAGGACTGTTATTGCATTTTTTCTTATCCTAGAACGAATCCTTAAGAAAGCAAAAATCAGTTCTTGAATTACTAAGCTCTTCAGCATGCGATAAGCTCGCTGTCACGGTACTTACAATCAGCGTCTAAGTATTCGAAATCTTTTATTTATGTCGCGCTCCAAAACTGTTTTTCTTTAGAATTGATGTTCCCGAACGGCAATCAGCGAAATAGGAAAGTATGCTCTCAGTCGGCCGACAGCTCTCGCTATGAGATTAGTCGCTGCATTTTGCTTTATTTTTTGGGGGTCTTTTTTGCCACGGAAAACTATCATTTAAGGGAAGGAAACTATAGATTCAAGATGTGTAAACACCGGGTTCAAGTGGCAAAATCAGATGATGGATAACCTGCGTGAATTGAGTTATGCTACAATTAGAAATGTTCAATGGGGATTTTATTATTTAAACATTACATTTCCCAAAGGAAAAATATTCTTGTCAGTCACGAGAAAGAATTTGTAAAAATGTATTTGAATATTTATACAAATATATTTTAGCGTATTTTACTTCTCCGATAGGATTATTCCTTCCAGCACCAAAATCAATCTAGCATTAAAATTTCTTTTAATAAGATTTTGGATTTGTAGTTTGATTTGTTTTAGTTTAAATGCTTTGAAAATATTATATTATTTGCAAAGTATGTCGGTTGTTTGAAATTTCTGGCAAAATATTTTATCAAACTTTACTCTTTTTAAATGTATACTATTCACGATTCATGCACATTTCTTTAATCTGAAATAGTGTTATTTTCATCTATAGATTGTTTTAAATACCATAGAATGATATTTAGGTACTGTCATGCTCATTCACGAAAAAGTCGAACTATGGCCGAATGGTTAGGGTGAGGGCCTTTGGAACCGGAGTTCGTTGGTTCGAATCCCACTATGGCATGGATGATCGTACCCATTCGGATTTAAGCAGTAGGTCCTGATCTCATTAGCCTTAGCGTTGCAAAAAGTAGACCGTATTGTTCCAAAACCAAACCATTTGTGAAATATACCAATAGAAAAGTAATAATACTTTAAGTATCCATTCTTCCTATTCAAAACGGCTCTAAAAGTCTTTTTTCAGCACATAATTGGACGATTACGCTTCGAAAAGTATTAAATTTAACTTTTATTTACTTAGTAAGTAGTAAACTTAAAATGGATCACTGTTAGACATATATATATATATATATATATATATATATATATATATATATATATATATATATATATATATATATATATATATATATAATAATCTGTATTGTATATGAAACTTTGAAACACAAATTCAGTTATCAAATAAATAATTTACTTTTTAAAAGTGAAAAAATGTAATATTTGAAATGTATTTGAAATATATAATAAGTGAAAAAATTAATAATTATTACAATAAGTTCTAATAATTATATTTAGGACTGTCAAAAATTCTCATGTTCAGTTTTATTTCACAATTCATTAATATAGAAGTATAGAGTTTTCCGTCAAATTACTCCAACCTTAAAGACTGCTGTTGCCTTAAAATAATTCTAAACTTCTTTTTTGCATAAGCTTGTTCGAAATTTTATAATGATACTTTAATGTGTTTCTAAATTTGTTTTCAAAATGGATCAAGACCTTATTAGTTACATATCGTAAAGATTTTTTTTATAAATTGCATGAATTTTAGTAATAAATATTTGCTTCAAATTGCTGAGTTTTTAATTTTCAGGGTAGATGCAAATTCGTGAATTGTTTCTGAATACTTAAATATCAGATGCGATTTATTTTTAACATTTGTCGTGTACTAAGTCAAGAGCGAAACATTACATTTAATAAAAACGTTCTGTGTGTTGCTATTTTTTATTTCAGCATGTAGTGTCATTAAAGTGCATAATTATAGAAATTGACGACATACTATCCAACCAGATAGTGTCTTGTTAGTGAAGATTCAATTGAATTTCTGAACCAGCCCAATGAAGCTTTAAAATTCGGTCATATTAGCACTTTTATAAAATATTGACTACACTCTTAAACAACTTTCGAAAGTACTAACTACAAAATAAATATTAAAGTCTTTAATACAGTCTTAAAAAGTTGTGTGTTACTAAAATTTTTTCCACTTGTACTATCAGTATAAAGCACAATAGTGGAATTTTTCCATAAAGATTTTAGAATAGTTTCTTTTATAATACATAACTCACTATACAGCTAAATAGAGTTATGTTAGTGAACAGTTAACCAAATATTCTTAAGTAACCCAATCAAGCTAATAAATAAATTAATTAATTAAAAAGACCCATCTAATTAGTGCTGTAGCTAAAAAATACTAACCAGACATCTAAATTACAAACCTGAAATACTTACTTCCTTGTTTACATTCATACCCAAATATAATCTTAAAAAGAAAAAATACTTTACAACTGAATACTAACTTAATTTGATCTAAAAATACTATATAATTAAATATCAGTTAGAATTGGTATACTTTGTATAACCTCAAAACCTTCAAATAAAATAAACTTAAGGAAGAGAAGCGTTTTTTTCTTTAAAAAAGATGTAGGTAGAACTGACTTTTTAATCCATCAATTCGTCATCCTTAAAACAGTTCATCAACCTTATTAATCAAACCTATTTATAAAAATAGGGCAGAATTTTGCCTATTGAGGTGGTATTCCATTTGATGTGTTCTGTATTGTCAAAGTGAAAGAACCTCAAAATGCCATATTATGAGGCCTTAAATTAATAAAAAAAATATCATCTAATTTTCAGAAAAAAGTTTTACTGTTTTTCTCAATGAAGTACTATGTTAGATATATAGAATGCATGACGTTTTCTTACCAGCTGAATTTCCTGATGTTACACAACAACTGAGACTTGGCACTTTGATAACGAGTTGAACCCAGAAACACAGTTTGGGCGGTGAATCCTTCGATGACCTTGGCAGGTTCAAAACAAAGACTTCGGTGGCAGAATGCGCTTGATAGACGGTTGTAAGCTTTCTTCCTGGGTTGTAAACCTTTTTGTTCTTTCCTAAACTAATTTCGATGTGGAGGGCAGAATTCCGAGGTTTTGTACCAGGTGAAAGAAAATGTCTTCAAAATGTAACTACAGTTTGACTGATAGATCTTAACAATATAAACAGTATTTACCTATAATAGAACAGTGATTTTTATAATTTGATGAAATGTCGATAATTATTGAAATTTTTACTTTTAAATGTGTACAATTACATATTTTTCATGCATTCAGATCTTTTACTTATCGTATATAATTAACTTAAATACTTGCATTATTTTATTGTTGGATCATCAGTTAACTTGAGCAATTATTTCTTTTACTCATTATTAAATAACACCCATTTGTTAAAGAACTAATTTGGTACGTTTTATAAAGCCTTTATCTTTTGTTAAAAGGCTATTTTAGTTTGTAATGTTTGATCTCTCAACGAGGTTTAATTCATTCTTCTTTGAATCAATATTTGATATCGTAAAAGCTTACTTAAATATTACCATGAAGACGAAAAATATTCCCTTCTCGGATTTTCTCTAACATTTTTTTCTAAAGTCAATATAAATAAAGATGTTTCATTCATGACTGAAACACTGAAATAAACTACTCCAGATAAACGGGATTTTTGTAAAATAATACGCTAAGTTTGCTCATCGAAGTCCAACTAGTTCGCTTGAAAAGATGAAGTATTGATAGAGTGTTATTATTACTGTTGTGTTGTATTGCTGAAAAATTATTTAAAACTTTTATACCTAAATTTTAACTTTTATATAACCCTACACTTCTATGACTTAAATTACTTTTCTAGAAAATTAATTTGTACATAAATATGTATTTATTAAAACCTCGCCGTTTTTTATGGGGACATATAAGCTTTGGAACGTAAATCTGTGTTTTTAACACTAAACATACCAACGCTTAATGCATACCTATTTATTTATTTTGTTTTATTTTATTTCTTTGTTTTATTCACTTACTACATACCTATTTGTTTTATTTATTTTATTTTATGTTATTTATTTATTTTATTCACTTAATACATACGTATTTCTTTTATTTCTATTTTAATTCATTACCCATCGCATTTTTTACACATACATTACCGGTCATTTCACTGGTTATAGTATGTTTAGTGTTAATAAGATTAACGGATAGCTAATTTTATTTCTACCTTATGGCATAAATCGCATAAAATATTTACTATAAATAAATAAATAAAATAAAATAAATCGCATAAAATATTTTAATTAAAAAATATTTAGAAGTTAGGAACATTTCGTATTTAAAAGCTATTTAAATTTTATTAGACTCAAGTAATATTTTCAGAAACTTATAATCGTAATATCTAATTATATATTATATGCATAAATTTGAAATTTGGAATACATGAGTATTAATAGTTGACGGTATAATTGTTGAAAAACCCTAGAATATAAAGATATTTATGTATGTAAAATGCCTTCTTCCATTTACTAAATAAATAAGAAGTTTCAATTTAAAATTCAATAAAAAACAGAAAATTCAAAGAAATTTAAAAAACATTGAATGTTCAACAAAACATTCGAATAGGTCTTAGATATTTCGCCATTATTATTATTATTATTATTATTGTCAATTCGTGGATGTTGCCAGCTAGAAATATAAAAGGAAAATATTTTATAGAAATTATTAAATCCTGCAAGAATGCAATATTCTCCATTACATTATTTAATAACACCTTTAATAAATAATTTCAATAATTATTCTTCCATTATAAGGATTTTTAGTAATATAAATATATAATAAAATTAGTCGTTTAAATAACCATTTCAATAGGGGGAGGATTAATTTGCAAGAAATCGAATATATTGCTTATACAGTTCAATGTGTCAGAAACAGTCGAAAAACAATCATTTTTAAACCCGTGTTTGTTTATTTAAATGTTTTGTGTCTCTTTAAAATACTTGATTGAAAAATGGATATACAAACATTTATAAATTGTGGGTATAGAGGGGAGATCTTAGTTAATACTTTAACAAATTATTTATGGTGTAGAAAGCAAATTGGTGTGAGAGCTATCAATTATATCTCTAATCAGCTAGCGAGGTCACGAATTCTACTTTCACGAGTCACCCACTTATGAATGTTCCTGAGCCCAGTAAGTTATTGTTATGGTATTGCACCGTGGATATGTGGGATTGTTATAGTTATTAAAGTACGATGACAGTTATACGGAAAAGGCCAAGCTTTTCAGAGATAATTTGTATGACTTATTAAATTAATTCTGCGAAATCATCTCTATGAAAATATCATTCAAGTATTATATAGAACAGCATTAATAATTCTTAAATATTTTCCATCTTCGTTGAAAATAGGAGCTATCAAAACCAACTTTAAAAATCGTGATCTATATTTATATTACCATCAGTAGAATTGGTGAATTTTAACACTTTAATTACTTAAATTTGAAATTCATAAAACATGATACAAATAGAGCTAGTTGGTGACTTATAAATTCAAATTGTAGTGTGATTAAACATTCATGAGCCTCTTTTGCAACACAATGATAGCATTTTAAATGACTATTTTATTAATAATATGTGAGGAATTTTGGAAAGAAATCTAAAGCGTAATTTTGCAATTGAACTAAACTGTATTTTTAACAGTATTACATCAACTGATAGATCATTATATAGAGCCTAACTAGTGAAACAAAAAGGTAAACATTAAATTATTGTAAGTGTTGTACGTGGTAATACCAGATTAAATTTCCTTATTTATAAATTATTAATTTGGGATTTCCCTACTACGTTTGCGTAAATTGTAAAGCATTTAGAAGAAAATATCACATTTTACAGACGTTGTCCAAAGATATGTAGTAGTTTATCATGTCTCATAGCATCATTCGTCAGCTCGCAGTATCTGCTAAAGGTCGGATGGAAATACCCATTTTTTGAGCGATCGTGGTAAAAATGTAGGTGTAAGACGGCTCATAAATACTTTGCAGTTCGGGCATTCCATGTGTGAAAGGGAATCCATCCACTTTAGTGCATCGCATCCACTTCATTTTTCGTTCGCTGTTAAACTTGGCTCACGGCTGTACTGACATCACCAGACTCAAGCGTGGGCGGAGAGGACGACAGCCAATTTGGCTGCAGGCAAGGATTTGAGTTCACTTAAATGATGTTTGTTTTGGTTTTTGCAATTCCTCCCTGAAAGACTGGCTTAAATCCTTCTCGCCTGTTTCAGGCGGCAAAAATTTCAGTTTCTCATCATTTGATATATTTTTTGTCATAAAAGAGTCAAAATACATTCCTGGCTAAAATCTTCGTGTAAGCCTAGAAGCTAAGTTTATAAGATACATTTTGGCACATAATCATTTGTAAACGTTATTGCGAAATCACATCCAAGACAACGCTATTTCTTTCTATTTTTAAACTGGAGAAACTGATCGCTTAAATTGTCAGAAAAATTTTTCAGCATAACATTATCCTCAAATTTTCAGTAGTAAAACAATATATCTGTTTAGTATGTGTAATAATAGTATAGAGAGTCCTAGAGCCAAGAATGTATAATAATATATAAACGATATTTAAATTATAGATGGTCACTTAATATCACAATTATTGTTCTCAACCTCGTTCCCTGGCGTGGACAAAAGAAAATTACATGCTATTTTTTTTTTTTTTTTTTTTTTTTTTAAAGATGTTTCAAAAGAAATTTTCTGCAATTTCACGCTGGGAGACACAGTTCAAGATTTACATTTAAAACTTTTATAGAACACCTTAATCCTTTAAAGGGCCATATTTTTCCAGTAAGTTTTGTAAAAATATTTTTGGGAGTGAGATTAATTTATATAAAGAAATCCATTTAGTTTATTATCTAAAATAAATTTCATTTTAAAGACCATATTTTTTGGTGGGATATAAATTTAGTAATAGATGGTAATATAGCTTTCTGTTCACACTTAAAAATTAAGGAAATTGGTGGGAAATATACTTCCCAAATCCTTATAAAGGGTTAATATAAAGAGCTGGTAACGAAAGCATTTACAAACAAGAAATACGAATCTTTATACCTTTAAAACACTATGTTTCAGATCTGAAACACACCCAAAAAATTGATGTCATTCACATAATGAGCTCTTAAAATGCTGATTTTTGATTGTAGTTATTCTCTTATATATCAGTTAGCCCAATTCACTCTTAAAAATTCTGTCTAATTACCATACTAGGTTTAATTTACATATCATAATTTCATTTATCGTTTGATCATATGCACGTGACTATTACTAATACAAACTTTGATTTTATTTATTGTTTTGACGTGGAGTCGCTCGTAGTGTATTTAGCTTAAAGATAATTTCAAAATCTTTCTACATTTTGTGCTAAATAATTACATAGAAGAATAATGAATTTTTTTGTTTGTAGAAAATGCACCTTTTTCCAATAAATTTGATCTTCTTATATTTTTACATTTTTTAATTATTATTACGTGTTTAATGGTGTATTTTGATATTTCAGTAAATATTATTCAAAACGGAGTTGTGGAAATACAAACGGTCAGAATAAGACATCTATTTCGTGTTTATTAACATACAGAGTTTGGATAAGTAGTACAAAATTGAAATTTAAACTTAGTAGTTTTAAGGAGATAATGACAAAAATGCAGTGAATAAAATAAATCTTTAAAAGATGTAAATGTACTATTAAGTTTAAGTTATTTTCAGCGTACCTCGCTATCATATTAGTTTTGAAAATAAGCTAAAATTAGGACACAACATAGCCCCCCCCCCTTTTTATAAATAAAACTTTTTTACAACACGAACTGCGTATGCTATGTTTCTTAAGCTTAAATAAGCTTTTTAAATGATTATTTTTCATTTACCTACAATACATCTAATATAAGTTTTTTTCCTTGCGGGGACACTTGTCTTTATTAAGCCTTCACTTACACAATACTGAGAAATTCGTTGACCAATTAAGAACACCTAAGAGAGAGTAACACAAATGCATCCGACCTTGCATGACTTTAATATAAACAATCAATTTATATACATTACCTTTCATATAATGTAATGGACGTTTATTATGACTTTTACTTATATGTAGACAGTTAAATGACAATTGCATCTGACTGTTTACATTGTTAAGACCTTTTGACGAAGGGTGTAAACTGCAGCAGTAGTGGACTGCTTAATCTAGAGGTTAAAAGGGAGAAAAGGAAGGGTGAACAGGTTTCCTCTCTAAATTATATACCTGGAAGCCTCTTAGAAATTTTTTGGGTGCTAACAGAGTCTTTTATTCATGAATTATACTCTGTAATTTTGAAGTATCAATATACAGGATGATAGTAACTTTATTTGCTTAAAGGAATGCAGGGGCGTAACGAAAATTTTTATAAGGAACTTTCTTCCCCTCAGCACCTATCTGGAAATTAATAAAGCAATCTTTATATATATATATATATATATATATATATATATATATATATATATATATAACACATGTATACAGCAATCTGCATGGGGGTAGCAACTCCATTTGCTACTCCACTGGGGAATGTATTCGGGAGCTTTCTACATTTCTACATACGTCAGTAGATTTAGTATAACTTTTTATTTAGTATATTAGATTTAGTATAACACATCTCGCTCTTCTCTAACTGTCTCTCACTCTATGTATATAAATACACACACAGTTGGACTTATTTTAACTAAGGCTCCTTTGTGTAGAAAAATAGTAGACCATGGCGCTCCAAACTAAATTAAACTATATAAAGGAGCCACCAAAACTCTTAAAATATTCGTTATGTTGAAAATTCGTGATATAGAGATTCAATTTTTAAAGAACATTAAAAGATTTTAAATTCATAAACAATAAATATTATTTAAAAATCACTTAAAGAGCTTTTTACATAGAGGGTAAATGAAGGAAAGAGGGGTTTTATAGAAAAAAGAACAGTGAATGATACAGATTGCACTTCTAAGTTAAAATGCGAAGAATGACAGCGATTTTACTACTCTTGGTGATTTAGGTGCCTGGTAAAACCAGTTCAAGTTCATTGATCCCCTTAAAAGAAATAAATAGGTTTGAAGCGTCCGTAAATATTATGAGAAATAGAGCAAATAAATTAGAACTGGAAAAAATAGTTTAATGGAAAATGTACTTCGCTATTTGGAGTTAATTTAAAGCAGAAATTTACCAAATGTTCTTGGTT